>RJWH01001465.1:0-368829 GCA_004363575.1 Solenodon paradoxus
TCCAAAGGACAGAGCCCAGATTAACAAAAGCATGAGCTGAAGCTACTACAATGAATTGTGCTCTTAGTTTAAAGCAGTCCCAGGTACAAAAGCAATGGTGCGAGAGTCTCTTAGTTTTTATGACCTCAACTGTGACAGAGAAGAGCTACACATATTGGAATCCTGGTCAAATTGCAAGTTCATTTTTAAAATATTTGTTGTTTCCAACTTATAAAAGTCAACTCATGAAACAAACGAAATGCCTGCATCACTGGATAAAGAAGCTGTGTGATATCTACTAAGTGGAAGTCTGCAGTGTGAAAAAGCTGAAGTTGTGCCATTTGCAATAACCTGGATGAAACTGGAGGGCATCATGCTATAAAATAATTCAGAAAGAAAACGAGAAGTATACGATGGTTAAGGTTATATGTGGTGTATAAAGAAATAAAGCAATCAGACAAATCTCACCCAATTCCATAGGACTAAGATGAAGACTCCCAGAGGGGTCAGAGTTGGGAGAGAAGGGAGTGGAGAACAAAGTAGTGGGAAGGGCACTAGAACTCTTGATGGTGGTTGTAGTGTGAAATACACTCAGACTGAAGTGTGATTCCAGTATCCTAAAATCTATATAACAATGTAAACAAAAGAAATAATTTTAAAAATTTGGTGTTTGATTAGAAAATTCTATTGGTATACATTACAGAAAGTTTAATTTTAGAGCAATTTGAAATGCCACATAATTTGGTATGCATTCTCTCTTGGTATTGAAATCAAGAATATCCTTACTTTGAGGAGAGATGAGAAAGGAAAGTGACAATGATCTGTGAACTAGAGGTATTATAATGTTCAACCTTCTGAATACACAATTCCTGTGGTATTAGGATTTTTGAATGAAACACATCGCTTCATCACATGTAAAGAAGTGTTACTATATATCATTGGCAGCTATTTGAGTTAGTCCACTGTATATTTTCTGTCCTGGGTACATGTAAAAAAAAAAGCAAATCGAAAAATCATAAACAGGTACACAAAAATTAAAGAAATATATGTAATACATATTAATGAAATTTTTACCCTGGCTACTATGCATTTCTGAAGATAGTTGATAAATAATAGTCATTTAAGTGAAAGAAAGTCAATTAATACCACTATTAATATTCACATTCTTGCAATTGTGTTATTTCTTTTCATATCACCATATATAACTATTATGATAGTAATAACAAAATTATAGTCATATTGACATTTTCTGGTCAAGTACTTTCATATCATGTGTATTGAAACTATATATATATATTTTATATATTATTATTCAGATAATTAAAATGACTTTTTGATGAGTTGACTTATCCAATAAGGAGGCAAATGTGTGAATAATTTCCTATGTATTGGAGGTTATTAGTACTCAAGATAATAACACACAAAAAAGAAAATATTAATAAAATAAACAAATAGTATTTGGAGTATTTTTGCTAGAACAATGTATAAGTGCAATATCATAAGATTATTTGTCTAAATTTATTTATTCCTAACAGCTATGATATTACTTAAAATAGATTTTCAGTGCTAATACAGAATTTATTCTATTTTATAAAAACTTCTGAAGAACACTAAATTTCTTCATCTGCCTCTTGATTATAGTTTATAGATATTTAAAAGATCATTTTGCTTGTGTCTAAACTAACTGGTGAATGTATTATTTCTTTAAATAGGCTTATTCAATACAGTTGGCAACAATGTGTAACTTCTGACCAAGTGGTCTGGTTCCAAAACCAGCAGTGTGTGCAAGTACAAAGAAACAGATGATCATTCTTGCACAAACTGTGTATGTCTTCTGTGATTTACAAAAGCCTGTGGCAGGCTTTTAAAATGGTGAACAATGAAGCTAGTTACAAAGTGCCTGCCGGGGGAGTTTTACAAGAAACCCTGGAACATGCAAAACAAAACACCATGGTGATAGCTTGTCTCCATAGGACCTAAGAAAAGAAAATGGGTTTTCCCTGGGAATATTGCACAACTGAAAAAAAAAGTGGGTCAGACTTTCAAAGAACAGGGAAGGTGCTCACTTGCAATTAAATAAACAACTGGACTGTGAGCGGTCAAAGTAACTTATTTTATACAGATGTTGACTGACAATGCTGTACACCATCAATCTCTATGTGATGTTTCTTTTAACAAAATTTAGAAAGTAAATAAGGTGAATAAATGAATAAATAAATAAATAATAGAGCAGTGTTCATGGATCATGCACAGAGAAAGGAGTCTTCATTTTACCTCTTGTGGCAGAAAGAGCAATGATTTGAAAGGTGACATACTTAGTTCACAATGTTTTCTTTAAAATATATTATTTTAATTTTGAATTTTCATAGTTTTATCAGCATCAGCTTTCTTACCAGTAAAACAAGGACAATAATATTTTTGACTTTGAAACTGCAAGTATATAGATGGTGCTGCAAACTTTAAAGTTCAGTACCCAATATATTCTGATAGACATTAGTTTGTTACAGAGGGTCTGAACTCTGTAGTCAAACATATTTGAACTCAATCCCAGTTCAAGCATTTATCCCCTTTTCTTTTGTGTCTTCTCATCATTAACTTCTTTATCTTTTGAAGAATGTATTTTCTAGTTCACATTGTTCTTGCAATTGTATGAGATAACATACGTTAAGTACTTTATATAATGTTTGACTTATCTCACAGCTTCACATAAAGGACATTTCTTTGGTAATGTCTAACAGTTGCGGAATTTATAACCATTGTTCTGGTCTTATGCATTAACTCATTTTCTTTTCTTAAAACACCACTCAAAAGAATCTATAATGATCACACTTATTTATAAATGAGGAAACCTAGGTGACTATTAAGGAATTTGTCCAAAGTCACGTAGTGAGTAAATGATGTTTCCATTTCAAATGTAAGCAGCAGGATTTCAGAACTCTGCTGTGA
Source organism: Solenodon paradoxus (assembly GCA_004363575.1). Classification (NCBI taxonomy): domain Eukaryota; kingdom Metazoa; phylum Chordata; class Mammalia; order Eulipotyphla; family Solenodontidae; genus Solenodon; species Solenodon paradoxus. The sequence goes on from RJWH01001465.1 coordinate 2,926, forward strand.
ACAAACATGCAATACTTCCTCAAAAGGGAATTGTTGAAAAGATAATGTGCAAATTCTGTTTCAAATATAGCATATGTGAATAGACAGAATTTTATATATATATGTGCACATACATAATTGCACATTATATGTATATACATACAAACGTACACACACATATATACATATACATACACACATACACGAGGTCTGTAAAAATTATGAATAATTTAATGAAAAATAAGTGTCCCAAGTGTTTAGAAAAATAATTATCTTTCAGAAATGCTATAATTTATGGCAAAGACAGAACTAACTTTGTGATTTCATGTACAGATGCATCTCAGACAAACAAAGATCATGGAGACATATTCTGGAAACAGAAAACCAAAGATACATCCAATGTGATTTGGGGAAGTGACTAAAGAAAGAGAACCCTATTTTAATTCCTTTAATTATTTGACTGATAAAAATCCTACTTTCAACAAAATCATTGTGAGTTTCTTCTCAGTGATTCTATCAGGCTGAGTTTTTGCATATAAAGGTATAAAGAGTTCTAATGGTTTCAAAAGTCAGGTTATAGACTCAAAACTATTTTTGTTTGGTGAGAAATACCACTGCCTTAGTGAGAATAGTTGGTTTAACTTATTTATGACCCATAGAATTTGGAAAGCAGTTGCTTCTACATTGAGAATGTGACTAAGTTTATTTACAGGCTAGCTTGAAGTCTGAATATATTCTGATATATCTTTATGAAAATATTGCAACAACTATATACCTGACAAATTACATTACTTTCAGATAATTCCAGATGGGAATGCAGAACTATTGGTAACTTGTAAAGATGAATCTCTCTTGCTTATTAGAAGACCGTGAAACAAGGCTTCAGAGAAGCAGCTGGCTTGCATTCTGCTTCTCAAGAAGAAAGTTCAAGGCACTCATTTATCTGCCAGGCTCAATATAAAATATTCTCCACATTTGAAATGCATGGATTTTGAGGAAAGACTGATCAAAACCTGTCATGAAAAACTATTTTCACCATAAAAAGTTAAAAACATAAATAATTTAAATATTTAACACCCCTATGTGGATATTTCATTGAATTGAGGGACTGTGTCCTGAGATGAAATTTTTCTTCCCCTTTTCTAGGTTGTCTAGTCAGAATGATGTGCCATATGTCTCTAAGCCATATGTCCCTGCTTTTCTTCTTTAATCTGGTTTCTGCTAAAAAAAAATGGCTCTGGCTTTTAATTTCATGCTGTGAAAACTTACACTATTTGCTTCAAACTTGTTCAGTTCACTGGAATGAGGGGATTATGGCAGCGATTTTCTCTGGACTAGCATCCAATGATACATTGGGAAGAAAAATATCTATCTGCAGCCTGTCTAATTATGCATAAATGCATGGTGGTATACTCCCGGGAACAGAAAATCCTGTAATTCCATTGGAATCCTCCAGGGGACTTAAGTGATTTTATGTTAAAATTGGAGTTAGCAGGTAATTTATTTTTGTTTACAGTAACATTGTAAACTATGATATCTTTATTTAACACTCTAAAATTTAGCAGTTTGTTTCTCTGAAGTGATAGAAAATAAATGAGTAATGAAACTTGAGATAACTGAGTGGATATAATTCATTGGAAAAAAAGCAGACTGTATTTAAGCTGTTGTTTTACCTGATTTAGCTGCTCTTGTCACAAATGAGCTTAGTAGAAACTAAAGTATGTGTTGAATGAATGAATAAATGCATGAATGAATGAAGTTGTTTTGACTCAACCCAATCTTTCCAATAGAAGTGAATGAAAGTTTGGATTCATGCCATTTGTGTTAAATGGAAGTTTAAATTGAGAATGAATTGGGTTCTTGTTCAGTACTGATGGCACAGAGAAGATATCTAGCAACCAGGAGATAGTCAGCACAGTTAGTGGAGGAAGCCTTCCAGGTTCAGATGATACACACTTGTATTTTAGTCCTTATTTTATTTATATAGTGGTTCTATAGGCAAAAAATGAAGATCTACTCTGTATGCAGGAGCATGCTTGGCATAAATGAATGTAAGTATGACTGGTCCTTCTGTTCAAAATTTTCTGGTAAAATGAAAGGACCAACCAGCAGATATTTTATCTCAATTCATTGTGATTTATGTTGTAATAGAATTTTGTTTTAGGATTTATGAAAACAGAATAAAAAGCAAACACATCAGTTTTTAGGATTAGAATAAGTTAGAGAAGTGAATGTCCAGATTCAGTATTTTTTAATAGAGAAAAAGACTCCGTAAAAACATTAATTAGAGAAGAGTTGGTTGTGTTTGGAAAATACACTGTTCTCCATGAACATAGAAAACCTTCTTGGTGCTATCCAGTGTTGAGAGATGAGACTGGTAAAATCACCTGGGGGTAATCTGTACACACTTTGTATCACATCTAAGGGAACTTAAATTAATCCTATAGACAAGTGACATGTATGATTTGTACCAATTGACAGGTAACTCAAGAGTGCAGGTCAAATAAAGTGTTGTTCTATATCACTCAATACTTTTGGGCTAGTTAGCATTCATAATTCAAGAAAAAAAATTCATTAAATCTCACTGAACTTCAATTTATTTATCTTTAAAATAAGGAAGGATAGATAAAAATATTTCTGAAGTCCTTCTAATTCTGGTTCTATAAGTGATGTCATAAAACCTGTTAATTTATTCACTTACCAGATTGTCTAGATGATCATAATTCTAACCATCAAGTATATTTGTTTGAACACAATACTCTTTAAGAGGAGACATACTGGAAGAGTGTTCCCACAAAAAATGCAGTGTGACCAGTTGTCTTATACACAGGAAATACATGTTGATTGGCTAGATTTCAATACCACTGAGAATAATGTAAGCCACCCAGGCAGGCCAGTGAGGAATGGTTTGTATGGTTTTGTTAGAAAGCCCTGGAGAGATATCTGAGGAGAGCTGAAGTAGTTTTGCACGTAGTAAGGAACTTCTAGAACATATTTAAAATGCATATATTTGTGATATGGTTCAAATCTGTGGCTCAGTGACCAAGATTCATCCCTGTAAAGTCCAAGATTCTGGGTTCAAAGCCGGGGTCCATGAGAAGAAAACAACGACATTAACAACAACAGCAAAGGAAAAGAATTGTGGGCACTTCCTTTGCACCAGGCTGTGGGGGCGGTGGGTTGGAGGTGGGGGGGGCGCAAAAAATAAATAAAAGTATGAAGATGTTTGTTCCTCCTCTCCTTTCATTAAAAATGCTTCTTTCTCCCTTCTCCCTTCTTCCTAAAACAAACAAAAACAAAAAGCAAAAAAAAAACCACAAAACTGTGATGACTGTGTGCAGACTTATTTCTTGATTTCAGAAGGGTTTTATGCAGAAAATAAGAAAAAAGTAAACACAGCTTTAGTAGATCTTTAGGACTAATAGGAGATACTACTTTTACCTTGGTAATTCTATGCAAACATAGACTAAATAATATCCTTCACTCAGTGCTGGTTTACTTTGGGTTTTTAAAATGTATTGAATTAGGTAATGTCTGAGGATTTTACTAGACAATTAGGAGGAATTGATATTTGTGCCTCCATATTGAATAAATCAATGTTGACAGATAGACAAGGCCTCATCCTGACATTTACCTCTGTGCACTTTTCAGGGTGAAAAGGAAGGAGAATCAGGTTTTTTTTTTATGCTTCTCTCTTATTGATGCAAGCAGACATTGGGTATAAATTGTTGGGTGACAATATTGCACAAACACTTATGATGGTTTATAAACATTTCAAAAAGTTATAGTATTTGGGGGAAAACATTTTATGCATACACATATCCACGAATATACTCAGGCTCCAGAGAAAAACAAGTATGTGTAGATCTCAGTGAACTCTCTAATTATAAATAAAAACAAAAAAAACCTTGTCAGAATTTTTAAATGCAAATCAAGTGGATTAAAATAACCCTATATTGGATTTGGACCTGAAGAAACAAACTCCCTCTGTCTCTGAAACTCTGTGAAGTTAATTTAAACCCAGAGACTACAAAACCAGTGAAGGCTTCACTTTAAGAACGGTTACCTGCTAATAAAGGCCAAGACGAGAAGCTTGTTTTATACTGCGAATCATGTTTTGTGTATACTGATATATATGTAAGAGAAGTGTTTGCTAATCCTCTTTTAAAATAAAGCATGCCTGAAATTTTCTATAAACTTATGTATTGCTCTTTTAAGCAATTAAAATATTTATTTTTAAGAATGTTTTTGTTTTTCTTAGAATTGATATCATTTGGTGCACAGCAGAATGAAACTACATGTGTGAATTTGTCTGTAGTCTTGAAGAGTGACACAGAATTATGTGGTAACTGAGGCTGCAACACGACAGGAGTTATCTTAATGACTTGCTAATTGTATTGACATTTTTCTTCTCAGCAGAATATAACTAAAGAATGTTTTCATTCTTTTCTCATATAATTTTTATGAGGTTGATAAGGGACAATATATGCTAATGTAGTTTGCAAATTATAATAAACAACAAAGCAGGATTTTAAAATTATAGCTAAAGTCTTATTTAAATGTAGCAATTAGCCTTATTCTATTATAAATTTGCTTTCCTTCTGATTTCAAAATCTTTTCCCACTGTGCATAAGATGTATATGATCTCATTCACATTAAATAGAAAGACCTAATGAAGAGATTGAACTTGTCCTTAAATCACAGCTTTAAAATACAGTTTCATACACATCAAGGTCAAGGATATTAAATACATTAGCTTGCAGATAAATGAAGATGAAAAATTAGGTAAACACATTCTATGTTACTTATTTTATGAATATTTTCAATGAAATGGAAACATAAGATAGATAGCATGTAGGCAGCTCTTTAAATAAAATTCAATTCAATGTTTAGTATATATTTAAAGAGTATAATTTTTTTTCTTCTGTCTTCTCTATTCAAATTCCAGCTGACAGCCCTAACCAAGATTCAGATAAACTGCTGAATTTAATTTTCTGACCTGACTTGTTGTTCAGAATCAGTCTGTTCATCATTTTACAGTATAAACAAATCACAGTGAAAAAAGAGTCACCAAATCTTATTGAAAGCAGCAAAAAGAAATCAAACTCAATGCTGCTAAAAATAGCATATTTTAATTTTTACCAGGATGTGACTTGAAGCTAAATAGGGTTTGATAGAAAATGACAGCATGTGGACTGACAGTTGCCATGTATTTGATAGCTTTTTGACTTGACTTTCTTGGACTCACTGAACAAAGTTTGGGATGAAGCACATTTCTTGATATATCAGTGCAGCAGTTTTGGCAGCAACACCAAGGATAACCAAATATAATATCAAAGAAGAACACTGAAGCAAAACAGGGATTAATTGCGTAAATTAAAGTCACTAGTTCATTATTTTATGTTTACATAGTGGATTCTACTATGGTTACTCAAATGATCACTTTCAAAAGAACTTTAGGGAACAAAAAATACCAGCTGTTAGATAGGACCTCTGTTTATTAATTCTGTGGTAACAAAAGTGAAAGGATTTGTCAACAATTGAGAGCCTCAGAATAAAGTGGGACATATTACCTACCTGCTAATATCTGTGCCTAATATCAGTGGCATCTATGAGTAACTTATGATTGACTAAGAGGCATAAACATCTATGAATGTCTTCAACTTCCAAATAAATAAAAGTAATTTTATAAACTTCTGAATAAAAGTAGTCTAATCTTGGTTCATGAAAATGTAGTCATCTAATGTGTTCTGTATATATCTATAAGAAGGGAACGATATCTTAGAAGGCTTACATACTGAAATTATGACCAAGTTGGAAAAAGATTGCTTTCGTTTGATGGATAATTTCTGCATCAAATTAATGACAATTTGAAGGACACGATCTCCTTGGTAAAACATCAGTAACATTAAGGACTGTTGCCAGTGTATCTGCATGGAAATTGGTCACATGTGTTAGGTTGGCTCAGAAAGACGGGACGGCGGGCATGTCCGGCAGCCATGCCCGGCGGCCAAGCCCGGGAAAAAGGTGGATGACGTCAGAATAAGGGATGCAATCCCCACACTTGGATTCATAGGGCCAATCCCCAATAGCCACATAGGAAGCCCGCGAAATTCCTTCGCTTATAGAGCGCGCTCCCCTTTGTTCAAGCGCGACTTCCCCGGCCCCATTCTCCGGATTTGGGAACTTAGCCCGGGTGTGCAGAATCCAATAAAGCCCTGGCTATTCGACTTTTTTGTCTAATTGACTTTTTCTCCTCGCGGAGCCCAGAAAAAACCTTACAACATGCTCACCTAGAAGTTATTATCAAACATGATATCATTTCAAGTGTTCAAAAGAGTAAACTTAATTTATTGCTGAGAATAATAGAAGAAATAAACATTAATTTATATACATTAAGCAATGAAGTCTTAGATCTGTTACAGCTCTCCTAACTGACAAAAGCCAAACGTGTGCTCTTTTGAAAGTATTATGGGCAGATTTATTAAGTGCACGGGCCCAGCTGGAGTTTTCTCCAAAAGTCTGAGCCCCAAAGGAAAATGGAGGTTCACTTTTATAGGTTTAGGGAGACCAAAAGGTACAAATTAAAGCAGGAGTGACAAGCAGGAACCCAAGTTAATTGTAAATTCTCCAGAATAAACGTAAGATTTCAGTTGTAAATAATTATGGAACTGTGTATCTTATCAGCTGTCTGTGCATTTTGAGAGACAAAAGGGTTGCAAATTAAGGTAGGAGTGACAAGCAGTAACTCAAGTTAATTGTGAATTCTCCACATAGACAGAATATACATAAGATCTGCTTGCAAATAATTAGAGAAGTTTGTGTCTAGTAGCTCCGCGGTTGTCATGGCTACCACAATAGCCCATAGGTCCCTCCTCCCCTTTCTGCATTCTGATCATTTTCGTGGTGGTGGGAATGGCAGCATGGCAGCGGGAAAGGGCAGTGGGGAAATAGCGTCTGATTTTTCTCCTACAGACGGAATGTATGCTATATTTTGGCATATTGGGTGAGTACCATGTTGAAAACTTTTGGCTTTTTCTAAACTTGCGTCTCCAGATTTGTTTTGTTTACTCCTGAGTTAATGCACTTGAATTTGGTTTTAGTCTCTGGTCAGGAAAACAGTTCCTTTTCAGGTATTATCTGAATATGTGTTTTCACACAGGAATTTCTATACTTGTGTAGTTACGAAAGAGAAGAACTCAGGGAGTAAAGATCTGAAAACTCACATCTGTCGAGCTGGTTACTCACTCTGACATCCACCCATAAGCAACTCTGAAGCAGAATAAGAAACTACAGGGAGGAGGGATGTTGAAATGTGTTTTGTTTTGTTTTGTTTTGAGCAAGGGGTCCTTTGAAACTGCTGAGATTTGAAACATCTGAGAGGGGTATCCTTGAAGCAATCAGCCAGATGGGCCCTCAGAAATAAGAATGGGATATAAGCCAACCTCAGAGGACCTCTTGGAGCAACTAAAACTGCCCTTCAGACCCCTCCCTAAAGTACTTTTCCTATTGACTATTAAATTCTTTCTTGACTGAATTTCTCTCTGGTGATCTGAATTCTTTCTCATTCCAAAGACAAAAGGCAAAGACCACTAGTTCATGCCAATAAAAGCTTCTGATAATGCCTTCTGTTTTTCCTTATCTCCATATAATAGCATTGGAAAAACTTCACTCTGAGTTCTCCCAGACACTTTACTTCTAAAAGAAATCACATAAGGGAACTTTGTCTCCTTTGAACGAGGGAAACTAGAATACTATGATATGATAGATGATCAACAAAGAGGAAAAATATTAACTTAATCCTCAAGCACTGTTCTTAGGGAAAATTAAGCAGCATATGTGTGATGTGCATGTTAGAATAAGGATAGTAAATGATATAGTCTTATGCAAGCCTCTTTAATACAATTTTTTTTTAGTAAGATGAAATTTTAGTTGTGAAAAGAGAAATTGGCTAATTGTATACTGATTCTAAGAAAAGATATGCTTCATATGAATATGCAATCTAAATAAAATAAAAGTGAACTCCACAAATTCATTAACTTTGACTTAATTTACATTTGAATAAATATCAAACTTATTGTCTATTTGCTTCCAAAATTGCATTCTATTATGATTTTGAAATGTATATTTGACATTGGAGAGATTAGCAAAATTATAAAAGTTGATGCGTATCTGAACCATTTTAATTTTATTAAATCTGATATAAACTGCAAACGACCATGGAACACTCTTCCAACAATTGACCTTGAATAAACCCAAGGAAAACAGTTATATTTTTAAAAACACCAGTTTAGACTAATGAGGCAGATAACAAATATCTAGTTTGCCTCTATTCTGGTGAAAAGAAAGTTTAAAATTTTCTTCTTTGTCAGAGTGTATTATAACTTAACACATTTATGGAACAGACTTGAGAACCTCAAGGATAAACGTAGGTCCAAACTTTATCATATATTATCTTGCTCATTTTCAAGCAGAATTATGTCATGAAAATTGTTTTGGTATTCTAAGATGAAAACTAGAAACACTTTAAAGGATAAAACTTCCCTAAGGCAAGTAAAAGCATTGGTTCACACTGAACGTTTGTTCAGGTATTAAAACACAAAAGTCAAATGTCCTACAAAGGGCAAGATGCTCTAATAACAATCCTGGGGCCTCAGAAAGATGTGTGTCTGGCAAATGAGGTAGAGAAAAAGCTGGACCACTGTCAGAAAAAAACACAAAAAAACTACAAGAACAGTTCACCACCCGTTGTTCTTGTTGCTTAATGTCATTTCTAAGACTTCAGGGAACTAGTAGAGTCAGTTCAGACCACACTTCAATGTCAAATGGCCAAGTTTCTAAGAAGGATGAAGGTACTTGTCAAATTTAGAATGTGTTGATGTACAGAGAAAGTGCTGCAGCAGCATTGCATTATGTCTGAATGTCAAAGGAGGAATTAACATCAGAAAAAAAGGAAAGAGGATTCTGATGGAGACAGCACCACAGGAAGCTGAGCATGGAATGGTAAAGGAGCATTGCTTCACTGGATGGAAAAACACCTTCACAAACATCTGGCCCTCTGTGCTGTAATTGACATCCAAATAGCACCTCAGGGGATGATCCACCTTGGAGTTATTTTCCTGTTAGAAGAAGATTTCTTAGATTTGATTTGTAGATGAATTTTTGAATTGCTCTTCTTAATAACTTCCTAAATCAATTGAAATGCATTCAGAATTGGTTGATGTTTGCACATAAAAGTCAAAGTTTTATTTAAAGACACACAGAATTTGTGTCTGTGATCTCTTTCAAAAACATGCCCAATTTTGAAATAAATTTTATCCCAAATGTTGGTTTTCTGTAATGGCTCTGTTCAATTAGCTAAAGGAATAGATCAGCATCACCTGCTCACCATAAATATTTTGAAAAGATCAGTAGTTCCTGCAAAAGCAGAGGTGACTTATTCTACATCAGAGGTTCATAAAGTTAGAGATGGAGAGAAGTAATTTCTGATTGGATGATGATGAAGAAAACTCTAGAAGAGTGGAAGATAAGAGTTAGTTGAAAAGTTGTCCACTTTTAATTTGGAAAGTAGATAAAAGGAAAATGAAGAGAGGAGGAAAATGTTCAAATTTTCCTTTGATTAATAAGATACAACAGCAAAAATGTGCTTATTATTTTATTCTTGTTTTGTTCATGCAGGAGAAATCTTAAAGAACTTACTGGTCCTAATGAACATGGAGATTAGGAATTGTATCAGAATATTGTTAAATGGGAAGAAACTGTAAATAGAAAGGTACTCTGTGAGCCAGAGCACACTCAGGCATTCTGTAATAGACTGAACTCTAGCGTAAGGGTAGAGGTGAGTTAAGCATTACCAAGATATCAAGCAGGGAAGAGACATTTATTTATTATATGTAGCATAGTCATATTATATATAATAAATAATAAAATTTATTATAACATTACACATGCTTTATAAAGCAAAATGAGTAAAAAAAATTGGAGACTACACAATAAAAAGAATTTCAGAATATCAAGATTAAGTGAAGTGTGAGATTTTACTTCTAAGGTGGCAAAAATGGAGCAAGTAATTTCTGCAGGAAATGAATGCCTCATTCTGGACTGATTCAGAATAAAACAAGTAAAGAGGAAATAGAAACACTTCAAGTTAAAAATGAGGATAAAGCAAGAGCCTGATATAAATCAAGGAAAAGGAAAAGTAAATCATCTCTTCCTTTAATCTCTCCTGTATTTATTTTCTTTGACAGACAAAAGGAGGTTTAAAGAGTTGTAATGGCGCTGAAAAGAGAAGATAAATCTTTACCTTTAGGACTTTACTGGGAACTTCGGAAAATCTTATCCAGATGCTAGGATTTCAAAACTATTTAGAAAGCAAATAGGTAAAAAAAGGGCCCATGTACTTTTCTCTTTTAAATTCTAAAGAAGAAAATGACTCAAAATAACAAATATTGATAAAAATACAAAATCACAGTTTGGGCTTTATTAGCTGTAAATGTTGATCTATAGCATTTAAACTATATAGAAACTGTTTACTTGTAGAAATGGGTTGAAGTTCAAGCTTTGCTGAAATAAAGGATTATTATAGTGTCACATCAATTATATCAACATTGTTTCTCAAATTCCTTATTTATAACAAAGTATTTAGAAACACAGAGATGAGGCAAACTTACTAAGTGTTAACTTAACTGTAGGAACAAAATACTAGCAGAACATAAAAGAGGGAGTAACTCTAATCATTCATTGTTTTGTTTAAGGATAGCATAGAGGTGGATGAACCATTGGAGGAAAAACGTGTTCTGCATTTTCTACTAAGAACAGGATTTTGCCTGATGGAGAGAAGCAGCAGTGTGTGTCTGTGTCTAGAGGTGGAAGGTCAATGATTTCTTCCTTCCTTCAGAAGAAATAGCTTGAACATAGGAAAGCAAGAGAACATATCTTGCTTAGGACTCATCAGACATAGCTATGTCTAATGGATTCTTGGATCAAGGGAGCCAGGAGGTCACAGAGAAGAAGAAAACTGCACCCCCAGTTTCTAGCCATCCTTCGCCAGCTGTGAAGGCCACTGAGTCATCAGGCATCTTATGGTGTCGGCTGACTGGAAGCTAGTGGCCAGATGAAAGAACTTTTCTTTATCACCTGAAAATGGAGCCATGAGCATTTTTGCAACTATGTGAATCCTGTGTGTTGTCCATTTGAGGAACTGGCAAATGACTAACTTGGGTTCTGTTTGTAATTCCTATTCTAATTTACACCTCCCCCTCTCCTTGTATAAGATTGTACCCCAAATTTGCTTGAGTGCTCAGATAATGATATCTGGGCCCCCACAAAATAAAGCTGCCTTCACCACTTCTAAAAGAGCACATGCTTGGCTTTGATGTAGAGAGAGAGCTGTAACAATAGTGGGAGATGGTGTAATATGAACAGAAATGCTGAACAGAAATTCCAGGAGAGCTGGAGAAGACAAACTGAAAAAGTGGGCTGAACTCTCAAAGAGTATGGAAGGGTTCATATGACTGGAGCAGGATAAGAAAGAAGAAACTATATAGTACAGAGTCAGAAAAGTTGGAGATCATGTGAGATGGAGCCAGTTGCAAACCATAATAATCAAAACAGTATGGAACTGGTATCAAAACAAACACATAGACCAATGCAATAGAATCAAGAGCCCAGGAATAGACCCATGCATATGTGACCAACTAGTATTTGATAAAGGAATCAAAAATACTCAATGCCAAAAAGGCTATCTCTTCAATAAATACTTCTAGGAAAATTGAATAGTCACCTGCAAGTCAACAAAATTGGACCCCCAGCATATGTCAGTCACAAAAAATAACTCAAAATGGAATACAAGCTTAAATTTAAGATATGAAATATAAGACCTAGTATAAGACCTTCTAAAGGCTCCTAGAAGAAAATATAAGGAAAAAGCTCCTTGACTTTGGTCTGAGCAATGACATATTAAATATGACACCAAAAGTACAAGCAAAATCAAAAACAGACAAATGGGAGCGTAGCAACCTAATAAACTTCTGCACAGAAAAATAAATGATCTTAAAGAATGAAAAAGCAGCCTGTCAAGTGGGAAAAAAGATTTCCAAACTCATATCTGGAAAGGAACCAAGATCCAAAATGTATAAGGAACTCATCATTCAAAAGTAAGCAAACTGACAAAAACAACAAAAAATCAATTAGCTCAATTAAAAAAGGAACTAAGGATATGAATAGATAATTTTATGAAGAACATGTAAAAATGACCCACAGGTACATGAAAAAAATGCTCACCCTCAATAAGCATGAGGGAAATTCAGGTCAAAAGCACAGTAAAATATCATTACCTCACACCTGTTAGAATGGGTGTCCTCAAATATAGGAGACAGCACTGGTCAGGGTATTTACAAAAGGGAAAGTTGCAAACTGCTGGGAATGTAAACTGGTTCATCCACTATGGGAAGCAATATGGAGGCTCCTCAAAAAATTAAAAATATAACTACTGTTAATGCAGCAATTTCATTTGAGTATGCATTTGAAGGAGATGAAATCAATATCTGAAGGATCACTATATGAAGGATTGCTTAACAATTGTCAAGATATAGAAAAAACTTAACTATCCATCCACGGGTGAAAGGATAAAGAAAATATGAGAGGTATATGTAGAGTTGAATATTGTTAATCCACAAAATTAAAAAAAGAATAAATTTTGTCATTATGATAAAAATTGATGAATTCTGGTGCATCATGCTAAGTAAAATAAGTTTAAAAGACAGTGTGTGCTCTCACATTTATGTGGAATATAAGAAACTGAACTCATAGAAACACACAATAGATTGATAGTTACCAGAGGGGTGAGAGGTGGGGGAAATGGGTGAAAGGTACAAGCTTCTAGTTAGAAGACAGGTAAATTCTGTAGATTTACTGTATAGCATGGTTCATAATTACTGTATTGCATATTTGAAAGTTACTTGCTAAGATAGTGGGCCTAAAAAGATGTCCTTGAAAAGAAAGAAATACAGTTATGTGAAGTGATGGATATTAATTTAACTTATGCAATAGTAAGTTTGCAAAATATGCATAATGAAATCATTTATTTTGTATACCTTGCACATATATAATCTTATATGTCAATTATATCAATAACAAGAGAATAATTAATGTTAAAGACATCATAAAAAGGCAAACTTATCAGAGAAAGGAAAAAAGATTTAATTATACCAAATAAATAAAACTACATAAATAGATGTTCAGTTTAGAATGAGCAGAAGAGTTACTCATGTGGCACATTTTCTTTATTTTATTATATTTAAGTCTATTAGCAAATGTAATTTGCTTGAAATAACCTTTATGCTTATGGGGATTTCAGTTGTGGTGGCATGATATTATTTCATAGTCACAAGGTATCTCAGGATAAGTATTCACTTCTGTCTCGACATTACTCAGCTAAGGTCACTGATGTGTCTCACTTACAGATACAAACAACTAATTTTCTGAATCATTTCCACTTGTTGGATCACCTCTTCCAGTGGTCAAGTTTAAGTTAAATGTTAATCTGTATCATGTCACTCAGAGTTATAGGTATTAATATACCTAATGAAGTGCTGCCTAACCTAGAACGCTCTGCAGTGTTGTCTGTATGGCGATGCTTTATTCTTACTTCTTCCAGAGTATTCATGTTACTCTGTTGTAGCTGGAATGGAGATCTAGTGGGATGATAATCTTCTCAATTATTGAAGCCTCTCATTTCCTTCACTAACTCCCACCTGCTGGTTGTCATGGCACTCTATACAAAATATGAGACTTTACCTACCCCATAGAAGATACAAATCAATTTTTAGCCATGACTTACTCTCATAATAAAGGTGGCTCTTAATTTGTTCCCTGAAGAAATTCACTTCAAGTTTTCAAGACACATTTGATGAGCACTCAAGATTGCTTCTCTCCTAGTCCTCATCCAATCTCCAGACCTGGACAGTGTCAGGTCCTGCTTCTTGGGTTGGCCTCACAAATGTTTTAAGTGCCTCTTTTCCACTCGATAGTTTTGCGGCTCTTATAATTTTAATGTATCCCTCAGGAAAAGGAGAAATGGCATGTGATAAGCCTCTGCCTATCTCACACATAGTTGAAATAGTGAATATTAGATTTCTCAGGGTCTAAGATATACAAATAAGTTCATGCATATTAGTAGGCAGGATGACTTGTGGAGAGCAGATAAAAATCCCTCACTGTATGTCACAATTGAAGTTATTTCACTTTTAGAGAGATAGGCATTTGTGCCCTGAAGTTTTTGATGTTATCTGAAGGCCATGCTTCAAGGTATTGTTATCCAACTGCTGTTTTAGAAATCAGCTGACAGGTGTGTTGCACTCTGACACTCTTAGGCACAGGGTGAAGTAGGAAGGACTGGAAAAGCTTGGCAAGATTACAAAGGCAACTATCCATTATTTGTCTGCTTTAGAATATTATCCAAGGAAACACTGGGTTGTAAGATAAAGGCTACCTCATTTAAAGATAAATGAAGCAATGTCCATTTTTCTTTAAAATTTGTAGTTGCTCTTAATGTCAAGGTAATGATGTTTTCTGTTATATGTGGAAAAATATCTGTGGACTGAAATGGCAAAGGTCAAATTAGTGAGTCTGAGTTCCAAAAGTCTCCTGCTGAGATTGTTAAGATAAAACACTAGGGAGGATGAAATTTGAACTTTCAGTTCTTTAGAATTTAACTTGAAAGCAATTCACTATGAGCATTTTCCTTTCTTCCCAAGAATTTGTTGAGAAGAGAAGGTTCATTCCAATTTGGGTCATAATTTTTATGCATTTTATTAATAGAGGATAGTATGTTTCACACTGAATCAAATTACAATGCCTCCCATGAGTCATACTGAAAAAGTGTGCCTGAATATAATTTGTGATCTGAAATACAATATGTAATGACTTTTTTTTCAGTAGTTTTTATCTTGGAATCTTTGAAAAATTTCTTCAAAACATGTTGTCTCTGTCTTACATAGTCTCAGCTGATGATCCTTTGCTTTTAATGCTTTTCTTGGTTCCATTAATATGATGCTGGACACCATCTTCCCATTATTCTACAGCTTTTTATTCTTAGAAATTTTCACCCCAAATTTCTTAGCTCCTGAACCCCCAAACATAGGCTAAAACTTCATATCTTTAATCACCAGAGAAGAGACACTGGGCAAAGTTAAATTGTCATGTGTGTTTCTGTGTGTGAATGTAAAAAAGGGAGAACAGGAAAGAGAGAATATGATTTGTCATTCTTATTTGTCATTCAGAGTAACCAGAGAGAATTAAGCTATAAAATAATGAAACATTTTAGTGTAGTAACTGATTTCCATGTAAAGGGGCAATTACACTTAAAACAGCAAAAGTTACCTGATTATGTGTTGAAAAGCTTTAAAAAAATCCCTGTTTTGTGTTGGGACACTATCTCTTTAGGAAATATTTTGTTTTCTAGCAAAGGGGAATATTATTTGCACATATTAAGCTGTCTCCAATCAATATGATCTTGGAGTGAATTGCATCCTTAAATCTTTGTCAGAAAAAAAGAGACAGATATGGGAAAATCAATTTTTATTGACAGTGGAGGAGACAGAAAATAAGACAGAATTAAAAAAGGTGGGATATAAACAGGCAATAGGGAAATATTTTAAATATAACATTTCAAAATATTTGATCTTCGAAGCACATTATGGGATCTCACCTCACAGGTACATCATATCCAGGTCTGATCATGCCTGAAAACATTAGCTATATCTTTTCTAATTGGTAACGGAACAATTTCAGCTCTCCTGTAGGAGTTCATAAAATGCCTTATGATGGGTCTTGGTAAACGTTAATGTCTATTCATGTATTGTTTAATCTTAGGGAATTTCTTGAATCAAAGGAATGCTTAGTGAGGCATAAACTTCTGAGTTTGGACTAATTGTTATGGTTCCTGAAAAGATACCACATATTTGGAAACTGGACGCTTTCTCACTTTACTTTTCTCAATAAAATGTGAGTCAATAATTAACTGCCAAGGCCTCACTGAGTTTTGAACACCCTTTTACTTTTCCTTAAGGATTTTAGGAATCATGTGACAAAAGCTATTAAGAAAAGCAACTGTTCGATAATAAATAATATCTCATATTTGTATTATCATATATAAGATCATGGATATTTTAAAACTTGAACTTTCAGTTCTTATAATAATCACATCACTGTTGTTTTTAAAAACTTACAGATTTATGATCTAAAGAAAAAATACAAGCGTATCCCTGTGGCTCAACAGTTAAAGTGCATAGTATGTAAAGTCCAAGGTTCCAGGTTTGAGACCTGGGTCTGCAGGAAGAGAAAAAAAAAGTAAAGTATGGACAATAGAACACATGTAGGTGAGAATAAATTGTCAAACATATTTGAAATCGTATAAATGTAAAAATCTATGTATCTAACTAGTTAAATAAGAGTAGAACTCCTTTCTACATTGCACCTAGGAAGGACATTATTTGATCTATGTTATTTAAATTCAACTGTCTGCTAACATCTATCTATTGCATCCCTATCATATTCCATGCCCTCTGGCAGATACTGAGGATTTGAAAAAGTACTCAATTGTTCCTTACATATCTGCTGTTCACTTTAGAAAATAAATAAATACATTCAAATGATCTCTTCTGTCATACATTTATTTGCTCAACAGCTCTGTTGAGTACACATTCTATGCCAAACACTGTCCTAAGCTCCAGGCACAGCAGTGAGTAAGAGAGAAACGGTGTGTCCTCTTGGAGCCTTCATGTTCTCAAATGCTAAGTTGGTACACAAAGTGCATATTGTGCTCCTAAGGTCACAAAAAAGGGGTGGAGGCAGAGAATAACATAACTGGGTTGATACTGGAACTTCAGAAAGTTCTTTCTGAGAAGGTTGCTCTGTGCAAATAGTGACTGTGTGCACAGCACTGCAACAGTATCAGAGGGAACTACTTGCTTTAATTTGTGCGAGTCAGAGAAGTCTTTCTCAGGAAGGCAGATAAAAATTAATATACCCGAAGGGAAGACAATGGCCATTCATGGAGAGGCATGAATGAAGGCAGAGAGAACTCATCATATACGACATGTGGTACCAGCTGTTCAGGTGGGAGTAGTGAGCAGCATATGATGAGTTGAAGAGGGACTGGGAACTCTTAGTGTGAAGCAACTCACCATTCCCTAAATAGGCTCTGCTGTCTTTCTTAGCTATGTCTTCTGATGGCTGCACATGACATTTTTAATAAAGCAAGCTTCCCATTTGGGATACAGACCTCTCTTGGCCTCCTGCTACAGACGAATGAACATTGCCTACACATGACTTGCATGTTTATGTGATTTTATGGTAAAGTTTATATCAACAGGGGCGGAGAAGCCATGAAGGACATGGAGACTGGAATAATTGAGAACATATTTGTTTTCTGAACACAAAGAAGAGTAGCTTTCAAGTCCTTATCACATCAGAACATCTAAAGACAGAAGGATGAGGTAGATGCATCAGAGGAAAACCAATTTATTTTCTTTCCTAAGGGAAAGAAGTGTCTTCATAATCTTATCTCTGCCACAAAACTAAGCAACTCATTTGACTGAACTATTTATGAGACAACGACGTGTATCTGTCTCTAGTGATGGGCATTATTCTTTCTGCATGTATATGCAGTGACTTTATAAAGCCAGTGAACTCTGAACTCAAGACTGCACAGTCTCCTTCAGTTAAACATGTATTTCCATCAGCATTCTGCAAAGGTAAATCTAATCAGTTGTGGAGTTGACAGGAAGATTCCTTTTATTGGTATTCTTTTCCTTACATGTTTTAGATCATTTTGACCTGGACTGCAGGAGACATGTTTCTGGAATGAAAGTGAAAAATAAGAGACAAATAGAAAACAGTTCAGAAAGAATTTGTTTTGTTACCCTTATGCTTAGTAATTGCTTTGGTAGAATTCGTGTTTTAGGAATTATGCCAACTGAAGTCCTCCTGACTCTAGTCAGTTCTCTAATGAATGCTGTCTAGGCCAGATATGGAGCACATGAGCTACAATTTTATCTTTATAAGGAAAGAGCACACATTTTTATTTAGTTAAACATGCAATAATACAGAAAGATTGAGACGAATTTGGATGGTCGGTAAATAAGGTGCTTTGGCTACTAATTTCAAACAACAACATTTAATTTTTTTTGGTTGTTCCAACATGTTTCAACCCTTAATTTTGAAGCCAGAAAAGTCATGAATACTATTCTATTAGCAATCATTTTTAGAGTTAACACAGGTTAAGAAAGAGACTTCTGATAGTTAGACATATCCAGATTCTTACAGATTCTAAGTAAAGGTGAGACAAGCTAAGAATACTGGATTTTGTGATGCTCAAGGTAAAGTTTGTTCCATCTGTAACACTCAAAACTCTTTCATTTGCAGTTAAGTGTTATCCAAAACTCTTTGCAAATATCACCAGTTTACATACATTGTTGCATATTGTCTGAGATATGATTTCTGTATGATTTCTACTTTTTCAGTAGCCTAGATACTTTCTCAAACTCACGTAGTAATTCAAACAGAATTAGACGATAGTTGTACTGACATAAAGTGCTAACTGTAGCAATCACTTTTCTCTTGTTATTAGAGAAAATAAAATATAATGAAATCTTTTTTAGATTATTGATAACATAAGATATTCACTGTGTCCTGATTTTCATTTCTGTCATTCTAATTGAATACTATTGGAGCTGTGAGATGTGTGCATTTAATTTAATTCTCTGAAAAGCTATATTTAAGCTCTAATCTGTGTATTTGTGCATGTTGTCTTATTTGGAAAAAGGATCTTTGCAGATTTAATGAAGTAAAGATGAGTTATTACAAGATTAGGGAGAGCTTTAATTCCAATGACTGATGTCCTTGTAAGGAGAGAGAAAGAGACACAGAGATATATACATACTAAAGTAATGCAGTAACAATACAACGAATGTCAAGAATTATCAACAGCTATCAAAAACTGGGAAATAGCGTGGTACAAATTCTCCCTCAGAGACTAGAATGCACCAATCCTGGTAGCTAAGTAATAATCCCAAGCATAACATATCACCTACTTTCCATTCAAATTTGACTAGGTGATTTATAAAATGCTTTCTTTATAGTCAAAGATCTAGGATGAAGGAACAGTGAATTATATTAAGTTTCTCATCATCACAGGAGATAGAAAGTAGTGGACACTGCGCTGGTTTTTGAAACTTCTGCTCATGGTACATGTTGTTCTGCTCACATTTCTTTGGTCAGAACGTATCACACGAAATTTTCCAATTTCAAGTGGGAGGAGCAGTAAAATCCTGCAGTGTGTCAGGATGAAGGAACTGGAGTATCTGTGAATAAGATTAATGATACTACATGGAGGTTGTATCTTTTGTCCATCTTATACAGATAAACAAATGAACATATAGGATAAGATCCTATGTAAATTGTCTGAGGTCATATAGATATTAAACTTTGAAGTCAGGAAGCAAATGCTGATCGTTTATTCCCAAGACTTTGAAGATGATGGATATAAAATTTCATGCATATTTTTGCATATTTTCCAAGAGATTTCTGGATTTCCATTTATCATCTCAGTCTGAGTCAAGACAGGAAAGGTTATATTGTATACTAAACAGTCCTTGAGTTCTGTTGGTCTAAACCAGCAAACTCTTATTTCCACATGCTTAAATCAAGCATAGTTGTCCATCATACATCGGAAAAAGGTTTCTTTTACTATTTCATTTAAGATCTCATGCTGAAAAAATTCTAGAATGATACATGAGATAAAAATACGAGTTCTGGACTGTTTCACATGATTAATTTAGGCCCACTTTAGATGAAATAGCTTTCCTTTCTATTTATAGTTCATTTCCTAGAACTTGTCACATGTCCTGACTCAGTTAAATGACATTCTAATATAATTCTACTAGATGCTCAGAAGAAGCAAGAGCCAAAAATAATGGACAGAGGGTATTGATGATAACTACAGATCCCATCCAAGATAATAATTCTATGCATTACAATAAATTATCACAGTATTGTATGATGTGTTTTTCCTATAGGGACACAACACACTTCCACAGAAATATCAGAAAGAAATGTGTTTACTAAATATAGGAAAAATATTTAAGTTAATATAACAAAAAAGTTTCTTCTCTATACATTAGGTTTCATCAGTTCCCAGAGATACATTTTGAAAGAAGATTTTGTGCCTTTATCTATAAAGTTATTTTAAAATATGTCAATACCTTAAAATAAAAATTTGTAGTATCAAAATGTCTCATTAACTCCCTTATCCATTCCACTAAAATTTTTATTTTCAGTCAATAAGCCTAGTATTTTCCAAAAGTTACGTGGTATTTTTGATGTTTTGATTACTGTTGTATCACCTTTTTACTTTTCATCATGTACCTCAATGCAAGTGCTAAATTCTAATGAAACTGGAAAGGAGCTGGTTGCGATTATGCCTAAAAAGAAACTTTACTAGTTTGCAGAATGCCTTTAGAACCTATTTTTTAGTGCACCATGCTCTTGTATCTCAGGTGTGGCGGGCTTGTACAGTAACTTTCCATCACCAAATTGGGATGACTTGACTCTTGACTGTCAGGTGACAGGAATGTGAAGATTCAGTATCCATTAACTTTTATTAAGGGTCACCCAACCTGACAATAGCTAATTTCCTCCATCAACTACATGCACATTATTACTTTAACTAAAAGCATAGTGTTTAAAACTGAGCATCCCAATGGTAAATTAAAAAAGTGCCTGACATATAGTTGTTACTCTAGTCATTGATGGTCATGAAAAAAGCAACGATTATGTTCTTTAAAAAAAAGAAACAAAAACAGTTTCATTTCTCCTCTTCCATGAGGGTTGCCTCTTCAATATCTGATATTCATTCCTCCGCATGACTGAGTCTGTTTATGGAGATTTGTGTATTTATTGGCAAATTCTTGATCGTGTCTTTCATTTCTGACATTTCTTCTAGGACTTTCTCTATGGACTTAGTCTCCTTGGTGAAGTAATACCTTTGATCTATCACATCTTTTCTGAGGTCTTTTAATTGCCTTTTGGTAATTGTGTGAGCCTTCTTTCTATATCTCATTCAGCTTTTAAATAACCATCCTTTTGAAGTCTTTATCTCTTAAATTGTCCCGATCCATGTCAATGGAGTTCTTTTCTGGAGAGTTCCTGGCATTTTACTCCTCTTGGGCCATTTGAGTTTTTTGGCATGACTTAGATTTGGCATGGCTTTCCTTTCTGCCTTCAGTTTAGCAGTGTGGCTTTCTTTTTCTTTTACTTTAGACTGCTTCCTACCTGTATGATGCTGTGGCAGGTGCCATCTCCATGATTTCAGTTGGAGTGGGGCTCTTTATGCTTTTTAGGGTGACTTCTTCTAGTGGGCCCCTGATGCCTTTTCAGGTGATGCTTGAAGGCTTTGCAGCTGCGAGGCACAGCGAGTTTCACATGCGCCTCAGGTGCAGCCCAGGAATACAGGTCTCAAGTGGTTCAATTATATATTTTAGGATGTATGGGTCTGGGTCTGAGTTAAGGCACCATAGTGGGTGGTTTCTCCTGGTGTTACCTAAGCAGGATGGGGATGATGGCCCATGAGTTCAGAGACCTTGTGAGCACTGGTTCCTGCTCTGAGGGCTGGCCTGCCAGTTCTTGCTCTGGGCCACTGCAGGTTGGTCTGGTGATTCGACGTCTGAAAGAGCGAAGAATGTAGGTCACTGGAGGCTGGGGAACTCAGTGAAGCTGAGTTGGCACAGTTCAGGGCCTCTTCCCAGCAAGTTTGAGTTTACTGGATGCTGGGCAGTTGCAGCTTTGGGCTTCTTTCAGGCAGGTACAGTGATCCAGTGTCCCAGGGCACAGAGGCCTGGAGTGGCTGGAGATGGCCAAGCACAACAAAGCTTGGTGGGCACAGTTCAAGGCCTCTTCTGGGCAGGCCCGGGTGACCTGGGGTTCTGGGGAGCAGAGATCGCAAGACTTCATAACTGGTGAGCTCAGAGAAGCTGGATGTGCATAGCTCAGTGCCTTTGGTGGGTGAGGGGGATGTCAGGTCATCCGGGTTCTGGGGAACAGGCCTGGGGGCACTGGAACCTGACCAACACAGCGAAGCCAGGAGAGCAAGTTGGGTGGGCGCAGTTCCAGGCTTCTTCTGTTTCCACTACTTTTCAACATACATCCTCTGTTTCTGTAAAATTCATTGAATTCCTCTCCATGGTCATTTTTAGCCCTGCCAGGAATGTCTTCTCTTCCACTTTCCTCTCTATCAAAGCACTTTTTTAAAGTCAGTCTTTTCTGATTGACCTTTCAGCGAGGAATCCATATCTTTAATCTTTAGTACCATGCATTACTCCCTTAAATCATGCCCTGTGTCTGATATTCGTTTGTTTTCCAAATCAATTTTCAGTTTCTCGAAGATTAAGACATAAGAGCTCATTCTCGGATGACTTCCTCTTCCCATCATGCCTAGTGCCCTATTTATATAGTACTTAAAGGCATTTTTGGATTGATTGGTTTTCTGATTACTACATAGATCAGTGCTTTACAAAGCAGGGTACATCAGGATTATATGGTTGATGATTGACAGTGCCCCCTCTCCTAGTTCAAGTTTCTTGATCTATAAACTCACATTCTATGCTGCATTTCTGATTCATTTGACAGGTAACTTCTATGTCTTCCTGGAATGTGAATCTATCTGCTCCTCTGAGATTGCGTGGCATTTGTGATCAAGTTTAGTAACGTTACTTCACTTTATCAGAGGAAGTTGATGCTATAAAGCACAATATTGGCCCATCGACCTTGGCGGAAGTCGTTGCCCAACTAAGTTTCTTTCAAAGAGCAGGTTTTTGTACCTGCGTGGAAACAGCACAACGAACAGCTCCAGCTCTCATGATAGTTCTACCCCACTATCCAATGTGAGTTGCCAAAAGATTGAAGACTCCTGATAAATCACAGGAAAAAGAAATTGTGGGCTGCATTTCTTTTGTAGTATTCATAAAATTTCCATATCCATCAAAACTGTGTACTTTTCTTATTTCCATAAATATATTGTTGGCTGAGAATTTAATCACTGAACTACACAGTAAAACACAAAATAAGCAAGCACGAAAGCAGAGTAAAAACAATCTTTATTTTTCTTGACTTTGACATTATGATTCCAACTTCAGGCGGAAGATGCAGTCATTTCTTGCTTTGTTTTAAGAAGCATCCTTAATGTGGCCATAGAAATATAATATCCATGATTTACATGAAACTGAGATGAACCTAGAAATAAATATGCGTAGTCTAATATTCTGCTTTCACTAGAAAAACACATAAAATGAACCACTCCATCTAACCAAGATTCAATGTGGTTGAGTAGCCTGCCAAATTTGGTTGTTCTTATTTCATCTCTAGTGAGAGAAGCTGTCAGATGTTCCCTGTGTACATTCAATATCAACTTGAAGCAGTTTCTTATAGGTATCACAAATTACAAGAATGAGTTAAAAGTTAACTACCTGACCAGCAGGGAAAAAAAAAAAAAGTCATTCAATCATTCACTAGGTAATTTCTGAGTTTCTCTCTGTGCCAGACACTGCTTTTAGCAGAGGGACTAAAACAGGAGCACAACAGATGCATTTCTTACAATTGTGTAATTTACCAGCAAGAAAAAAGAAAAAAACACGTGATAAAAATATCAGGTTGTGTGAAGTCCTTGAAGAATACTGAACAGCATTACGGTTGTAAAGAGTGATAGCAGCTACTCTTTCACATAAGATCGTCAGGCAAACCTCCCTAAGGAAGTGACATTTGAACAGGACGTGGGGAGTCTCAGGTGGAGAGAGAAAGCAAGCACAATGTGCAGGCAGGCGTGTGTGGGTGGCAGGCTGCCAGATCCGCAAGGCATACTGCTGCCCTGTGATGGGTCTCTATGAGGATCTCTAAAATGATTTCATGTCGAAGCAGGAATGAAGCAGGGCCACTGGGCCTGCTGTGCCATTGTGCTCAGAGTGGGGTGGACGTGGGATGTCATTTGGGACACATCAAGTGGCTGCCGATCCAGCCCTCCTGGATGGGCTCAGCACTGAGAAGTGATGTGTTTATGAACTCGGAGCTGCATATGGTGCTCAAGCTTGCGAGGGAACGTTTGTCTGAGCAGAACTCAGCATGCTGCCCATCCTTCAATATCAGCAACTGGACCAGTGAGGAAACTGCGGAAAAGGGCAGCTTTGCTTCATAAACAGTTTATTCTGCACGAAACCACCTTCTGAGCAGCTTATCCTTACCAGGAGTGTGGACTCTGGAAGCTCAGCTCTCCACCAGGTGTCACTCAGGGGTGTCCTGGTCCGAGTTTCACCTCACACTTGTAATAGTTCATTCCTACAGGGACCTTTTCCTCTGAGACTGGAGCCTTCACCTGCATAGGAACCTGCACTGACCTGACTACTGATAAACCCACAACGAAAGAGACGGAGACAAGGGAGTTGATACACTCTGAGGCATGACTTTATTGTCCCCTGTGCAGGCTGGGAAAAGCTCCTTTCTGAGAAGAGACAGAAGGAGCAAATCCAAGGGAAGCAGTGCGAGAGGGGTTTTTAAGGGGGCAGTCTCTGACTAGCACGGAGGGGACTAGAGGTGGAATTCCAATAAGGCCAATTGGCTGAGCTGTTGATTGATGGGTAGGGAGTCCCTGGGCTGGAACGTTAGGTGAGCAGAGGGTGGGGATGGAGTCTTGAGTTCAGTAAACAGGAGGGGGGTTGAACAGCATCTGATCTTGCTTCAGGCTCCAAAGCATTTCATTTCTCATGCTTGACCGGAAAGTGACGACCTTCAATCCTTCTGTCTCACTCCGACCTATCTTTGATGAGCCTATGGCTGCTCAACTACCTGGGATGCTTTATGCGCCAAGAGAGAGACTGAATCCAATTTTAAAAGCAATCGACTTTTAAGCCACAGGCAAATTTGTGGAGGTTAAGTGGGCTTTTTTAATATTAAGGGTCCTCTCTAAGAAAAGATTCTAAAGCATAGTGTACAGATGCTGATATGCAACGATACACACCTTAAATCTACGTAATGTGGTATAATGTTCTTCTGATGAATTTAGATTCAAAAATAAAAAATAAAGGTTGAGGTTTGAAAGTGAATGTTTAAGTGAGAAAACACAATGAGTTATTAATATTGAATGCTGACATACATTGATGTATTTGAATGAAACAGCATTGAAGTATGATGGACTTTATGATATGAGTAATACTTTTCTCCCGACGTTTTCTGGAGGCAGACTGTAGTCGTCTCCTTATATTTCAGTGTAGTGCGACGCCTAGCCCTCCCTTCGTCCTTACAGCAGCCCTCTTTGATGAACACCTGTATTTAATTTATGTCTACTTTGAGATGCAGAAACTTCATTGCAAAGCCCTACGGAGTGTAATATGAGAACCAACACTACTAAACAAACAAAAGAGGTGAGATAGAAGCCACCAGGAACTTTTCCTGAAACCGAGGACACTCAATACCTTAGCCCCCTTAACTGACCTTTCCCACATAGCAAAAATCATGCCTTCCCTCCCACCCTGCCATGACAGATCTGGCAGAAAGCATGAAAAGGGTAAAAAAGGATGTCAACCAACTCTTCCAACTCTGCATTCGTTTCTCAGAATTCTGACAGGATCAGAGATCTACTCTGTACTCTCACCCCACCCTGGATTATCTTCCCCAACTGCCTATTGTTTTTAAAAGCCCTGTCCCAACTCTCTTCCCCCTGCCCACCCAGGTAATCTTTAAACATTAGCTCTGGTCTCCTTTGGCCAATGAATACAGACCTGCTTTTGCTCTCAACTGAGGTTTGATTATGCATAATGGCCAATGGGAAATAGACATTTCCCATCACATTTGTGAGCAATAATAATCTGACAATACTTCGTTAATAATATGACAATAATTTTTTATAATCATTTCTATTATGAATTACATGCAGTTTCCTCTGGACTCACCACATCATTAGGAGAAGATAAATCTAAAGGGTTCAAATGATTGAGACAGAAGTGTTAGTATATTTAGTACTGCTCCAAATCTGTTCCCAACAAATTCTATTTATTATGATTCCCATTAAAAAGGGGGAAGGAAGAGGCATAACACTTATATAATTATATATTCTGCATTGTCACATAAAAATTTCTGATGGAAAGAATTTCTTTTTTGATTTGGCATTGAGAAGAACTAAATCTTCTGCTTAAAAGCGTATATGTATATATACATATAAAATGATTGGATGAAATTCTACAGACTAATTTTTGTCTCGAGAATCTGTTTTTTTCTCCATCGAGCTACCATGCTAGACTCTGTGGGACATACTCTTATACTGAAAAAAAGATCTCTTCCCCTGGATTTCATGTCAAAATAATACATGACGAGGAGAAACACCAACGAACTATGCACAAACTTACATAACAGTAAGTCTACTAAATTAATCCCACGTAATCCAGTGAGTTGTATTGCCACTACAACTTCCACTCACCAGGGTCCCCAACTAAAGTGACATTCATTCTGATGCCACATGACAAGAGAAGTGACTCAGCCAAGGCAACATCAAATGAAAAAGAGACAGATGTCTAAGCAACTTGTGCTAAAAATGTATTCCTTTGTGTATTGATAGAGCTCATGCCCCTGTGAGCACTTGTCTAGATTTTCTTGGAACAGAGTTAATCCTACTGAAGGACTAGAGGCCTAAGCAATGATAGCTTCATGACATACTCACCACTGTTAACTTGAAAAAGAGCCCGCTTCACTGACTGTGACTGTGGGGAGTAGGTCTGCTCATTTTTAAAGTTTCTCTACTTGAGGGAAAGATACATCCTTGATACTTGGAATGGTAACCTCTGCCGAATGGAAGTTTTTATCCAACTATGCTGAAGCACGTGCCTGTTTTTACTCGGTTGTTAGGAAACTTCCCTTTACCGTATTTCATTCATCCACACAGGTGCACAATCATTCTGAACTCTTCTTAGCCACTAAAGAGAAGTGAGTCAGATTCTGGAAGTGGGTGAGGAGAGTTTCCTGTATTTCAGGATTTTCATCTACTATCCGTAGTGAGGACTCAATCTTTGCATTTTGGTATTAGATTTTTATTATTTATCTCAAAATATATTTAAAAAAGGAACAAAAATAATAGCTATGATTGAAAAGGATTCAAATTTTAGAGTGTTTTTTAAAAATGCTATGTGAGAATAATGTCTATTTGGAGTACTAGAATTAACCAGATCAGAGAGATTATTTTTAAAAAAAAAGGGAGGTAGGAGCCATTCTGACTATAGAAACACCTTTTTAAGACCTGAGTGTTTTAGTCTAAATCAGTGTCTAATAAAATCAGCTGATTTTTATGAATCATATTGTGAAAGTGAGTGTTCTTTCAAAAAATAATATTTGCTTTTTATTCTTTGATCACTTGAAATAATAATATGTGTCTATAGGAATAGACTCTTTTCAATCAAATATCATAATACCTTTTTTTTTTTTTTTTTTTTGCATTTACTAAGAGCAGAAGACCACATGGAAATGGTTTTATTTTATTTTTTTTTAATGAGAACAAAAACAAAAGCTACCACCACCATTGAATCCACTTTATTCGGGCACCTATGGTTGATTTTTATAGCAACCTTGCAAGATAGATATCCATTTTGTATATGAGAAAACTAAGCCTCAGTTAGTTTAAATGAATAGCCTACCTAACCCAACTCAACGTACCCAAGGACATAAAGTAGCAGAACTGTGACTTCAGATCAGCCATTTTCCTTGCTGTGTTTCATTCTTTCCTAGATACCATATTTCAAAAATTTATGCTGAATATGGAAAATTAAAAAAAATTATATGCTCAAAAACAGTATGCACAGAAAATGAGTTGCAACAATTTAAAATTACAAGAAGATGATACAAATGCTACCTAATTAATCACCAAACCATCTGAAATTATTTACCTCAAAACCCACAGGAAATTCCTAACAACTATCTTCCATAACTCTGCTTGCATTTAATTGTAATTTCTAAATAATTAAACATAGTGTGATTTATATTGCAACATCTCGGACAGCTTGGTATCTTTTGATATATCATGTTGATATCTTCTTTTTCTTGCTATTTTTTATGTAAAGAAGAATAACTACATAAAATGGCTGACAACATTATAGCTTTTAAGTGATGGACAAAGATGTGGTTGGCTTTCTCCATAATAATGAAAAAGTGACATTAAAAAATAACTTGCATTTAAAGGATTGATATATACTCCATCATGTATCAGGTGGGGTTATAGGATATAACCCTTGAGTCTTTCTAACTGGTCTGGGTTAAATTAAAGACATGACTGTTTACAAAAGTCTTGCCTTTTCAATTTTGCCTTGACAATTCAATGATTCAAGCATTTTTAATAGCTTCCAGTTATAATATTTTCTGAGTGTAGAGTAGTTCTCATAAAATAGTAGAATAATAGGTTCCGGACAATCCCTTCTAGCATTTTAACTGATGCAGGAATGGTCCTGACAATCAATCAAATACACTTTTCTCAACTCTTGAAAGATGTCTATTTTTCTGTCAGTTACCTGAAGATATCACTGAAGGCCACTACCATAACTTAGAGAAGACTCCAAGCAGAAAATCAGATATAACAAATATCTCATTGTACCCATAGACTTCCTTCCCTTAGCATGTTATTTTTTCAAGTGTCCAGTCAGATACTTATTGAGTAAGTGCCAAGTCACCATGAATCTTCTGAAATGTGGAAACTTAATCACCTTTTAAAGTTTACTTGCCATAAAAGGCAAAAGGAAGTGCTATAATAGATACGTGAGTTTTATTTGTAGAGTTGATAATATTTTGAAAAGATAGTTTTATGTATTCAACAACTCACATGGCTTGCAGAATTTGTGGTCATGCATGTATATATCAGTATCCCATTCATCTTCCCCATTTTTTAGGAACATTTTAAAATACTAATTAAATGTTAGTTCTGCAACATTTACATCGCTATGATGATTTTTTTTTTTAGAATGGTCCCAAGTTTCTTTCCCTTTATTACTCTCAAGTCCCTGAACTTTTTATTTCTTACAGTTTATACAATCTTTATCAGACATTGAAAATGGAACTCTTTTCAGATATCTTTCTCTTTAGACTGGGAGACTTAATTTTCATTTGATATTATTTAACTTTAAAACGAAGCTTGTACAAAACTGTGCCAGGAACTCTCTTTTCTCCTCTGCATTTAATTACCATATGCAGCGCCTATTATGCCTTATGTACAATACTAGGCACCTTCATAGACAGGTGGCATTTTAATGCCCCAAATCTTTTAACTTATGCTTTCCCATATTGCAGGAGATATACATGAAATTCAAGTTCATGTCATTAGTAAATGTTTGGGATAGAACTCGCTTCTTTGTTTTTTTAGAGTTCATTTTTTATAACAAGCATCATATTTATATCATACTAGGGAGTTATAATTAAGAGTATAAACTCTGGACTCAGACTACTTCTGTTAAAATCTCAAATTTGTCACTTTGTGAGCTTGGGAAAGATTGTTTCCCTGTGTCTCATAAAATTCTTTGTAAGATTATTCTCTCTGATGAACACCACCCAAATAAATGAACACACCCAGAGTAAATAATCTGTTTCTTTTCAACTTCCTCAAATCACCTAACACAGTCCATAGTTTTTTTGTTTTTAAAGGAAAGGTGCAAGCAGGAATGAAACAGGGAGACAGGCAGGAAGAGAGAGGAAGAAGAAGCATTTTGTGTGTTTATTTAGTTGTTCACACTGGTTGTATACCCTTGACCTGGTACTTGAACCCAGGGGTATGTGACCTGCTCCTTTTGAGGCAATTGACCCAACAGCTGCTCCACCAGGGTGCGCCAAAACCCACATTTTAAAAGTTCTTTCCCACACGCTCTTATTGAGATGGGGCACTGTTACCTATAGTGTGTGTTCTTCCTCAGTGGAATGAGTACTGGATCCAACTTCATTGAACTTCAAGAATGTTCCGGGTGATCTATGGTTGCAAGATATAGACAATATTCAAATAATACCTTAGGCATGATCTATCCCTGACCTATTGTATTATCCAGTTTGATCAGATTAGAAGCCCATAATCAATCTTCAATCCTAGTCCTTTAATTTCCCATGTCTAATCTATGATTGAATTGTTTTTAGCCAATTGCAACAATCTTTGATCAGGTTATTAGCTAGCATCTCTTACTCAGGCAAGTTTTATTGTCCTTTAATATATTTTCTCATCTGTCACTTTCGTTTCAACTGGGGAGATTTTTCTGAAAAATAAATGCCATCATATTCTCCTTTGCTTATTACTTTTCAATTAGTTCCCATCGCTCTTATGATTAGGACCAAATCCTTACTATGACCTACTATGAAATATTAAAATTTTTAATTTTTCTTAGTAAGTCCTGATGTGTGTTTGACATTCTAGAAAAATTAACAGTCTCAACTTCACTCTCAACATGTATAAGAGTTAACAATAAATTTTATGGGCATATAGGACCTGCATTATGTAGTTTACACCCACATCTACATTCTCTTCTTATGCTATCCTTTGCCCAACACCTACCTTTCCTTCTTCTTATACCCCTCTTTTACCAGTCTTCTTTTTCCATACCCTTTCCTCATTCTTCTCTCTCTTTCTAATGAATCCATTTACATACCTTGAATCTTAGCTCAAAAATCAGTTTCTAAGAAAAACTTCTCCTGACCCTCCAGATAAGATCAGAATCTGCTGTGTGCTTCCATAGTGCTGTGTTTTTATTACTGGACTTAACGCAATTTTACTATTGTGTGCTTTTGTTGTTGTTGTTGATACCTTTGCTTTTAGCTAGACTTTAAAGCCATATCTGTTTTTTTTGTTTAACCTCCATTTTACCCTCATGTATGATATATAATAATAAACGTACTGTAATTTGAAATGTGTTTTTCTTACATAGAAACAAGTAACTCTGTTAAATATGGTACTTTTCCAACCAGTAAAGAAGCATCTTTAATCTCAATCAAAACATTTGTTTATCTCTTTTACCTTTGGGAAGATATGATGCAAAGGTCACCATGGAATGATAATGAAAGTGTCAACTTTGTCTAGACAGGTTTTTCTGCATGTCTGCTCACAGAATAAGAGTTAAGGACAGGCTAGAATGATTTATTCCTGTCTTCTCTAACTTAACCATGTAGGATGATAAAATTGAGATTTTTTTTTTTTTTTGTATTAGTGCTTAAAAAATATAGTATGAACATAAAAAAGGAGGAGTCACAATTACCCAACCATCAATCACTCTTCCATGTTCTCAAGGAGGGTCAGTTTCCCAGTTCCATTGACCTTCTTAGGGTTGGAAATAGCTACTGGTGAATAGGTGAGTAATTCCACTGGGTGTAAGCACTTGACAGTCTAGCTTCCAGGCAATAGAACTATCTCAGAACTTTTCATTTTCTTAAGGTTGTAATATCAATCAATTCATGATATGCCAACTGAGAAGTAAAGTCCTCCAGTTTTCTAACATCTTTACTGACAGACACATTAATATATACCTTTTATCATTAGAAAACCTTTTTTCCTTTTCATTTTTTTGAATCGTCTAAGGTATAGTGACAAATTTTTCATCGCTATGCTTATTCATTCACTGTAGGCTTAGTAATATTAAAAAAAACAATGTATCTCAATATATGGTGGAAAAAATTACTAAACTCACCCTGAAGTGTAAAATGGGATATAATATGTTAAATATCTGTGTGACATGCAAATAAAGGGGTGGATCCTTTCAGGTAATCTGCATTCAACTATGTAAAATTAATGTCATGACACACATTACTTCAAATAAATGCACTGTCACTACTGATTTATTTGGCATATCCAATTTCTTTAAAAATAGACCAAACAGTATATAGATTTAACTGTTTTGAGTCTGCCTGCCTTGTGTACCCCATGAGACTATACTGGTCTTAGATTAGACCAAGCTGTAAAAGATGCCAAACTGTTGCTGAATTTTGGAACTCATGTATCTGGAGACTCCCATTTGGCTGAACGACATCATCAGGACAGACAGAGAGGAGGAAAAAGCATTTCAATTATTTAATTATGAATTAATTTAGTTGTTTATTATTAATTTAGTTGTTTATCAGGTCATGAACCCAGGTCCTTGGGCTTTTTGTGGAGTACAGCGCAGCCACAGATTTAATGCCTTAGCAGGCAGCGTGAATCAAATCCCAGAGATTTAATACACCGAGTAATGATTAGTCAACAACATTGTATTATAAACTTTAAAATTGCTAAGACACTAGATCATAACTATTTTCACCACAAATAGAGAAATTATAACTATGTACTGTGTTATAGATTCTAGTTAACTGTACGGTGACAATCATATTGCAATATAGCAATGAAACCTGATATATACCTTAAACTTACACAAAATCATTATATCTCAATACAATATTTACATAAACTATTTCATGGCTGATGTTTCTACCATAAGAACTTTTAATAACCCAACCTTTTTATTTTTTATTTAAGCAGGTTAGATTTCTTCCTTTACTGGTATTTTTTTAAACTATAAACTGTTGGAAGAATAAATAATTAGATAGAAAATAAAGATATTTCTGAAGGCGGATGAAGAAGGAAATAATCCCCTCACTCTTATTACCATATTCATTCTTTATACTCTTATTAAAAAACTATATTTAAATCAAGAATAAGACTGACAAATGTTTATCAAATAACATTACTGCTACATAGATGATCTCGTCCTTAATTCCCACATGTCATTTAAGATTGATAGTATTATCTCTATTTAAGATATAAGAAAATTAAAAATTAGAGTGGTTAATGAATTATACAAACAACATAGATGGGTGTAGTCAGATTCCACAGTATACTGATATAACTCATCATTTTTTTATAACCACTAATTGTCATATAAACACAATCATTGTTATTCACAAAATTTTGTTTACTTTATTCATTAAAAGTTTTCCTCTCTAAGTTATTATTTGAGTCTTGAAATAAGCTCACAACTGTTCTTCATCAAATCTTACATGTATCCTATAGAATGTGTGTGCCAAAGGATGTAAATTAAACTACAGAATCAATCAATTGCTGTGACACGTGTCTACTTGAGTTGTCTTCAATCACATTTTAATAAACATCCTAGAAGCCTTAACTAGTGTGGATAGGAAGAGCTAGACCCTGAATCCAGATACTTTCACAGCAAAAATGGAACATAGTAGGATAGATAGAGTAAAATTCTGTTCAGAAAATGGTGATGTGTTTTTTTTTAGTAATTGATCTTTTAGTAGGCTGCGAGTACACTGCCTGATTGTGACTGAATTTAAGGTTATCAAGGTCCATTGTGTTCATCATTATTCTAGATGAGAACTCAGGTTTGATTGGCTTTAGTGTTTTTGGTTTAACTGATGAATAAGATTTTTAATTTTTTAGATTATTTTATTGAAATAAATTTCATTCTAGCATACAGTGTTAAGGTCTGCATCACTATATATCAACATCTGTATATAATATATTAAGTAGTCAGAGAAAGACTAATACCATATGAGTTCACTCATTTGATTGACTTTTGAATCATTTTGCTTATATCAGCTGCACACACCAGTCAATGTTGCATTGCAGGACATGTTTTTACTTATGAATTTATTCTACTCATAAATTCATTTTATAAATATGTTATTTTAGAGAGAGTCATACTCCTATACATAAGGTACATTAGTTTCTTATTAGACAATTTATTTTTAACACCTTGCTATGTATGCTAGGCAAATCTTTATTTTTGTGCTTTTGAAGTCTCTCCAGCTATATTTTGTAAACAGCACTTTAATTAAAAGTACATGTTGTACAGCACAATTCCTAAGAGTCTAAGGTCTTCTGTTATTCTGAATGCTTGCTTATTTAGCATAGTTTTGTTTCCACTAGGATGTGCCAATTAGAAGGATTCTATCATATTATCAACTTATTGATATTCTTGTAGCATATCTTCCATCATCAACTCATCAGCATTCTTAAGTTCCTAACTTTCAGAAGACTCTTATCTGGATAAGGATACTAGCTGATTGAAATGAATTTCTTCCTAGTGGAATTTTTTTTTGCATTTTAGTTTGTATACTATAGTTCCTTTCTTTATTAAGTAAACTGAGGTTGTAGAATGGATCTTCCAATATAGTTTTAGATTCTATTATCTTAAGCTTCCACATAAATGATTATATAAAATTGATTAAAAAATATCTGTAATAAACAGGAGAAAATATGTGATCAAGGTTTATATGCTTCTTACTTGTAGCCTCTGGTTTGTAATTGACTTATTTTGATTTAACTTCTCTTTATTTATACAGTTGGGCAATTACTGGTCCCAATCATCCCTGGCTCCTTTGGAGAGAATATTTACTCTTCACTATCTTGTGTATGATACTTTTGGAACCTTGATAGGATTGCTTATTTCCTCAAATAAGGTACTATATTTGTAATTTGAATGCTAGCAACTTAAGTGGAAACTGTATTAAGAACAATGAAAGCAGCTAACATTTAATGAGCAACTACTATTTGGTCAAGAACTCAACCATTCAAATGTATTAGCTCATTATGAATTGGATAAAATAATTGTATTTTTTTTAAAAAATATTTTTCTTGCCTTAGAAAATACCTTTTCCATAAATAGTCAGTGTTTTGCTTTCATAATGTACTTGTTAATGTTAGACAACTTTGGTAAAGCAACAATCAACAGTGGGATTAAAATAACAAGGTCAAGATGACATTCAAAATGGTAGGAGGACATTAAAGTTTAAAAAATATCTACTGTAAACAAATTTAGGAACCATTCTCTGTGTGTCTGGGTTGGATGAAATGTTCAATTCTCAGAGAAGTAGGAGAAAGCACAAGCCACATCCCTCAGAGAGAACTTTTGGGCAAGTGGAATCTTTTAAGTCTTCTAAATGTCTTTCAATTCCAGACTCATTGCTTAGTTTTATAGCTCCAGGCTAGGAGAAAAAATTTTTCATTTGTGGCTAAGCGATAACCACCATAGGTGCAATGAGGCAGAAAGTTCTATAACAAAGGAGAAAAAACAAGGTGTAAATCTTGGCTTAAGAAAAAACTAAATGGAATTCTTAAATTATTCGAATTTGTTACATTTATTTGTATCTTACTCTAGCTTTTTGTTTCATACATTGAACATTCTGTAAAGAAAAAGAGGCTAAATAGAGAAAAGAAAATCACATTAATGCATATGTATATGTAGACATTACACTGCTAAACTAAAACCCTCACTAGAAATACGAACAATGATTTGTTAGATTACAGTGAATCTTTGTGTCTCCTTTATGTTCAGGATATATATTAGAATTGCTGTAAAAAATGGATGCGTTTTTGGATAATAATTTTTCTCCTAGCACAGACACTTTAGTCTGATGTTTTAAATCTGATACTTAAGAAGCGTTGAAACTCATCCAGTGAAATGTACAATTTTTCAAAAGCCTCGTCAATAAGCAGTAGCATAATCCTAGGAAATGGGCACCAGGAGGGCTGCTGAGTTTGAATCTCAGCTGTTTTCCCTTCCCTTAGGAAAGCTGCCCAAGTTTTCTGAATCTCAAAATCCTTATAGCACAAAACGTGTAATTCTATGGAACCTATTTACTCACAGCATTATCTTAAAAAAGAGGAACCTCTATGTATACATTGTACACATTGTTCTATTTTATCAAAAGCAAGTTGTTTTGCAAAATACAGCAGAGAGATTTAAAAATGATTGTAAATGGTGTATAGTTATAGCTTAACTATAAGGATATGATACTTGAAAGACAAGTATAAATTGTTAAATGAAAATTATGACAGAAAAACTGACTGAAAAGAAATATTTTACTTTTACTAAAATGTATTTTACTTTCAAGTTGAGATATGAAAAAGAGATACCTTTTTGTTTCTTTTTAAAAATTTTATTGAAGAAACATTGTATCGTAAATCTGTACACTATCATCTGTCAATATCTGTATATAACACATTTTAAGTTTACCTCCAACAGTTTAGTTAAATCTTCAAGTCTATAACTGACCCACTTTAATGAATTTCAGCCTCTTCCAATAACTACCAATTAGGTCCTATAAACTCAAAGTTTATTTTTGTTTGATTTCGTTCCACTTGTTTGGTATCTACACCACATATGGGTGAAATCATGCCATGTCTTCTTCTTCTGACATTTCAAATTAAGCATAATTCCTTCTAGGTCCGTCCATCCTGTTGTAAACTGTAGAATTCTATCTTTTAAAATATCTGAATAGTATTCCATTGTGTATATAGATCACATCACCTTTATATACTCATCTGTCAGTGAACACTTAGGATGTTTCCAGCTCCTGACCAGTGTAAAATAATATTGCAGTAAATGTGGAGGTGCATGCATCCCTTTGAATCAGGATTTTGTGTTTTTCATGGAAATACCCAGAAGTAAGAGAATGGGATCACACTGAATTTCTGTTTAAAAATTTTTGAATTTTAAATTCAAAATGCCTGCTATAATTTGCACTTCTACTAACAGTGCATAAGCATTCCTCTTTCTCTGCATTTTTGCCAACACTTGTTTCTAGTCTCTGGGATAATTGATTTTCTCACAGGTGTGAGATAACTTATTATTGTTTTGCTTATAATCTATTTTAAATTGAAAGCAAGTTATCTCGAGTTCATTCCAACAATCCACATTTTAATCTCCTTACCCCACCATATATTTGGTATGTTTTCTCTAAGTGGAACTTACTTTCATCTTACGGATTTTTTTTTTATAGTGTTTCTTACAAGACTGGCTTAGTTCCAATTAGTTTCTTTAACTTTTGATTGTGAAACTTTTTTTGCTCCTTCAATGATAAGTGATGACCAAGTAGAGTAGAGTGTTCTTGTTTAGAAATCCTTTTCTTTCAGTTTGGATTTATCATACCATTCTATTCCAATCTGTAGTTTCTGCTGAGAAATCTATAAATAATCATTGTGTGTGACGCTTTCTTCTCTACTTGCTTTTGAGTCCCTTTTATCTTTAATTTTTGTCATTATAATGATAATGCATCTTGTCATTTGGGTTTTTTTTTATTCGGAACTCTGTGTTTTCTGGATCTGGATGTCTGTTTCTTCCTCAGGTTAAGGAAATTCTTAACTATTGTTTCTTCAAAGACATTTTCTGTCCCTTTCTTTGTCTTCTAGAATGCCTATTATGAAAATATTGTTCCTATTGATGTTATCCCATTAGTTTCTTACACTATTTTCATTTCTCTAGCTCCCTGATTCCCTCTGATGCTTCTCCAAGTCCACCGTTAGCCTCTTTACTATGGTTTTTAGTTCAACTAGTGTGTTCTTTAGCTTATGATTTCTGTATGAGGCACTCATATTTTTCCATTTCTGTAGTTTTCATTTTCTTCATTCTAATTTCAGTGGGAAGCATTAAGATTATTGCTTTAAAATCTTTGGGATTATTCCTTAATTTTGTTGAATTAGGATTTTTCCTTGGGTTTTGCTTTGAATGATCATTTGGGGTAAATTGCTGTCTCTTCATTTTGTTACTCTGTTAAGCTATATGACTTTCTTTCCTTTTCTTGAATATGGCCTTGCATGAGGATTTTAGGTGATAGGGTGCAGGCCTAGGGAGATGGTCAGGGATGATGGAATTTCTGTTGTGTCAGTTCAAACCTCTGCACCAGTTAGAATGATGAGAACTCCAGAACCAGCACTGTGTGATGACCCAAGAGCCTAGCCTGCAGGGTGAGAGTTGGGGCATCCAGATACAAAAAGGTTGCTCCTGGAGCATACTTAGGGCTCAAACCTCCCTAGGGAGTGCGACTGCTTTGGATCAGGGTGAGACCTGCATTCACCCTCTTCTTAAGATGAATTCCAAAGTCAATAGATTTTGGGCTGTAACTGTTGCATCAGATGCAATTTAGTTGTGACATCAAAAGACTTCGCAAGAAAAGTTTCCCTTGGAGGCAGGGGCAGGAAGAGGGAAACCTGAGAACTGGGGGCCCAGCGGTGCCTCAACAGTGATATTGGCCAGGAAGTGATGGGTATCTACTGAAGACCATGCGAGCCAACTGCCGAAAAGCATCCCCTTCTCCAAAAAAGTCTTGTGATCCTGTACTGAGTTGCAGCCCCTAAAAGGAATGTGTTCAGAGTCTGTTCCCAATAAGCCCCAGGGGTCAGGGGAGTAGTAGCTCTCATTTCCAGGGCCCCAGGGCTTTAGGTTGATTGCAAATAGGCAATTTAGGCTGATTGCAAAGAGGCAGGGTAGTGCAAATGCGCGGTACAGCAGTGACTCCACTTGAGGGGGCCGCCATTTCACCAACCACAAGAATCTCTTTTGTGATCTTCCTTTGAGAGCTGCAGCAGCATTTTCCTCCTGGAAACTGTCACAAACCAAGATCTGCGTGGAAGTGTCTGTTACATGTGTGCTGGGGATGGCGGGTTCAGGCTGCCTGCTCTGTAGCTGGTAGCTGGTAGCTGCTAGAACTGTAACCACAAGATCACACTGTCAGACAGGAGCCATTCCTACTAATGGTGGAGGGGCAAGGAATTTTGCCTTCCACCCTGTCTCCTCCATATGGAGTCTATTAGTGTGCTGTCACACAGACAAAAGGGAGCCTGGGGAGGAGCAGATAGAGTCTTTGTTCACTGGATACCTTATATCTTCTAAAGAAGTTTTCGGTTTAACACGTAAAAACCTTTCAGTTAAAGTCTGTGAACAACATTTCATTTTTCAGCTCCCCCTTCTCTGGGTCCGAAGATCTTTGCTCTCCAGAATTCTATTTTTCTCTAAAGAAAGCCCCCTGTTTTCCACCCGAGGATGCATGAGTTCTTGTCTTGGGTGCAATTTACAGGTACAGGGGCATCGATGTGGGAGTCAGTCTTTCAGTCCCTGAGAAGAGGCTCCATATCATTGGTGTTCTCCCAGTCTTGGCTTGGAGTACCCATGGGTAGCAAAACCCTATCTCAGCTTTTTCTACTTTTTCCAACATTCTCTACCAATTTTTCTTCTGGAGATACTGATCCCCCAATCCTCAGTTCTTATTCAAAGGTTGTGGTTTGTTTCTAGATACGGTTTTACTGTGTCGGTGGGAAAGAAGTGAGTTCAAGGTCTTGCTGTTTCACCGTCTTTGAGGCACCATTTTGTGGG
Source organism: Solenodon paradoxus (assembly GCA_004363575.1). Classification (NCBI taxonomy): domain Eukaryota; kingdom Metazoa; phylum Chordata; class Mammalia; order Eulipotyphla; family Solenodontidae; genus Solenodon; species Solenodon paradoxus. Next base: position 42,096 of record RJWH01001465.1, read on the forward strand.
AGATACACATGTACCCATAGAATGTGGAAGAAAATTGATTTGCTTCACTTATTCACAATATGAAAGTACTGGAACTTTGGTAATTTTAGATCAGTAATAAAAAAGAATAAAATAAATGCTATTATACAAGTTTAATTCCTTTTTTTGTCTCAGTTTTTCTTTATGCAGAAATACTTGTAGTTGCTTTTTCCGTTAGCAATGAATAAAAAAATAATGTCACAAAACTTCATAGTTTGAACCAAATGATTAGGGTAAATATTCAAGTAAAGTTTTGAAAAACATGATTTTTCTCTTTTTTAAATAGGAAAGAGACATTTCTAACTCTTCCTTTTCTTAGAATATTTCCCTTAGGAATCTCGTAAATTATTTTTCTGACTTTTTGAGATGAATGCAAATTTTCTAAAAAGCAAAATGGAGAAAATGTTGCATGAATGCTATTTTAAATGCTGAGACACATGACTATGCTATGTCAATTTAAAAAACAGAGCAAAGCATAAATGCATTTCTCAAGGATATAGGAGCCATATCTTTGAAATATAATCATCAATATTGATATCCCATTAGTTTACTGTTTGGGTAGAGGGAGTAAGGGCTGTACAATTGTTCCAGGAATCACAACTTCTTCTTTTTTTTTTTTTTTTGCTCAAACTAAACATTGCGGATGTTTCATTTTGGAACAGCAGACCAAGAATCCTTTCTGATAGATTTTAATGCGGAGGAAATTCAAGACCTTTTGAGAAATTCTAAAAGAAAGACTCCAGATAGAAATTCTGTCATCTGAGCTGTGCGTCTAAGCTGAAATCTAGGTTGGCTGCACTAAGAAGTTTCAGTAGTTTCATATTGCTGTATGCAGGTGAGAAAAAACAGCTTAACTAATTCTTCATGACCTCCTTAATATATTAGAAAACAAATGTTTCTAGAGTGGGTGTGATCATCTGTCATAGGTACTATTTTACTTTCCTTTCTGAATATTAAGCTACAGACTAGTTTATCCACTGCCTGGATAATGACTGTATCAAGATCGCTTCAATGTGTGCAGCTCTGCTCATAATGGAAATGAAATGTGTAATCATAGATGCTTTGAGTAGAGCATTTGATTTAGGACAGTTTTAATTTCCAGGCTCTTTAAACCAAGACACCCTCTTATGAGAACTAGAAATGCTGTGGGACAGTTTTAGGTTGGATTTAGTCTTAGATGGGAGCAATATTTTTTCCCCTAGTGGTTACCATTGGCAAAAATTTTTGCTACTCTACAAACCCTGTGGTTTTTCAGTCAGTTAGGGTTTTCAATAAAATTAAAATAAAAGCTACTTTCAACAGCACTCAAACTTTTTTTTGATAGTTTCCAACTTAAGTTACACCCAATATAAACAATAATAAAAGATGTTTTTAATGTATTTTTATCAATCAGGAACCATTCTAAATAAAATCTGGTGTGAGTAATAACTATAGCCAGTTGCATACATAGCATGGTCCTGTGTCTCAGCATTTACAATAGCATTCATGTAACATTTTCTCCATAGAATTTGAGTGTCCACATTTACTAAAATTGGTGTAACATCAGAGATATATTGATTTGTAACTCAAACATGAAGCCAGTCTTGCTCCTTACTGAAATGAACTGAAGAACAAGGATTGTTCAACAAAATGGTATGCACTTTGAGTAACGACCCCATCTCCAAAATCTATAATCTCTTTCATTCAGAATAAGTCAAACGCACTTAGTTTTTGTAGTCATGATTTCCAAGTTCATTTTCTACTATTTTCTATTGGGAAAGCTACATTTTAACTAGATGACAGTGCTGAATTTTTGTTCATGTGCCTAGTACTTTCTGACTTCCATTATAAACATACTGTGCTTTTCCCTTTCTCCTGTTTCCTAAGGACTGGATATTGCTCATCTTTTACAGAACAATTTAAATGATATGCCCTTTTTGTTATGTGCCTTACTCAAGTAAGTTAAAAATAATATATTCAACCTATGGACTCTCGGAGTTTTCTGTGAACTCCCGTACAAAATTGTTCAGCTTTTATCTTTAATTATATTTATGTATGTTTTTATTAACTCAGCACTTCTTGATTTCTCTTTGCAAACTCTACATTTTCTTAGTGCTTGGTACACTTTAGTCATTCATTAGCTACTTATTGAATGAATGAATCAAGAAATGAAGTAATCATGAAGAGTAGAGTTTTTTCTTAGTTCTTTACTTTGTTTTATGTAGCCTGTCAACTCCAGTTAGCAACATTTCTTGGTCTCAATAATTTCACAATTGATTATCTGTAGAGCAACACCTAATGAGAAAATAATTCCTAGCTGAGAACACTCATCCAGAGAATCATTTCCTTTGCTCTAGTTGGCACTGTTGTACAAATAACGTATTTTAATTACCGTGGTTTAGTCATCTTAGATTCTTATAAAAGAACTTTAAAGATACAGTTATATAAAATCTCATAAAAATAGAAAGTCTTGTGATAGAATCGCAAATGCTATGTTACAGACTATTTGTGATCTGATTGATGTGTAAGAGACTATTAGCCAGGCACTGTGCAGACTATATCAAACCTCAGAAAAGCCCTAAGATTAGGTATAACTTCATTCTTCAGATGAAGATATGAGCCTCCCAGAGGTTAGGCAAGTTCACATCACACCACTATTGATTGGTAGATCAAGATTCAAACCCAGGTCTGTTCTCCTTTCACACTCAACTTGTTAAACTGCAATTTTGACTTTGGGATGTCAGATACAGAAAATATGGTATAGTGAACAAAATCCTGAAGCAGGGGTCTAAACCAGGGCTCCGGAAAACAAATAAAATAAAATGAAATAAAATAGGAAGGTGTATAGAGAGTGATTACTGGGAAGGAAGATGTTTTGTAACAGCAAAATTCAGATGCTGCAAGGACACTTAATAAGCCACAGAACTTGGGAGAAATAACTAACATCTTTAAATGAGGATCATACTAATCTATTTTCAGTCTTTGTAGCTTTATAAGGTAAAATAATACATATATTTGGAATTTGGTAAATATTCAATAAACAACAGATTTTCTTTTGGACAAAGAGTCAACTATAACTAAAATATTTTCTAAGGCTCTCATAAAAAATACCACAGGTTGTGTATCTTAAGATACAGAAATTTATACTCTCACTAACCTGGAGGCTACAGATTAAGGGGTGGGTAGGTGTAGTTTCCTCAGAGGTCGCTTTCTTGCCTTACAGATGACTTTCTCCTTCTGTCTTCAAAGGATCATCTTTTTGCGTGTGATCTAAAAACAGCCTCTTGTTTAAATGGCAAAAATCATATTAGATTAGGAACCCCCTCACACCCTCCCACCTCCTCCCACCCCCAATGACTCCATTTAAATTTAGTAATGTTGGAATGCCAGGTTACAGAAGATGACTTCATGCTATAAATACTACTGAAGTATTAAAGATTTTTGAATACATGATGAAAGACGCTTCCCTCCCAGGTTCTTTTGATTTTATTCAAAAATTTAATAAGTATTTCAAAATGGAATGGAGAGTTTATACAATTAACAAAAAAAAAAAAAAAAAAGGAGGATCAACTTTACTCTATGAGTAAATTGCAGACATAGATATTCCATGATAAATTTATCTAAAGTCAATTCTGCTCCAGAAACTGTGATATTTGGTTTATACTGACAGAAATTCATTGTTCTTAGTTTGTATTTATCTTCCTTTATCCTCTCAGGAAATCTTCTAATCCTCAGAAAACCCTAAGGCAACCAAGAATTAACTGCTTTTCAAAGTAAGCCAGCAAATTCCTCTTAGTCATTTCCCTTCCACTAAACTGTTCCCATTTTAAATACATGTCAAGATCCAAGGTTTAATGAAACAGGAATCCTTTAAAGTTTTGTCATGATATTTAGATACTTTATTCCAATCTCATCTTTCCCAAGGGTGCATGACTTCTTGCTTTGTTTTCTTCCAATGAGAAAAGAAGGATATCTCTATTGCCTAAGTGAAAAAGTAATCATTAATATTAAAGGGAAGTTAAAGAGACCTATATTACATTTTCTTTGCTTGTTTTCATCATCAGCATTAAATATTTCCTTTAAGAAATTAAAGTAACATTGATTTATAACATTGTATAGACTTCAGTTGTACAGTCTTAAAAGTCAGCATGGGTATATATACATATATATATATATATATATATATATATATATACACATTATATTCACCACTCAAGTTCTGCTTTTCATCCATCACAGTCCAGTTGAACACACTTATCAGATTTACCCACCCACCATAACCTTTCCCTTCTAGTAGCCAACATTTTGTTCTTATAGTCTAAAAGTTTTTGTTTTATTTTGTGTGTTCATTAGCTTTGTTTCTTTATCTACTACATATGAGTGAAATTATAATGTTTGTGATTTCTTACTAGAGGTATTTCTCAAAAGGATTTTAACATTCTCCTGTTGAAATGTCAAAGTATATTTGAATATAATACTTGACACTCTGAGGGATCTTCTAGGTGTTTGTGTTCTTGAGGAGATTGACCCCCAAGACATCTGGAGCGCATCATAGTTTCACCAAGACCCAGAAGTAAAGCAAATGGTGATATTTAATTGACAAGATAGCAAAGTGAAAATAAGAGTGGAATGTAGATAAAGTAAGGGTATAATGGCAAAATGAAAGTAAGGTGGAGGATGGACAAAGTGAGGGTACACCCCCAAGGATAGAGGGTAGACTGCTTCCAGAGGAGCTAACTCCAAGTTCCAGTGGTTCAGACCTTTATGGAACTCTGAGTTCCACATCTTTGGCTTCGTCTAAGGCCATTTCTCCTTGATTGCCCACATGGGGGTCAAAACTTCTTAAGTTTTATATAATGAGGATAGAATGAACTGGGTTCACCCTGAGGTGAAACTTGTTCCTTCTGAGCTGCATTATGTACCAGTTAGAACCAGTACCCAACATTTGGCTCTGCTCTCTTTTTCAGTACTACTGATTGATAGGTTCTCTGATTTGTAAAGCTGATTGTTAGGGCCCAAGTTCTGTGTTTTTATTTATTTTTTTCCCTTTTTTCTGCTCTTCTCCCATTTCCTGCTCATGGCTAACTGCTACCTAACATGCTTTCTCTTCTACCATGAACTGAACTATATTACTTGCAACTGCACAACAAGTATTGTTTGTTTATAATCTGAGAACACTCTTATTAAGTTCTTTTTAGCTGAAATCTTATATTTAGGAATTTAAATTTAGTTTCCTTTAAGAACAGCATTTGGAAGTTCACATTTTTATTCTCTTTTTCATTTTAAAGGTGACCTATTAATTCTTTTCTAATTCATATAACTCAGGTGTGTCTCTTATGATATGCTGACCCAGCAATTATTTTTTTCATGGTGCAGATTCATTCTTTCTTTCCCTCTAGTTGATCATTTTAGTTGTGGTGTGACAATCTAATATATGCACAAATAAAAGCAAAATAAGATGAAAGAGGAATTGGGAAAGGAGGATGAAGAGGAGAGAGAGAGAGAGAGAGAGAGAGAGAGAGAGAGAGAGAGAGAGAGAGAGAGAAGATCATAGCTAAATTGGTAGGCTGGAATGGAAGAAACTTTGGCCCTCTGGAAAAATGAATAATTGGAAGAATTAAATTATATTAAAGGAGCTAATATAGTCTTAAATCATGTATTCACTAAAATATATGAAACCAATATAGATCAACAAAAAAAAGAACAAAAAACAAAAAATCTATTGTTATCTTTATCCCTGACAATCTATAGTAAGCACACATTCTTCTGAATAGTCTTACTTTTTTTCCATGGTAGGTTTTGCAAACTACGTTGTGCTATGTGTGAACACTGAAATGCTATAGGAGACAGCATAGCTCTGAGAAAGGCATTTGCTTTGCCCTATTCTTGAAACTTGGAAACATAAGACCTTATTATACCAAAGCCAGATATAAATAATTTAAAAATATATTTTTAAATTGAGATTCTGGGACCCTTTCATTGGATAGGCCAAAATTAGCTGAATTATGTTTTAAAATGGGTCTTTGTTCTTTGTACAGAGAGTGACTCTTAAGAATGACATATAAGAGGTCTCTGAGGGAATTCAGAGACCTGGTTTGTAAAGAGAATGTCATTTTTTCCCATTTTTTGTATTCATCAATCTGGGGGACTTGGCAAAATAATCGTATAGCACATTCTCTGGTAAATATGCAGACACCTATTTTCTTCCACAGTCTTACATTTTAAAATGAGTCTCTATTCTTTATATAGAGAATGACTCTTAAGAATGACATATAGAAGGTGTTTGAAGTTGAAAGGAGAACTGGTTTGTAAAAACAATGTCTTTTTTTCCTGCTTCTTGGTATTTATTTAATCTAGGGAACTTAGTAAAACATTGTATAATATATACTCTGGTAAATATGCAGACACCTATTTTTTTCTCTGGTCTTGCTGTAATAAAGCATTCATTTGCAAAGTGAAAGAAAAATAGTTCTAGAAGAATAATAGAAAACTCTTTTATTGTCTGTATTAATTTCTGGAATATTAAAATGATGAAAATGTCCTATAAAGAAACTTAACAGAAATAAGTTGGTTGAATATAGAGTAAAGTACCTTGGGAACATCAGACAGTCTCTGTCAACACTGTTTTTTGTGCCAACCTTATCATAGCTGTGAACTTTGAGACTTTTTTTTTTGAGAAAGAAGATGAAACCTAGTGTTATGGACTAAATCTCATTCTTTCTACATTCACATGTTGAATTTCTTGCCTCCAATATGACTACATGTGTAAAGAAGGCCTATAACGAGGTAATTAAAGTTAAATAAGGCCATATAGGTAGACCTTAATCTCTGTTTTTTGTCTGCACTCCATTGTTTTATTATATACAAATGCTATAGAACAAGGAGTACAAACATGCAAGGGGTATGAGGGTGGGAAAAGAGGTTCATAAGACAGACTGTGCACTGGGGCCAAGAGAGCAGCAGACAGGTCATATCTGTAGATAAATAGGCTGCTCTTAAAGAAGTCCCACAAGATGCATCCTGGTGACTCAGGTGGCTGAAAGTCTGCTGTCATGGCAGAGTCCACATGAAGCCCAGGGATCAGTATTTGTGACCCAGGACCAAAGGAAACAACTACAATGAACCACTAGATAAATAAAAGAACAATGCTTTTTCCTTCTTCCTTTCTGTTCCTTCCTATTTGCCGGCTGCCTGCTTGCCTTCATGCCTGCTATCTTCCTTCTTCTAACAGCAACAACAACAAAAAGTATCACAAATTCCTGGTCCTGCAATCAAATCTTTATTGATCATATTATAGTTTTTATTTTTCTTCCCCGCATAATACAAAAACGAATCACCTAGGAAGACTGAGGGACCATTGTAGAAGGGGGTGAACTAAGTCTGTGTGCCACTACCAACATGACAACATCACAAAAAAGTTGTCTGAATCCATGATAATGTAAAAGTGGAGGGAATCCATTATGAATGCTTAGAAAAAATACAAAATACTTTGAGAATTTGTTGGAATCTGCCTAGTTAATAATAAAAGAAGCAAATACATGTAGAAGAATTTTTGACGACTCCCTGAAGCTGTTAATGCTTTGTGCTTCTGTGTAGAAAAGTAATTTGGTTATGAAAAGAAAAGTGCATTTCTGGAAAGAAAAAGAAAAGTAATTGTTATATGATTCTTATATATCATTATTGTGTATTCACCAATGGAAAGTCTGGAATAATTCAAAGGATTATTTTAGAAGATTGAGAAATTATGGATAAGGGTAGCTAAAGTAATCAAAGTAGTTCAGAGTTATTAAGGCTATAAAATGAGGATTATTCAAAGGTTATATTTATCAGTCTCAAAAGTTAAAGAGAAACTGATTAGAATCTGCAGTGTGAAGGATAGAAAGTGTGGAGTTGCTCCTAAGATCAAATTCAATGGATATAATGGGTATTTCTTGAAGTTTTTAATTATATAATAGCATTTACTTGAAAAACATCAAGAAGAAATTTCTTTTTTAGATGGTGAAAATGAAGTGAAGTTAGACTGAGTGCATCTAGTTTGACATTGCAATGTATCAATAGCTATATTGTTTACTATTAATTCATGGACCTTGCTAGAAATTATAGTAATTCTGAGAAAAAAAGATGTTTTTCTTTTCCATGTATCTAATCATGGAACAATAATACATATATTCTTTATAGACTATAGTCATGTAATAATGCTTAACATTAGACAATAAGGTTTAAGTCATTATTTAAAAACAAAATCTGTATAATAAACCATGATTATTATAATAAATCTTCAGATTACTTGCTTTACTGGAGTTAGACAAAATTATCCAAGTGAAAAAAATATATCTGTCAATTAGGAACTGATGTCAAACTTGGAATTACATGGAAAACTTTTCTTTGTAGTTTTCAGTTAATATAGACACATACAAAGAGAGACATTCTAATTAAGACTCACAATAGAGAAATGAGGCAAACTTTTCAAACCCAAAGAACCAGAGAACTTTTATTTGAATAGACCAGGAATATATGCAAAAACAGATACTAACTACTACTTCTGTGTGTTGTTTTAATCACATTGAATCTGTTGTTTTCTCTCTCTCATAATGAGATATATAAAAACTTAGATTTCATATACTGGTGTTCGAATTGAAGAAATTGTTGATTGCACGATTCTAAAACAAGTTTATTATTCAAAATACCAAAAATTATGTTGTCTTTGGAATCTCTTCATCTGAAGGACAAACATTACCAAACTTTACTAGTAAAATCTTGCAGGTGAGTCTAAATTTAAAATGCATGAAAAATCTTCATTATGGTTTTTACTCTATTATTTTAAAACATTTCAATACATAATGATTTAATCTAAAACTCCAGTTAATAGCAAATAATCGCTTTGAAGCATATCAATGTTGTCCATCTTTAAAAATAAGTAGTAAGAGCATCGTGAACAAGTTTTACTTGTCAGCACAACAGGTTTACAGCTAGATTTTACTGTTTTTTCTTATTCCTTTCATAATGTAGAATACCTTTAGTCACCTAATATCAAATGCAGTCACAGGATTTATGGTATAAGAATGGTGTTTGTTAAGAGTCTTAAACCAGGCACACTTGGTGGCTTAGCAGATAAGGTCTCTGGACATAGTCACATTCATTCTAAGGATCTGGGCACAAGACCAGGGGGCCAGGGGAACAAACCAGATGAACAGTTAAATAGAAAATAAATAAATGCTTCTTCCTCTTCTCTCTTCCTGCTTGTTTACTCAATTTCATTCCTACCTACACCTTTCCTTCAAAAAACAAGTCTTCAACTCACTTTCTTATTTCTTTATTTTATGCAAGAAAATATTTTAAAAGTACTACATATGCTGCAAAAGAAAAAATTGCAATGTGCTTAGTCATGTGTTCAGATAACCTTCGAGGAGAAACATTACAAGTGGGTGATAGTAGACAAGGAAATGAGTCTCTAGACCACAAAATTCTTCAAAGCAGGAATATATACCACTTTAATAAGCACAGATTAACATTTTTATGAATTTTACTTCTAGAGGCAGTTAATCCTAGGATATTCTTTTAAAATAATAATTTTTTTTTTAAAGAGGTAAAGACAACATCTGAATTCTTGACTAGGAATTATTGATTTTAGGACTTACTTCATAATATTACAGTATTTTGAAATTCAAAGATTGTAAGAGCATAAAATAAAGGAAGATTTTCATCACATGAATAAGTTAGAGTAATCAGAAATATGCTGCAGAATGGTGAACATTTGTTTGGGTCACATTTTATACAAGTACATGAATCTAAACCAATTTGAAGTGAATATGCCATTTTACACTTTTAAAGACCTTGAAGTGAATACCAGCTCATTTTAGTATATAGTTTAGAGAAGAGCAAATGAAAAGAAGATAAAAATATTGCCTTATATATGTTCCTTGCATAACCCTCAATCCTTTTAAGAGCTTCCAGTCTTCTGGAGATATTTCAGAGTCAATGGGTATTTTTTAGAAAAGTAATATACAGCACACAGATTACATAATTGTCTGCAGAGGCAACGGCACATCTTCTGCAAATAAATCTTTTCTTATTAGTGTGTCAGCAGCTTCTACTTTTGCCAAGTTAATCATTTAGCCAGCTGAAACCCAGCATATTTGTTTTGCTGGTTTTGGCCTTGTCAGCAGTAATGCAAGTATAAGTGGTTTTCTTTAAGAAAACCATTTTTCCTAAACCCTTTTACTTTCGTTACTAGAAACGCATTCCTGTACAGATTTTATTTTTGGCGGGGGGAGCAGGAGAAATTGCTTTTTAAAATATAGCATGTGATCTAAATATTATTAAGATTTTTTTAATCCTATAAATGGAGCCGCTCTCAGCAAAGCTCTAAAATTGGTATTATTCATTTTTACACTTAATTTCATGATCCTGATTTGTCCTATTTCTTTAAACACCTCTCTCAGGCTCTCCGTGATCCTCTCCAGTTGATCAAAGGGCATCCTTTATGAGTTTAACTTATGTAGCACTGGAACACTTTCTAATTTCCCTCTGCCACATTCACCACTACAATTCATTAATCCTAGGTGCCACAGCTCACACACCCTAGAAAAATAATCTGGATAAATTAATCACACTCAAATTAAATACATAAAAAATTAAATGCACCTCTGGTGAGCATATAAACTGTTAGCATACTTACTGGAATACATTCTGGAAATATATACTTAAACTTTTAAATAGTATGTATATTTTGATGAGGTAATTAAATTTGTAGAGCTCTCTCTCAAGGAAATAATCAGTGATCTATTTTAAGTGATGCACAGAAATGGGCATTGTAATGTTCAAAGAGAAAAGAAAAAAGAAACAACTTACATGTCCAGCTATAAAGCATTTTTATATAAAGTAAATAAGAAAATCATGTGATGGAATAATATGAAGGAATTAAAAACACACACAAAAAGATCCACTTACAATAATTTAGTGGGCTGTAAACTGGGAAGTCCTTCCCACTAAAAAAACACTATATTTTCAATAAGTCCTTTCTTTTGACATATGTGTGGATTTCCAAAAAGTAAGAAATACCCAGCTACCCTTGATTTCTATTGCAAACAAATAAAACAATCTTTTCTGGAGTCAAACAACCCCAAGTCAGGCCCTTAGGATTCTTAAAACTAAGTAAAGAAAATATGAGACAGCAAACAAAGATTCCCAACACACAAGAAAATAGCTCGAATTTGAGAGGCAGCAGAAAATACTACTAGATGGGACACTCACTAGTTCATATATTTAAAAGACTATCAGATATGAATTAAATATGTATGTACACACATACAGACATGTATGTATACATGGTTGACATTCCAAAGTTAGATAATTATCATTATTTTAAAAAGACAAAGCTAATTAGAAAATGAATCAAGTAGTAATAAATCTATCAAAATACACTTTTTGAAATTAAAGACAGACTTAATGGATGGGTAGAATAGACAGTTGAAGAGTGAGCAGGAAAACAAATCTAAAGACATAAACCTAACAGGTAAAGAGAATAAAAAAAAAAAAGAAAAGATAGCAAGTAACATATTGGATACATTGAAAAGACATGCACATCTAAAATCATTATCTGGATAGAAGACAACATTGTTCTCTTAAAATATAACCAACATTCCCAAAATATAGCAACTTAAATAAAGCAACAAATATTTGGTTGTCTGGCTCAGGGTTTCTTAAATACTTGTGGTCCAGTTGCTGGGCCTCTTAACTCTGTCTGTAGTGTCGGAGGATTTAACTGGGCTGGAAATTCCTCTCCCAAGTTCACTCACAAGTCTTTTGGCAGAAGGCGTCAGTTTCTCATCACTTTGAACTTCTGTGCATGCTCTCTCCCTCCTCGTGTGTGTGTGTGTGCATGTGCGTGCGTGTGTGTGTGTGTGTGTGTGTTTATGGCGGAAGAGGAAGGAGAGGCTGTAACATATCAACACAGGCTGTAGGTGCGTTCTTTCTAGAGGTTCTAAGGTGTGACTCACTTTCTTGCTTTTACCAGTTTTAAGAGACCATCTGCATTCCTTGTAGATGATAGATTTCTCATCACTCCTCCCTCCACTTGCTCAGCACATCTTTTTCTTACTTTCTTGCCTCCCTCATATAAGCACCATGTGGGTGATCTCATTAAGCACATCTACATAATCCAGGACAATCTCTCCAATCCAGGAACCCTAACTTAATCCATAATTTACTTTAACTTTGAAATTCCTTTGACTTGTAAGGCAATATATTCAGATTTCAAGTAATAGCAGTGAGCCTCTAGAGGGAGCTATACATTCTTCTCTTTACCAGACCCCGTCTACAATTAAAGGAGTAAACACGCCCATTTTATGAGCCTGTTTATGAAGATCAATTGTTATTATTCTTTTTCTTCTTACAATAGAGGTTAATTCATATTAAATTTTATAAAATATTTTATTCATAAAACAAAGAGCTACAATTTTTGGCTCTTTTTGTTTAGTTATTTCATATTTGTGACCACTTCTTTTTTGATCGATCAGCATGCCTGGTTATTTTGATTGAGTAGCAGACCGTGCACCTAAAATTCATAGTGATAACTTGAATTACTCAATACTATTCTCTTTCTTCAAGGAAGATGTGTATTTATCAGCTGGTGGCTAAACTAAAATCACTAGCCGTCCTGAATTAATTTAAACTTATCAGGGATTGAGGCAATAATAATTTGTGCCCCAGAATTTAGAAAGATTCTCTGCATATTCTCCAGGGGCCCTCTACCTGTGAGTTTCAACTCCAAGCTTTGTATTTCCCATGGGTCTGCAGAAAGCAGCTCCTCAGTTATCTGGCCTCTCAGTCATCTTCAGAATTTTCAAGTTTACAGCAACATAGACACTAGACTCCTCTCCTGATTTTCTTCTAAATCTTTGCCTTTTGACTTTTTTTCTACTTTGACAGGTTTTTGATGCTTTCTAATAAAGATACACAGTTTTTTTTTTTTTTTTTTTCATGATTCTTTTTCTCCCCCAGCTATTAGCAACAACAAAAACTAGGCAACTGGGTTTTCTTTCAAAGTCATGTACTTTTTAAAAAAAGAACGGCTCTTATCTTACATGCTGGATCTCAGAGAGGCAGTATTCTGATTGAAACAGGATACTGGATTATGGGAAATTAGGTGATTATGTGAACTGAGTTACTAAGTGATAAATCAAGAGCTGTCACAGCATCACTTTCATCAGTGAAATGGTGTCTACCTGACTGCTGAGTAGTTACTGAAGGCACAAAGAGAGAATCATAATTATGTCAATTATAGCATTGTTTCCAATAGTTAAAAATAAAAAACCTTTCATATATCCCTCAATATGAGAAGTCAGAAGGGCATTTTCATGATAAAATACAATGGAATATGATGAAGCTAAAATGTATGAAGTAGAATTTCTTCTATCAGACTGAATGATTTAAATTAAAACATTATGCTGTGCCAAGCCAAGGTGGAGTAGTGATTAGATCCATTGCCTCTGGCCAAGCACAGTCAACATACTTACCAGGGACCCAATTTCACATCTGGGATGGTGGGGGCGGGGAAGTGGGAGGTGTGAACAACTAAATAAAAATAAATGCTTCTTCCACCTCTCCCTTCCTGCTTGCCTACTCACCATCATTTCTGCCTGTACCTTTGCTTTAAAAAATTTGAAATAGTCTAAGAAAATGAACCTGTAAAACATATACAAGGTTAAGGTTAGGGTTAGGTTTAATTTATTGATTAATTGATAAATCATATTTGTTTCATACCACACTAAACTCCAAAATATATGGTGTGCTGGGATTGCCTCATGACATGAAATAAACTGATTTAATGATAGTTGCCAATTTTGTTTAGCACAGTTAAAATAGTACTGGAGACAAAGGTAACTTTCAATGTATTCAGTGATTATTTTGAAAGGGGCAATTGTAATAGTTGTTATCATCAATCCAGGGGTTAGATTTTAATATGGTTACAGTAACAGGAAATCTGTAAATGTAGCAGTCATGCTGTAATTCACTTTCTAAAAATTATTCGCTAGAAATAATGTATCTCATTACAAGCCCCAGGGTTTTTGAAATAGAAGGCAACCAGGCTACTGTAGCAAAACTGATTAGTCTGTCCTCCTACTTCAGTGTGTTTATCTATTACCATCAAGGACTAATTAACAAATTCACTAATGAGGTTCCTATATCTGTCGGAAAGAAAAACCTTTCCTTAGCATAACCCTGTTATTAAATTAGTATATAACCCTGTTAGTAATAACCCTGTTATTAAAATAGTAATTCAGACTGGAGCGCAGCTTGGCAAAATTCTATAATCCATCCTGAAGGAACTCAAACAGATTTTCTTTTACTGACTGCAATGTTGACTGGTAATAACTGGATCTCAATTCAAACAAAACTAGAGTTGATGATAAAAGGGTAAACATAACTGTAATTAATGATTTTGCTAATGACTATTGCTTGTTTAGGATATTAAAACAAGTTCATTATTTAGTCCCTTCATACCTACTAACCTATATGAAATAAGGAGCCATTTATTGATTCAATTGTAAGACACTAAGTGGTGTTTGACTGTATCCTTGAAATGCTGCACATGACAATTTTCCATCTCTCCGCGGTCTAGTTGAAGCTTCTGCTGTACCTGTCCATCTTCAGCTGGATGCGCTGGTCTCACAAACTCTTTTGAAGGAAGTGGCTACAGGTAGTTTTGTACAAAAGCTGTTAGTGGTTAGTGATCCAGAGGCCATGCTTTTGTCTGATTGGTCACAAAACTACCTGGTGATTGCTAGACCAGGTCTGACCCACCCATTTTGCCTTTGAGTTCAAAAGCTTTAGAGATGAGTTTATCTCCCCTTTCAAAAGCAAAAAAACAAACAATGAAAAACAAATTTAATCTAATAGCAGAAATGACTAGCAATCTGGCTGAAGAGAAGTCAAGACATTATGGTAAGATATGTAAGGATTCTGATCCCTATTATACAGTTTACTGGAATCATTCAAGATAAATCTGGACCTAATGTCATCACTGACCTATTTCCTCTTCTCTGGTTTATTCTTCTATTAAACCTTAACTGACTGAGGTCACTGGACCAGGACTCTCTTATAAACCTGGAAGATGAAAACTGACTCCTTCCTCAATTGTGTGATAGCAAGTTTAAGTGATAGCTTTGTTTTGTTCCTTTAATGTACTCATTCTTTACTAACCATCTGAGCTGTTCCTTTCACCTTAGAGTAGATGCTTTGGCCTCAATTTCTGCCTTTATTAGGAAGCAGTCATTTTACTATCTGTGCTCAGTCTCTTCAGGTCCAGACTCTGGTACCATATACCACTGCTTAAAGCTTTTCATTGATAGGCTTTTAATTCTCAAGTGAGATTCAGGGGCAGAATCCTTTGTCTTGGCTCTGCCTCTTGCTGACTAGAACAGAGCATTGTCTCCTCTATTATCTGTTAATGAGTTTTCTTTTTTCTCTAAAAGAGTGTTTTGTTTATTTTACTTTAGAGGTATTTTGTGAGGTAAAATTAGAAGATCTAGATAAAGATATTGCAAATTAATGTCATAATATTTGTTATTATGGCAAAACACATTTGACTGATACATATTATTGACTGGGAAATGAGAGAAAGAGTAGCTTCCTGATACTTTTCAAGCATGATACTTATCAAGCATGATAGTTTTCAAGCAACACTTCGTTACTCAGCATCCATGTAAACCTGGGCAAATTTATTAACTTCTCTAAACCTCATTATCTTTATGAAATGGACATCACAGAATTTACTCCAAATAACATGATAAAGATTAATGAGGTGTAGTACACATGAAAAAATTAGAAAAGTTAACTGGGACACAGTAAGTGTTGTAAGGTTGCATTTAGTCTATTAAGAACTAAAAATATTTGGTATTTTGAGGATATATTTAATTATAGGAGTTGATTAAGAAGTGATAGCACTCAGAAAATTGATCTTGGTAGATTTATCATCCCATATTTGGGAAATAAAACTATAGGCTAAAGGAGTTAATAGAAAGTTAGCAACTATCAAGAAAGCTGGAACAGAATTTCTCTTTCTGCCTTTGCAAATCAGCTGTAAGTATTGTACATGCTATGGTTTTTGCTCTATCGCTTTGAATTGATAAATGAAGGAAAGAATGAATGAATGGAGACATGATTACAAAGTGTCGTAGCACATTCTGGCCCCTTTGTGCTTTGGGGGAATAAAGATGGAACCTACAGGACTTAAGGTGAGATTTCAGTTCTAAACTGCTAGACTCCAAAGAATGGAATTGAAAGTCTGAGGAGAGTGGGGGGTGAGGGGGAGATAATAAAAGAAAGTGATGATGCTGCTGATGCTGATGATGATGGTATATATAAGGCACTGTTGTAACTGCTTTACATTTATTGTTGATTTACTCTTCCACAACGCCCTATGAGAGGGGCAATCTTATTCTTTTTTTTTTTTTTGTAGGAAAAAACTAAAGTGAAAACAGTAAGACACTTGATCAAATACACAAATTCACAAGTCATGTATGAGAAAATAGCCCAGTTCTAATGCCTTAGGTTCCAGCAATGTGGTGGAGGAACCCATCAACCTCCTCCTGTGATTATGAACTTAGAGATGCCCTAAAAACAAGGAACTTAACTCAGGTGCCTAGAATCCCCTGAAGAGAGTAACTAACGAATCTGTGTGCCTGCTTTATGGGACAGGGTTTGTCTTTCCATGTCCATGAACAGGTGCTTATCATTCTTGGAAAACAAAAACAAAAACAAAAACTAGCTCTATACTCTTTGGAGTTTAAGAATAGTGAAGACTGGCATAGAACACATAAGAGTTCAAAGCCAAGAGTTGTGAAAATCTTGGGTGCTGAAGTATTTTTTTGTGTTTTTAAAATTAATTTTATTGAGAGAACATTGCATCGTAAGTTTAAGGTGTATATACATCACTGTAAATCAATATCTTTATAGTTCACCACCACTATTTCTATTCCTCCTTCACTGTACAATTAATCCCCTCTACTCAGTTGGCCTTCTCTTCCTGCAGCCATTAATTTGCTTTCTTTGACAGAAAGTCTATTTTTCTTCAGCTATCAAAATGATGAAATCCTGCTATTTGCAGCACCATGAATGGACCTAGAAGGAATTATGTTAGTGAATTAAGCCAGAAGGAAACAGACAGACATCATTTGATATCACTCATATATGGTATCCAGAGATACCAAGCAAAGGCGCTGAAGTTTTATTCTTTTCACTTTTTCCAGTTTCTATTTTTTTCAAAGTAATATTTTTTTATGTATTTCTATTTTTATGTTCTCCATGGTTCTGAATGTATATAAGCTCAGGACATTACCAGAAAGCCTAGCATCTCTGTTATAATCATAAGAATCCAGCACAAAGAGTCAATATGTATTTTTATTCACACATAACCCAGGCACCCATACACATTTACATTTTCAACTTTGTTCAGTCAGTGCCAAAACTCCTTGACACAATTACTTGGAAGTTTAATTTTTTTTTTCTTGCCCTTGTTTTGTTTCCCTTTCCCTCATATCGGATTTGCTAGACTTTCATATCTCATTTCTGCTTTCTTGATCCCCTTTACCAAGTTCTATTTGTACTGTGTATTAACATTTTCCTTGCTATTGTATAATCTTTAGGACAAGCGTCTCCTTTGTTAACACTAATCATATTTAACAGCATAAGTTTAAGTTGTTTTTACCCAGCAGATAGCACAGTGTCTGGCACATAATATGTGTTAAATAAACACATACAGTGTTCATACATAGCTGTTGAACTATACCTCTCTCACCTACTACAGAGATGGTACAAGGTGGCTGAAAGAAACAGGTGACCCCACAAATTACTATTGTACAAAAGAATAGACATTTTACTATTAGCTTATATTAAAATATAAAATTATGGCAAATAAGGAAATTCAATTTAGTTTAAAAGAAGTGAAAAGTAGTCACTATAAGATATTCTGACTAATAAAAGCACTAAACAAATTATATTGCTAAGTATCCAAACTAATCCTCATACAAAATTCCATATAAGAACAGTTTGTCCTAGAACCTCTTCAAAAGACTTGATAATCAGCAGTTCCAGAAAGGTCAGATAAAATTGACTTGCCTAAATGTACACTATCATAACATGACTCTCCAAAGACACAATAATGGAAAATATCCTAAAATTATAGCACAATTTCAATAATAGTATTTTCTATTCCAAATACTAGGAAAACAAGTTTGAAGAATATTTGCATTTAGGAGCTTATAAATAGAAATTGGAATTTTGATCTATTATCCTCACATCTCAAATGTTTCTGTATATTTTTCAAGATTCATTTTTATTATCAACACTTCTGTGAAGCTCTCATATTGAGTGCTCTATTTAACTGGGGTGCAGTTTTGAAGTTTTTGCAGAAATATCTCTCATTATGCCAGGCTTTCTCTTGCTGCTGATTTTGTTCTCTTTTCTCTTTGTGTAGGTGGATACCCCGAATCTTTAATCTGACTTTTCTTTCTTACAAGGTATTTTATGTTCACTTCCAAAGGAATGCATTTCTTCTGAAAGATTAACCTACTTTTTTTTTTTTTTTTTTTTTTGGATAGCCACTATTTCCAAGAGAACTTGATAATTTTGGTCACTACCTTGTGTCTAAGTTTAAAAGAATGTCTTAGATCTCAGAAGTAGCACCTTTCATTCAAACTCTGGGAGAAAAAAGAAATCCATTTTCCTGAAATCCTGGAACTGAACTGTAAATACCCAGAGTGTGCAGAGTTATTAACCTGGTAGTTTCACTCAATTTAGAGACCAAATTGCTCACCACTGATTGTGTCATGACCTCATCATCTCCTTCAATGTTTCTATCTGGTCCTTTTCTTCAAACAACAGTTTCCTATTTGCTGTGCTCTCTCAGCACTGACTTTTCATTCTTCAAAGTTTCCCCACCTCCCTCCCTCACCGCTTCCATCAGCAGAGAGGATTCATCCTGACCAGGTGGCATTCCCTTTCGACTTCAGACATTAGTCTTTCAACTCTTCATGAGACCCATAGCCATCCTTGGGAGTAAACTTGTCTCTGGGGCATAGCTAAGAGGGAAAATGATTATAAAGCTAAGTGGTCTGTCATGACTTTCTGCAAAGGAAAACCAAAACTTTCATTACATTATATCAAGATGATGTAAAGGGCAGCATGATTTTTGACTCATCCTGAAAAACTCAGATGGAAAGAGTTATACCTTAGAGAAATAATCCACGACAAAAACAGCTTTAACTTTTGTTCAGCAGCTCAATCTCTCTCCAGCTGATGGGATCACATTACCATCTACCAAGCACTAAACTCACAAAGCCAAGGACTGCTCTTCTCCCCTTACACTCGACAAACCTTTATGTCTGTTCTTTGTTCCCATTCTAAAACAACCTCATAACACACACACACACACACACACACACACACAAAACCATGCACTACCTTTGCAAAAAAATTTACTCATCTTCCAACTCAGTCCCTCTTGCACCTCTTCTGTGAAGTATGACTGAGGGTCCCAAATCTCCATCACAGTTGCCATCTTTTTATCTCTGTTTCATGGTATTTCCCCACATATCACGTCTTGTGTGACAAGACAATCTTCCCACTTCCCTTGCACAAATTTATTAGGTACATTTTAAAGGCTCAGTAAGTTTAAGAAAATAACTTCACCTTATTTAAGCAGGGTTTTGTCTTTTTCCCCCTCCCAGACACAAACTGGCAGAAAAAATATGGGGAAGAAAATCTCAGCTCTTAAGAGTGAAGCAGGAATGAAGAATGAACCAGGTTACACCTGTACCTACCGGTATCAGTTTCATCTTCTTGTATCTGAGCTGTTGCTGGAAAGTCTGATCTGCTCTCTGAAATGCTGCAAATACAATGAAATTTTATGTGAGAATGAATTTCAACTGAAAATTCTGCATTTGATTAATACCTTATAGAGTTAGACATCATATACTATGTTCACTCACATTCATATCTATGGTTACACTGAATTAGTATTCTAGTTTTTATTTTGACTTTCTTGTTTTTTTTTTTTTAAATTTGCTTTTCCTCCATTTTATTTTTTAGGTATTTTTTAAAGAAAAAAATTATTGATATATTTAGCTTTTCTACATTTGGCTTTCTTATTTCTCTCTTTATAGCTTCTTTCTTTTTGATTACCTTCCTGAATTTTCTTCTAGACTCATTATTACTATCTAAAAATTATGATTATAATAATGGAGCGATAATTATTTATTGAGAAGTTAGTCTTTACAGTGCTACATACTTTTTAACATAGCACATTTACTTCATTCTCTTTTGTTTAATATAAAATTATCCATGGTTTCACTTACCTGTAAATCATCATGTCACCTAAAGTCTGAAAACGTTACTATCCTTATCTGTTCAACTGCGAATGGAATTATATTTACTTTTTTATTTGAAATGTATTCAAAGACAGAGTATGTTTTATGTCTGCATCTGTTAGAATCTTGAGTTCAGTGAGTCATACTAGTTTTAAAGAGGTTGCATATGTGAATTTCTTTTATCCTGCAGCTAAGATGCTGTGATCTAGGTCCTTTTTTTGTGCTTTCTGAGTCTGTGTGGTAATAAGACAGAACATGTCTATTACCCTTTCTCCCACTCTTTGGTTTCATGCAGCTAGGTGCTTATTTAATACTTTCTGTTTTCTCTAATTTCACATGGGTTTTGGGCCTGTGTAACTGCCTTGATTGTGAACTAGATAACGTGACCTGCTCTGGTTTAGGGTATGGCCAGAGGGACCAAACATGGTCAATTTGTCTAATCCCTTTGATTCTCATGAATGTTTTAAATTGTCCTTTTCCACTCAAAGGGTAAAATCATACCCTGGTATTTTTTTTCAGCTGGTTGTAGGGGCATGTCAGGTGTACTAGCCAGGTGTAGCACGCACGTGTGTTTGATTATCCCTTCCCAGCCCCAATTTTTATTGCTTAGGATGTTTTCGTTTTTGTTTTCTCAAAGAGAGAAGGTTCTATTACGACAGAAAAAAATTCAGATTTTTTTTTCTTTTATTGGAATAGTAAAACAAGCAATAACTAGTGAAACTAGCAATCTTGAGTAGTATTCAGGAATGATTCTCTTAATTGTTAAAGATTTTCATAAATTGTATATATTTCTGAGTTCTTGAACATCATCACAGATTTTTTCACTTTCATATTCAAAGAGAATATCTTATATAGAAGTTGGGGTTAATTGTGTTTGTGATTAGAGGAAAGGCTAGATAGTTTATTATTTTCTTCCATTTTGTTGTTCAGAGATCTCTGATAGCAATTTGATTTTGCTTTCCTTTATTAAAAAAAAAATGTCCATAGGCATGCCCTCATAGTGCAGTGGTTGAATATACCATAACAACCTCTGGTCAAGTGCAGTCCACATACATCCCAAGGACCCAGGTTCTCATCCTGGGGCTGGGGATAACAACCAAGATCAACAACTAAATAAAAATGAATAAATGCTTCCTGCTGCATACTCACCTTCATTTCTGCCTGTATCTTTCCTTTAAAAAATAAAAACAAGAAAGCTCTCTAAATAGGTCTACACACACACACACACACACACACACACACACACACACACACACCCCTACACTCCAGAGCTTTTTAACTACTGAGATGTTTTATATGTTTAAGAATATTGGTGCATCATTTCCCATGACATAAGGATATCTGTCTATAACTTTATTAGATTTAAGACCTCTTTAAGTATTAGAATATATTCTAATTAAAATATTCAAGGTTAATTAAAAGAAGATATTTAAGATTTCCCTGGATGAGAAGTTTTACCATACAAAGTGCATGTACTTTTAAAAATATCTTGCCTATTAGATAAGCAAACTGATAATTATTTAAAATTACTGGGGTTTTAAACTGAAAATTCTTCTTAAGGATGCTTTTGAAATGTGTCATATATAATGAAAAAGAAAATGCACATTTGCTCTTAAAAATATATGTATACGAATATTAAATACAGACATATGTAGTATATTGCACATATATCCCTAGAGCTAAAACCAAAATAATATAGACCCTAAAATTAGGGATATAATTTTTTCTGAGCCACTGTGCTTAAAAATCTTCCAATGAACTCCATAGTCACTTGTCTTAGGGCTTCTATGTCCTTTCCATTAATCAGATTCAATTCTACAATTGACTGATTTAAGGAGCATAAAGAAATGAAGATAAAATAAGCCATGTTTAATCTAACAACTCCCAAAATGATAAAATATATTTCAATTTATTTCTTTTAAGGCTTATTTTTCTTCTTTAATCAAGCCCATGGAGACATACTTTTGGAAACAAGAGATGTGGTAGTCTTTTAAAAAATTTGTCAGTAATGAGATTCGTTTAAGTACTAGAGAAAGAATTCAAAAATAACATGGGCTCTGAAACTGGTAAAAAATGTATTATTGAGGATTAATATTTCTTCTACCAATTAGAAGGTTTAGAAATACACTCATCAGAGTCTTAGTGACTACTATATACTGAGAATCCAAAAAGATTTATTGAGCAGATAAAGGTGACTATCTTGTCACCCAGATGATTCTCAGCATTCTTTTTTCCTTAATGAAAAGTCACCTGTAAGGGAAGGTATTTGCATACATGACAATGTTCTGGAACTATTCAGATTTTATAAAATCAAAATGATCGTTTTAAGGAAGTAAAGATTCTTAATAATTTATCTTCAATATAACTAAGGCATCTCAAAAAGTTTCCTCTCTGAGCTGTGGTGATAAAAAAGGAAGGCTGAAAATGTACTTAATTTCAAGGACACTACATTTCTGCATGTCCTTTACACACCAAAAAAGATGTACCAATGTAAATAACAGAGGTATTACAGGTATAATATTGAATTTCTCAAAAAGTTTCCTCTCTGAGCTGTGGTGATAAAAAAGGAAGGCTGAAAATGTACTTAATTTCAAGGACACTGCATTTCTGCATGTCCTTTACACACCAAAAAAGATGTACCAATGTAAATAACAGAGGTATTACAGGTATAATATTGAATTTCCTCTGATTCATTCAAAATAAATTAATTATTTTTGAAATGTCTATATTGCGATGTGTAACAAACTCCTTTTAACCAATCCTAATGAACCAGTGGGTTGCAATAATACTACAGAGAAAACTTAGCCCTTTAATGTAAGGAGGAAAAGATATGAATTATTGTAAATTGTTATGACAAATTTTAAAGGTACCAAGAATGCACAAGTATTATTAGAAATGCTATCTTCATCTCTGTTTTATGGAACATGCAAAAATCAAGATCAGAATGAAAATTAAAATTTATGAAATTCTATTCATTGTGAATAATTCTCTTAAAATACTACATATAAAAGTGCCTTCTTTCTCTTCATTTTTCACAAGAGAGTTTTTCTTTGTTATTCATTTGTTTTACCTTTTCAGTTAATACAAATTAACTAAAAGATAACTTTGATATTTTTCTATAGTAAAGAGACATCAAGAGGTTGTCTATATACTTACTGAAGATTGCTTAATGAAAAAGACCCAGTTGCTACCTGACCAGTTTTAGGTAGGAACAAGGAGAATAAAACAGCTTCAAAGATTCTTATTCTATCTATTGATGATCAAAGGCTCGCACTGGCACATTTACAAAAATGTACCTTGCAGAATTTTTTATGATTATAATAAAAAGGAATATTAGTTACACAAAATTCTTTTAACTACACAAAAATATGCCTTTATTTATCTCTTATGTCTCTTCATTTTAATTAAAATTTAATAAAGGAATCTGTTATTAAAGGAGAGAGGTGTATTAATTATTATAAATAATTATTGAAAGAGACCTGATCTTGAATCAATAAGAATTTTTGACTAGTAGGAAGGAGCTGAGCTGAGAGGCGAGGAGCCAGGGAGCATTTTATGAATGCGTTGAAGAATCATAATATCAGGTGCTTGATTGTTGGATTTGATTCTTGGGTTATTCAGAGGAAAATTTAGGCACATTATCCAGCATAATTAAATGGTATATTTATTGCTCATATTTATAAACCATAATCAGAGCAAATTTTCAGCTGAATTTGGAGAAGACAAAAAATACATTAGATATTACCAGATTTTCGGTGTTTCTGCTCCTCCTTAATGGGTTTACTCTCTATTAATACAGATGGACTGTCTCAGTGCAGCAGATAACCTGACACAGAATCTTCTGCTCAGCTATTTTCAAGTTGTCAATCAGTGATGAGAGGGGAAGCTGACAGACATGTCATGGAGTTTGAACTCTACCTTAGGCCACTGAGTCAAGATGTTAGGCATTATGTTAGGCCTAGTTAGGATATTTGCTGTTTGTGTGATGGGGGATTAGAACCTTTGATAGTAATTAGGAGGCTTAGCACAGATCTGTGGACACTGTCAGCCAGATACCAAGATCTCCCCTAAATGGAGATTTTCTTCATAGATTAGAGATTAGAGATGACACAATATTTCTCTAAGACTGAGTTTACTGTAAATGACTTGTGTCAATGAAGTCTATCAATTATGTTTGTTTATCATTATTTAAGCATAATTTGCCTAATATATTTTAAAAAATTGTGTGCAAACAAGTCATTTCTGACATTGGCTAACGTCGAGATAAATATGTTTGAATAATAATGGAGTTGGCATTAGAGGGTAAGTGAAATAATATAATAATATATTATAATAATGTATATAATATATTGGTAATAATTTCAAAGTTTACTCTGTCAGTTTTTAAAATCTAATCAGAAAAACTACCAAGTTTAAAATTAAAAAAGAAACAATTCAAAATATTTTACTGTATCATTAGAATGTATTCGTTTATGTAATATTTATTTATTTAGCTTATTTATTTCTTTGTGATCTTCTAGAAGTAGTTAACTCTCATTATAGTTTCTGGCTGAACCAACATGCACACAGATCCTTCTAGCTATGATAAACTAGCTTTGCTAGTGCGTTAACATCAGAAAACACCACTGTCTCCTTTTCTTTAAGCTTAATGAAGAAAGTGGATGAAATTTTAAACGAAAATAAATAAACAAATATAAAAAACAAATTCTAGAAATTAAAATACATCATATGAAATTTTTAAAAACATTACTAGAATGCAAATACCTTATATAAATTATTTGTAATAAATATCTTTAAAAACTAGAAGACATGAATATAAATTTGCTCTTAGAAGTCAGAATAATAATAAAAATAATGTAGGCTTTTACACGGATCTCTTGAACAGAGATCTGATGATAGTAAAGAACTCTGAATTCCAGGAAAGAGAGATCTGGCAAAGGAAGAGCAATTCCAAAGCCTGCATCTGATTTATGATTAGCATGCTGGAGGAAAGCAAAAAGATGAATGTGATGAAATCACAAAGAAAGAGGGGTCTGGCTCCTAACGTCATTTATTATGTTTATAATATCTTATTGTCTAAAATAGAAATTACAAAGAAGCATCCTATGACTTTTTTAAAAAAAGAAGGACTAACTACTGATTGGAGAAAATGGAAGTAGTAATAGAAATTGGGAGAGGTAAGAGGACATGGCAATGATTCAGGATTATAAAACTGACATCTTTAACAAAGAGATTAGTGAAAAAGGAGTCAATGTTTTGTAAATCTCAACTGAGGGTATGGTCTGTTATGTAACTAGTGGTTTTAATATCTTTCTTGTGGCCTGGTTAAAAGCTGTGTACATGATTTATCATGAAATTCATGGTTTTTCTGAAAACTTTTAACCAAATTATATATATTTGCAGTTCTATTCTTAAATAATTTTACACCTTGTGATACTAAAATACATGGTCTAGATACAAATTTTAAACAGATTTGTAGTTTTTTTATCTTTAAACTTTTCTATTTCAGAACATATAGAGAGGATTGGGGATTCATTTGCTTTTCAAGTGAACTTGGGGATGGGGAGAGAGGGAGTCAAGGTTAAATGAATCAATGCACCAGAGAATACTTGATGTCTTAAGATGGAAGTTGTTCTGCACATTATTGTATTGATACAGCAGTCATTGCCTTATTGCCAGACAATATGAGATCGTTTTTACTCAATATTTAAACGTTTGTCTATATTGTTCTTTGTAGCTAAGTTTAACATGTCCCCACCAAATTTGAATATACATGGTATTCTTCTCTTAAGAAACCTCAGTTCATATATTGTAGATGAAGAATTGATGATATACTTTTAAAAGGAATTTCCCAAAGGCATCCATTCACTTTGCATCTTTCTTAATGAATTCAAGCATGATCCAATTATGAAAACATTCTATTGAAAAACACACCTATTTCAGAAATATATTTATTGAATAAAACACTTATATTCATAAATTACTGTGACACTGTAGTCTTCCTTACAGAACATCTTTGATCTATTTTCTCTCACTGACAAAGAAATATCAAATATCCACAAGAATAGAACTATGGCAAGACAAAGCAATCCTTTACACTCTCTCTTGTGAGCAGGCTGACATGACGTGCTCTGTCAACTGTCATTCTGCATAACAGTCAGAGGTTTCCCCTGGTCCATCTGTAAAGCTTGATTTGTCACTCATTACCTCTAAAAATATGGCTTCCTCTAATTCAACTTAAATAGCTTAGAAGCAAAAAATAATGAAACTATTTTAAGACTGTACTTTAAAAGCTAACTGTAATACTATATTTTATATATTTTGGCCATGAATCTGTCCATTTGTTTATTCATACACCTATCAAAATAATATGAGAGACTGTATACTAGACCTATGATATCATGTAACATGAAATCATTTGCAATGAGACTCTCATAATCTCACAGTCCAATGAGGGATAAAATTATCTATCTGTCTATCTATAGAGAGAGAGTGAAAAAGAAAGATAGGTAGATAGAATTATATATATTACATTATGCATGGATAAGTATGTATATAAACATACATTACACTATAACTGTATAAAGAAATGGACAAATGATAATATTATTTAAATGGGCATTATACATATAAACATAGTAATATCATAGAGATAATATATATGCAAATATAAAGTATATAATATAGATACATTTAGAATTTTAATAGGGGTTACTTATCAGATTTTACTCATATTGATTGAGAGAATCTTGGATCTTAAAGGGTGACACGAACGATGTAGTTTTGTATTCTCTGTCTAGCGACTTTTGAAGGAATAGAATCAAAAGACCATATTCCTGAGTGCATTTATACTAGAAGTAAATTCATTAATTAGAAAAATATTTATGTATCTGTACATATTGGATTTATAATGATTTTGAACATTTACATATAACAAATAGTAACAATAGACTGTGAAATCACAAGATGGTCACTTGTGAGACAGTTGAGAATACTTAACAAATGCGGGCAAAAAAAAATGTTATCCAAAATAGTTTTCCATTTGCAGTACCAACATGCTTCTGAATACTTTTCTTTATGGGTATTAAAATGCATGTACTGATACTGACTACTTTTTCTGGAGTTCATTTGACAAATCACAGAGTATCTTTGTCCTTGTCAATGCAAATGATAATCTTCCTAAAATAGCTCTAAAGGAAAGATATATTTTCCCCCAGTAAGTGCTGCTTGATGTTGTTAGCTACTTTACTTGCTTCATATCAATGATATTGAGCTCTGCTATAGCTCTGCCTCTCCAACTGGAACGCTTTGCGTCTGATTGCCAGGGGCCAATGGTCTTTCATTCATTATCATGACACTTTTAAACTCTCTGGATGAGAGAAGCACTTTCTGTCTACAACCTGATGTGACACTGTATCTACTCACTGCACAATACTATGCTACCTCCTTTACACAAACACCAAACATCTCCGCTTTAGCAAGAGTTTATACATAAAACTATGCACTCCATTTACACTCAAATCCTTCCAAAGACAGTGAAGGAAATGGTTAAATTTGGCTTGGGCCTTTCAGAAAATCTTTAGAGGAAGTGACCTGAGTTAGCACTTCAAGGTGGAGGAATTATTTACAACAAAGGCTGTGGCAACAACACAAATTGGAGTTCACTTCCTGAGCTGATTGGGTCCTGTGGGAAGCAGAAGTTGAGCAATAAATGCAAAATTTATGGAGAGGTGCGATCTTTAAAGGACAAGGAGATGAAGTGTGATTGAGAAGAGGGAGTCTTTCCAGCAAGACATAGGCCTGACCAAACATATACTGAGCACAACAAAGCTCAGGTACAAAGACTGATCCCTAGAAAGCCTTGTTGACACCGGTAGGCTCTTACACCACTCCCTTGTTCAATTATTGTCTGGGAATTGCTCCACAAATAGCATGACCTTAAAGGCGGACATGGATTCTGAAGAAGTCACAGCTAGAGGCTTCCAGTTGATTCACAATGTTGGCACCAGACAATGGTTTTTTGAGGGATATTTGAATGGCTCATACTTGTGCCTGCCACAATTCCTACTAAGAACTGTGTTTTAGAATCTGTATTTCCCTGACTACCTTATTCCCATAAAAATGTCAGAATGAAATGAATATATGAGAAAGTATGATAAATATTCATCTTAAAGATTTAAAGCAAAGACATCAAGAAATTTTCTAATGCAGAACGCTTCCAAACTATAAGTTGGAAAATTTGGCCAGTTTAACAGACATGTAAAACAGTAAACTATTCAATAACATTAATTTAAGATGGTAAATTTTTAGCATCTAATATATTTAATTACTCTAGATAATTACTTTTTATGAGAGTCACCAATTTCAAATTCTATTATTTTTAATTTTTATACTTCATCTAACATTCTGGCATCATCTGATCAATCACACTTTTATGCTTCAGATGCAACAGCAATTTATATCTGAATAATTGATTAAAATGTAGCTCCTAATTTTCTAGTCAGATGACACGAAATATGTGCAAAAAGAATGCACAAATGAATAAATAGTCATGGCAGAGAGACTTTTTGAGACAAGTATTTAAATCTAAATGAAATTTGGATTATAGATGTATTCAAAAGCACTGAGCCAATAAATATTTAAAAAAAACGAAAACTTGTTTATTCCACTTGCTAGTGAGTCTTGTGGTTTGGACTGTTCCTAAGCAATAACAAATACATTGTACATCAATAAAATATAAACCTTCAGTATTTTGTTGTTGAACAATATACTGAGTTTTCCATTACTTTATTCCACAACTCTGATTTTAGAATAGTTTTGATTTTTAATTCTCTTTCTTCCTAAGTATTAAAAATTTTTGTCATTGTTTTAAGTTTGAACTGGTAAAATAATACTCAAAGTAAAACATTATTTTCCTCAGATTTCTTTTGTTTTAAGTTAGAAATATATTTTGGAAAGATCTAAAATACCAGTAAATATTTCTATTTATTTTTTGCCTAGATACATTAAAAACATGAATAATAGTTAATTGATATGCATAGTGTCAGATATTGCAAATAGGTACTTATTAAAGGATCTTTAATCATTTAAACACAACTATGATACAAATATTATTATTTATATTTTGTCATTGAAGAAATTCTTACACAGAGATCTTAGGTGGCAAACCAATTTACTAGTAAGTAAATAGAATTAGTATGGGAAACAAGAATGCAGCCTACATTCTCTCAGTAATATTATTTAAATCTACTTGTAAACAAGTTTGTGTTTTATGCATTTAGTTATGTACATATGAAATAACATTTGCTAATGGAAAACGAAAACAGAAGTAAACAGGCTTTAATGTTTAAAATAGAGGAATTCAATCACTAAAGAGTATAAAGATAATTGGTACCTAGAAAAAGGAAAAATAATACAAACTTCATATGGTTTCTATGAGGAATGAGGGCAACTTAATAAAATAAGGAAAAGTGCTTATGAATATTCTTGATTCAGAGTATTAATACAAAATATTGTTTTCCCCTCCATGTCTTTTCAGCTTAAGCAAAGCTTTAGAAAGCCGTTATCGGGGGCCTGCTGGAGAAGCAGTTACGTCAAACCCCTCCAAAGGACTCAGGCCACTTATTCCTGGGTTGGAGTCCCAGATGGTGGTGGGAGGGAGACAAATGTGAACAATAAAAATGAAGTAGAGGTGTTCCTACTCCTTTCTTTTCTTCCCTGCCTGCATACTTGCCTTCATTCCTTTCTGTATCCTTCTTTAAAAAAACTCAAAAAACAAATAACAAAACTTTAAAAGATAACAAAATAGATTCTAAGAAACAGAAGCAAAGAGAGTTTAGAGGATACATACATGGTAATCTACTACGCTAAGGACAGAAATTAGAAAACTGGAATCATCTCACAAAATATTCTCAAAGAGTTCTACCCTTGGGTAGTAGGTCAAAATCTGTGGAATCGATCTGTATATCTGGGAGTGGAGTGGAGGGTGCTGATTTGTTCACTGACGGAAAATTTTAACACAAATTCAAAATAAAATTGCAAACTTTGAAATCAAAGTTAGAAATTTCTTTTTATAGTGCTTGAAATTTTAAGATGATTCCTAAGTGCTTACTAATTTGTAGTGAACTCAGAGAGTATTCACAAAGAAATCTGCTACCTCTGAAATACTGGAATGTTTTTTAAAAATGATGAATTCCATCTTATTCAAGAAAAAAAGAAGTGTTATAAAAAGCAAAATTGCAAGTGTTTGCAAATAAAATAATGATCTACTTACAAAGCATGAGTCTCAAATGAAAAAAAAATCCCCAGAACAGAGACTACTGTCTCGTGCAGAGCTGATACTATGCTGATAACAACACTGGATTTGACTTGTATCTCATGCCACTGCTAATTATCAGAGAATCACTTCAACCTCAGCTACTCATTGTCTGAAACGGGGTAATAATATAACAGAACTTTAAAAATATAAGGATTAAGTAATAAAATGCAAGCAAAACATATGACATGATATATATGTCAGATAATAGGTACTCAGTTAATTTTAATTCAGCACTTACCAGGTAGATACATGATCAATAGTCCAATAATAGTAGACATAATTTATCAGGTGAAAACACAATTTAAGGCCTTTTAGGGCAGTCGAACTCTGACAAAGATATAGACAAATAGATATATCAACAAAATATGAAGTCCAAACAGATTAATGCAAAATTAAGTATTCAATATTTTAAATTAGGAGGGAAGGGAAATAGGATAACCAATAGCCTATTTAAATAAAAATATAGATTTGTAGTTTACATTTTATATACGAATGAATTTCTAAATAAATTAAGGAACTAGTTAGAATAATTGAAACCAAAGTTACACTAGAAGACATAAGAAAGATCACTTTTTATAATCTTTCCAGGTGGAAATTTTTACAAAGCTTAATACAATCTAAAAATTGTGAAGAGAAAATATTGATAGATATTGATAGAGATAAACTAAACTAAACTAAGGAATATATGAAAAATAGAAAAATATTAGCAACATATTGTAAAGGGCAATTATTTACTAATGCCTTTTTAACAGCATTGAAAATAACAATCCAAGAGAAAAATTAGTATGACGTCAATTCTCAAAAATGAATTTTAAAGTCAATTGATGTGTTTAACCTCACAAGCAATGAAATTAATGCAAATTAAAGAGAAAAAGATAATTTCATAATAAAAATATGTTTAAGATCTTAGTTAGTGAAAATTAAGAAGACCAAATATATTACAGATGATGTGGACATGGAATGAGTGCTGGTGAAATGAGATTGTTACAGATTTTTTTTTAAAGAGGATACCATGACCAAATCTCTGTTAATTTAAATAGTGCCAAAAATCCACTTGTAGAAACCAGACAGAAATATATGTATTTTGCAACCTATATACTTATAAGTATACGGAATACAATATTGTCATTACAGAAAAATAGAAGCAATTGATCTCAGGCTTAAAATGGGTCCCCCATTGTATAGCAACAAAAACACCATTGTACATTTTCCATGATGCTACAAATCTTCCTCTAAGAAATACAGGGAAATGTTAGAAAAATGTGTTTAAGCACTGCATGATAAATATTGTGTTGGCATCACAGTACTGACTTATCTTAAGAAATGCATTTTAAGTGAAAAACACTCATATTGCAAGTACAAACTAAGAACTTAATAGCACTAAGCTAAAATTTTTGCTTGCACTTTTATCCCAAATACCTGTGATTTTAGACATAAACAACATTAAATAACTGTAAACAAATAATCTACTCTCATATTATCTCACTAAAGAAATGTTCACATCGAGAGAATGCAAAAACTCTACATAAGAGGTCAGACACAGAAGAATGCACATTTTATTATTATATTTATATAATTTCAGCATTAGCAAAATCATTTGATGGTGAAAAAAGTCAACTAATGAATAGGAAGGAGGAAAAAGGGGTGTTTTGGATGTTACGAATGTTCTAATTGTTGAATCCTTTGGTGGTAACATACATATGTTCATTTTCTGAAATATTTCTATACTTCATAATTCATACATTTAAAATGTAGAGTAATTGAAATTGAACAATGAAATAAAGTCGATTCAGTGAAGGAATTGAATGGAACCCAAAGAACTAATTAGAACAAAAGACAATCGGACAAAGAAGTATCATAGTATCAAACAAGTATCATAGAAGAAGATAAAAAAGTTTAAGATTACACTAAAAATAAAAGTCAACATCTATTTGAATTAGGTCACAGAACGAAGGAAATGGAATAGATATTGACTGGGAATTTCCCAAGCTAAAGATATGTAAGATTTTACATTTAGAATGATGATAGTGCCAAGAAACATTCATGGAAACACTTTTATTCTACAGTGTTTACCAAATGGTTGACCTGTGAAAATTTCTCGTCAGAGGATACAAAAGTGAACAGAACAGACAAGTTCCTTTTATTAGCAGAGCCTCTCTCTCATGAATGAAAATAGAAAGCAAATAAGCAAGTGAAACATGCAGTATATGGGAGATAATAAATTTGATGAAGAACAGTAAAAGCAAAAAAGAAGTATAGGGTATGGCAAGACATTGTTTTGAATACTACAATAGGAAATATCTCACTTGATTAGATCATGTGCAATAATAAGATAAAGAATTAACCACTCATACATATTGGTAAAGACCTTTTGAGGATAAGAGAAAAGACTGTGTGAAAATTATGAGGAGGAAAATAGGTGACAAGGTAAAAAGGTTGTCATGTGTTTGGAGTAGAGGGAAAAGTTAAAAAGAGATGAGGCAAGGGAATAAGCAGAGGAATTAGTTAATATAGAGCAGAAATCTCTATTACGATTAATAGCCTCTTGCAATGACAATTTTATAATGCAACTTTTGTTAAATGACAATGAAATTAATGTATACCTACACTCATATGTCTTATAAATATAAAATGTCCAATTTTAATATAAAAATGATCCAAAATTGAATTAATTTATGGAAAAACAATATTCAATTGCTTGGACATAATTACACACGAAGATAAAATGATGGAATCAAAATGCTTGAATATACATATAGAATCCTCATGGATCACACCACGGAATTCTATCATTTACATAACTGATACACGTATGTGATTTAAATATTGCAATCAATATTCCTGTAGATGATGTGATTTTTAAAAAAAGTAATTTTGCTAAACTTGAACAAAACAATGCTTACATTAATCTTTTGTTGATGTATGTTTTGAGTTCATACCTGCAAAATCAGAACAGTTAAAATCAAACAGAAGTCTTTGTGTCCACATATAAAATGATTTCCAGTTTTGAGTAATTATAAATTTGAATCCTGAGTAATGACCAATAGCAGATTCAGGTAATAAATATAAAAGGAAATACTTTATTGTGCAAGACTGTCTCTTGAATTTCTGGATATCATATATCATTGTCTCCTTCTCAATATTTTCCATTGAATCATTGTGAAATACAAAAATATGCTTAAATCATTTTTAATACTGTCTAAAGTGTGGAATATTTGCCACTTGGAATCAATAATGTGAGATATCATAGGAAATCACAGGATATTATATTTTTTTTCTCTGATGCAGGAAGCTAGCAGAGGACTTTGAGCAAAGGAGTATTGCAACCTGCATACATTTGAAGAATTCGTATTATTTTGTAAATGAAAGTATACTCAATCACAATTTTGAAAAAAGAATCGAGTTTATGGGAAGAAATTTTGGCAGGATGTCAACATCAGTCTATGGGAGAATTCAAATGCTCCCATCTGCTGATGTGGGACTACAAGTGGAGAGTCTATGAAGAACTATAAGACACCTGCATCTCATCTGTTTAACACTATCTCCTTGGATCTACAGGTAAGCATATGGGAGTGAACCTGGGGTCACTGTTGATCGGTAAGGGCAGCATTTAGGAAGAAGAGCAGAGGATGGATGATAGCACAGTGATGATAAGTGGGAATTCATCTGTTAGTTACTATATCTGAGTCTGGCAATTGTCTTCAAAGGATTATGGCCACTGAAGCTGTTGTGCTTTCCAAACCTCCCACGAGTAATCCTGGGCATTTTAAATTCAGAGACATACAGAAAAGGGACCTCTTAAAAATTTAGTTCTGAAAGCTAGCACAGAGAGCACCTCAGTCTACACCATGTCAACTTATCGCCCACATGCATAATTTTAACCACATTTAATTCCCACATAATTCCCTTCATAAAATCCAAAGCACACTAGCTTCTCTCCCCTTAAAAAATATGTAGCCTTACTTTAGTCATCCTGAGATAATCCTCATTCTTCTAACTCATACTTCCCTGTGATATTTTCTAACTTTGTCAAATACTGAAAGATTAGTTTAACTGTTAACACACCAGCACATCTTCTACTTTATGAATGAGGAATAACTGGGAAAATAGAAAGAATAACAAGTGACATGCACACCCATGTCCAAATGTTTTGACACAAACACACATAAACATACACCAACATAAACAAGATAAATGTAGCTGGAACCACAGCTGCTCCTTGCTGCAACTGTTCATGAGGTCATAGCTATTGTTGGTAACTTTTTTTCCACCACCAATTTCCTATTTTCTTTGGCCTCAGAAAGTGCCTCACATTAAGTATGGTTTCTTGATGGGGATGGTGACCCCTAATATTATTCCTTATGGATCTATGCCATTAAAATTTTTGCCTATTTGATTTGATTTGTACTTTCATGTTGTCAATATGATACATACAAATATAAAGAGATGTTTCAGAAAAACTTTTCATATATCCCTTCCTACTTATATTGCTTAGTAGCAGTTATTTTCTCTTTGATAGTTGGGGATAGTGTTGAGACAGGAGCTGGTGGATGAAGAAAAAAAAAGCTAAATACATGTGTTATAGCGACCAGCGAAGAACCTAGACAGATCACCAAGTTGTTTTTTTTTTTAAACATTTGAAGATTAAAGAGTTTATAGGATAAACGTAGATTTTAACTTGGAATATATGCTTAATAACAATGAATTTGCTGAAGTGGAGTCTCCATCAAGGGATATTAAGACACTAAGGCAACAATATAGACTGTACAGTGGGTGCCGAATGTGATTTTAATGGCTCTCTCATGGCAGCACCGTTCTATTTCTTGCTGTAATCAGAATGGCCTAAGACTAGGTCAGTACCAGGTATTGAGGGGTTAATATCAGTGAAGGAAATCTGAGAAGCTGAAAACAGAGGTCGAGGAGATAATAAAACACATTGGGATTGATGATTACCTTGTTTTTTTTGGTTCGCATTACCGTTTTTTTTGGTTCGCATTCTGTCTCTCACCAATCCTGGGGGTAAAATTAACATGAAATATTCTTTAGTGAAAAATTATAACTTGATTCTCTTGATAGTCTAGGATAAGCTAAATAAATAATTTGCAATCCTTTTTATAGCACCATAGCATTCTTAGCTTGAGGCCCTGGCTATTTAATCTTCGCATATTTTAACAATGAATAGCGTCCTGCAATGTTCACTGCTTCATTCTCTGACATGCAGAGCTTAGATCTTTGTCTTCCTGGTGAATTACAGCTGGTCTGCTGTCATTAGCCTTTTTCAGTTGTGAACACCTGGAATATTCAAGTTGTCCTTTGTAGCATAGTGTCTTCAGCACATATGATTATGCATTAGCTCAAATTTTATATCCTTCGAATGCTTTATAGCCTATGTTTTATTAGTTGTTGCTAAAAACAAACCTCTAAATCACCTCAGGATTATGATCTTTTTCCCCTCTTTATTTCTAGGAGAAAGATAGCACGAAAACCAAGTATTTCACAATAATGGCAGGAATATCAGAGACAGAAATGTGTATTTCTCTGAAACAGGAATGTACTAAAGATTCCAACCACATTCTACCTAAAATCTGAGCTGCTTTTCAGAGGAATGAAAGATTGAGCAAAAACCTCTTGAACCTGACCAACTTATTACTATAAATAAAATTATCATTTAAAATCATCAGTCATTCCCTTTGCTCATTATATTCCCCAAACCCGTGATTTTATTCTATGGTGTGTGTATACATATATATATGTATATGTATGTATGATATTACACACACACACACACGCACACACACACACACACAGACACACACAGTTTTTCACTTTCTCAGCTGAAAAGTTTTTTCTCTGGGCTCTGCGAGGAAAGAATGCCAATCAGACAAAAAGTCGAATAGCCAGGTGTTTATTGGGGTTTGCGCACATGGGCGAGGTTCTCCAGTCCGCAGAACAGGGGCGGGGAAGTCGTGCTGAGCAAAGGGAAGCGCACTCTTTAAGCAAAAAAAATTTCGCAGGCTTCATGCGTGGCGGTTGGGGATTGGTCCTGTGATTCCAGGTGTGGCTTCGATTCCTCAGTTTGACGTCAGCCGCCTTTTTCCTGGGTATGGCCACCGCTTTGTCCCTCTGGGCCAGCCTAACGTCAGCTTTGTTAGCTTTTGTAAAGAGTTTTAGATGGAGAATAACCTAATAATCTGAGGTATTACTTGCATTTTTTTTTCAGCACATAAATATAGCAAAACTTTTAAGTCATTTAATGTTTCTTTCAAATTCATGCTGTCTGATTTGTTTTATTCTCAAACCAGTGTCGATGTCCCTACATTCTTTCTGCACAG
Organism: Solenodon paradoxus; assembly: GCA_004363575.1. NCBI lineage: Eukaryota > Metazoa > Chordata > Mammalia > Eulipotyphla > Solenodontidae > Solenodon > Solenodon paradoxus. Next base: position 79,112 of record RJWH01001465.1, read on the forward strand.
GTCTACCAAGTACAAATCTACTACTTTACTTGAATATATTATTCTGCGTTGTAGCTGTCAGCTGTGCAGCAAAGCCTCGTATGTTATAGCAGGGTCTTTAACTGAACTGTGAATTACAAACCAGGTGGAAAAGCAGATTTACAAAACTCCAAACCAAGTCTAACTCAAATGTTATTATTGTTGAACTATGAATCAAATTGCTCTTATTATAAAATAGCCATTTAGAATGTAAGTTTTAAGTAGAACTAAGCAATTTTTTTTAATTCTATTGAACTACAGGATTTAGTTATTTTTCTGGCTTTGGAAGTATTCCTCAAGCCAGTCTTTTTATTCCTGTTCCTGTGTGCGATACTTTAATATGGACTTATTGGGGATTTCTATCTTCTTTTCCTGATGTTTTGCAAGCAAAAGAATGTTACAAAGAGGTGCTAACACCTATAGTTGCGTTCTTTAAATTAGCACTTTTAAGGCCCTTGTAACACACTATCAGATTTGAATTCCACAGGTGCACATTCATTCTAGCTCCATCTAATTACACCCTGTCTAGTTTGCCTGTGCTAAATACTTTGTGTTATTTCTGTTTTTCAGTGAATCAACTGAGATTCCGGTGGAAAGTTGAAATATCCATTTACTTATCTAAGAAATGGAGGAGCCACAGGTATCACAAAGTGTTTTGAGTCTTTTTTTTGGTAATTTATACTTTTCCTGTTCTCTTCATTACATGTTGTAATCTGTTTTCACCATTATGCCTTCAGTTAAAATGGAAAACCAAAAATCTCAGTAGATTAAAAACAAAGGCAAGTGTTTTCTTTCTAACAAATGTCTTCTTTCTAAACTAGACCAGTCCAGAAAAGTCATACACCCAGGATGTCATTTGTTGCTCTCTATTTCTAGAGTGGTTGCTCCATTTTTGGCAAGAAACCCTATTTATGGTCCCTTTATGAATCCTGGACTTATTCATTACATGTATATTTGAATGACTATTAGAGAACTATAATGGGATTAAAAAATGTTAGATGCCCATCATTCAATAAAGCAATATTGACAATATTTATTTAGACTTGAATCACATTCCTTATATCTACCTCCAATCACAGAATCAATTGTGAAAATTATGAACTGAGCAAGAAAGTGTGGGCACCTGGATGAAAATTAAGGTGCTTTTATTTGTAGAAGAGGGAATAGGTGCTGGTCAATGAACACAATTAATGCCTCCTCTGAGAGGACATGGCATTTGCCTTTCCAGACTAAGCCGTATCAGTTACAGAAGCCCTTTATTCCATTACTTTGCTCATGAATCTCTCTATAAAGATTATGCAGAAAATGCTCATCTTTTCTATAACTTGTATAACCTTTGTTATGTGTCCAGGCTTAAATTAAATCCTATAATCTTTGTAAAACCTCTCTTAATTATATAGTCCTACTGACCTTACTTTGTCCCCATTGAACTTCTATAGATTTTATAGGTTCATGTCTCTAAAAGGTAGTCTTTTAAAAATATTTCATATTTGCAGTATGTGTGACCATGCCTAACCCACAGAGCACATTGAATCCAGTTTGTTTTCATTGTGGTAGCTTATGCACATTACTTAACCTTGAGTTTTAACTTTCTCCTTTCTGTGATAGGAATAATAAAAGAAAATTACCTCATGATGATGTACTACATGTAAAATTTGAGAGTTATTCTAGGCATAAATTAAATACACGGAGATATTGCTTATTTTATCTATTTGTCTCTTTATTTCCACTTGGGACCTATCGAAGTGCTAGTTTTACACATAGCAGATGCCCAGTGGAGTTATCTTGCTCTGCCTAAAGCTAAACTAGTGCTCAATTGGTAAAGTTGCCTTTTTAAGCACATTTGTTGAAAGGGAAAATTAAAATTGCTACGTGAATATTTTTATTTCATATATGCTAATTATTTTAAAATGCAGTGTTATGTTTAATGAACAAATAATTGCTAAAATCCATAGTGTGCCAAGTACTAGTATTATTATTAGATTATTAGCAAAATGAATAAACCCTATTCTCATAGAGCCAACAGTCTAAGTTTTAATGGAGATTAAGCTTTGAGACACTTTGCTTTGACAAGAAATGGCTTATTTTTCTCTCAAGGGCATATAGTGATGTACCATCAAAGAAAGATAAAAACATAAAATGTTACTTTGGACTTATCAAACCTTTTATAAACATGAATGCATTCCTACTTGTATTTTTTTTGTATTTCACTTTCTTTGCCTAATTTAGATGTTGGTTATAGAACTGATATTAACAGAAACAAACATATTTGTAGTATTAAAACCTTTTTCCAGAAAGAAAGAAAGACCTAAGATAGGTCGCTTAAGTTTCACCCTGAAGGAACTATAAAAAAAAAAGTGAAAACAATAGCCAAAGAAAGTCAACTAAAGGAAATGATGAGTAAAGGCAAAAATTAACACATCTAGAAGTATATAGTAAATGGAAAGCAAAATAAGCTAATTGAATAGATACATAAATTTTCTAGCCTATTTAAGAAACAAAGAGATAAAATATAAATCATTACTCTCAGCAATTAGAGATCATTAGAAGACTTTAAGAAAGTACTACAACTCTGTGGTCATAAATCTGAAAAAATTAGATGAAATCACTAAATTGCTGAAAGACACAAACCATCTAAAAACTCAGAATAGAAGGGAAGTTTTTGACATGAGAAAATATTTATGAAAAACATAATATTATACTTAATGGTGAATCATTTTTTTTTATACAAAAATAGAAAAATGCCAGTGATATATTTTCTCATCACACCGACACAATACTACAATGGAACTCACATTCAGTGCAATGAGACAAATAAAAAGAAAATGTATTTACAATGTCCAAGACATGGAAACAACCTAATATCATAAACACACCCACATACACACACACACACACACACACACACACGCACCCCAGAATATTATTCTGTCAAAAAAATGAGAAATTCCTACCACTATTGCCAATATAAATGAAACTTGAAGACATTATGCTAACTGAATCAAGTCAAAGAAATACACATACTATATGATAACACTTAATATGTAGAATCTTTACATAAATAAAAAGTTCAGCGAAAAGAAGATTAGATTTGTGGTTACCAGAAACATGGAGACTGAGTAACAGGAGTTGGAGGAAGGTTATCAAAAGGTACAAATTTCCAGCTATGACATAAATAATATGGATGTAATGTATAGTATGGTGACTATAATTGATACTGCCATATCATATGCAGAAAAGTTAATGGAGTAGTTACTCAGAGTTCTCATCATAGAGTTTTTTTTTTCTTTATATTATGTCTACATGAGATGATGAAGCAACTAAAGTTCTTGTAGTAATCATTTTATAATACATGAAAATTAAAGCATCATGCTATACAATCTAAAATATATATGTAATTTATTTCTCAGGAAAATTAAAAAGTAAACTGAGTACATGCAAATATGGGAGAAAATTATCTCTATTCCCAGATTACATGATTGTATAAGTAGAAAATCCCAAGAAAAACCCAAAGTGATTCAGAAACATTTAAAATAATAACAAATTTATAGAAGTAACACATCAGCTTGAGTTTGCCCAGGTCCCAAGATGCAAGTAAATACACAAAATTTAGGTTTTTTTTTACATGTTAGCAATCAAAAATTAAAAAATGAAAATTTTGGAAGTACCACTTATGGTTATGCCCTGGTGGAGTAGTGCTTGGGTGCAATTTGTTTATATACTTGGGTCTTGGGTCTGCATCCTGGGCCTAGCAGGAACAACCAAGATGAACGACTAAATAGAATCAATAAAATGCTTCTTCCTTCTCTCTCTCTTTCTGCTTGCCTTCTGCTTGGCTTCATTCCTGCCTGCACCTTTCCTTAAAAACAAATAAACAAAAAGTACCATTTACAATTATAACATGAAATTAAATACTTAAGTATAAATATAACAAGATCTAATATGCTGCAAATTACAGAACAACTCAAAAGATATGAGCAATAAGGTATGAACAGAAAATATGAATAAACAGAGAGAAATATTCTGCATTTGTATCAGAAGATCTCAAATTCTTTCTTTTGAAAGAAAAAAGTTTGGAGGACTCAAGTTACTTGCTCAAGAGTTATTATAAAGCTATGATAGTTAAGATAGTGTGGAGATTGGCAAAGAATAAACACAAGATTAATGGAATAGAATAGAAAGTCTAGAGTAGACTAAGTGTATTTGTTTACTAGGATTGCCATAATAAAATAACAGACTGGGCACCTTAGTTAAGAAATTTATTTTTTCACAGTTCCTGAGATTAGAAGTCCATGATCATGCTTTCTCTTCCTCGTTCCCTGTTAGTAGATTGCTATCTTTTCACTGTGGTCACATGATATTTTCTCTGTGCATCTAAACACTGGTGCATCTTACTCTTCTTATAAGGACTCCCATCATGTTAGATTAGGACTCCTCCCTTATAACCTTATTTAGCCTAATTATAGGTTATATTGTTATAAGATCTTAAAGGTCCTGTATCTATATCCAGTTACATTCTAAACTGGGGATTAGGATTTCAATATGTATATTTTGTTGACACATAATTCCGTGTCTAACACCAGATACTACACATAGTCAGATACACGGATTCATATGTGTCCCAATACAAACCAGCAACAGCCTGGATTTAGTTCATGGAGTAAAGTTTGCTGACTCCAAAATAAAGCCTCACTAATGTGATACATTATGTTTGATAAAGGTGCAAACATCATTCAATGAAAAAATTGTTTTTGGCAATTGGTGTTAGAAGAACAGGATGCTGGTATGTAAAAAGTTATATGTAAATAGCTTCAGCAGGTATAAAAATTTAATAAAAATGAATTCTTGACCTTGATTTAAAACCTGTTGTCATAAAAATTCTGATACAAAACACAGAAGAAAACTTCTGAAGGATGAAGTGAAATGGTAGTGAATTTATTTTAATATATACAGATGTGGATTTACTATGATGCACACATACAGTTATCTAATACTATGATGCAAACTTTCTTCAATAACATTGAAGAAAAAAGAGAGTTCTTTTACTTAGATCATATAAAATGTTCTCAGACAAACTGTGTATAATGGAAAAAACTTGTATCTTTTCTCTCTACTTGGAAGGCACTATTAAGACAGTGAAAGGACAAGACATAATACAAGGGAAAATATTGCAAATATATTTGACAAAATTCTTGCACCCATAGTACATTTAAAATTGGTCAAGCTATTAAATAGATAACAAATAAATAGTAAGAAGAGTTGGGGACTCCTTATCAAAGAAGATATGTAGGTGGAAAATGAGCATGAAGATAATCACCATTAATTACATGAAAATAAATATCAATGAAATTAGACTATCTCCTCTTTGAATGGTTCTTTAAGTAAAATGACAACATTAAAGAGTGGTAAATACACAGGGCAATAGGAATTTTCATGCATTGCTGGTGCTAATGTAGTATGTTAAAAACCACTTTGAAAAGTTTGGAAGTTCTTGTAAAACTAAGCATACACTTGAAAGTTCTCCCTAAATATGGATCCCCAAAATGAATACTTACTTTCAAAATCCCTATAAGTGAATGTGTTTTATGACTCTATGACCACATCTTCAAATCTGGTAATAATCTGTGTCAAATTAACAAATGAATGAATAAGCCCACTATGGTATATTCATTAAAGAGGAAGGTATTCGTCAAGAAAAAGGAACGAATCATCTGCAGACATAGTAACATGAATAATTCTTATGTGTATTATCCAAGTGAAAAAACTCAGATGCAACATGTGATGTCCCATGTGTTCCATTTATACAAAAATTTTGAACAAGTAAATCAATAGGGTCAGAGAACAGATTATTAGTTTCCACATTGTGAGTGGAGTTGATTATAAATATGCAAAAAAACATGAATGTTTGGAGCCTAATGGAACTGTTCCTGTGATTGAGATAATAACTATACAAAGTCAAAATCTATAAAACTCTGTCAAAAGAGCTGATGGTTCTTTATATATAGCTAAATCTATCACACATAAATTTAAAACTATATTTACAATCTAGAAATGCTAATGGTAAAAAGGAGCACAAAACTGTTAGCTAGACACATAATATTTAAACTTGGATTAATATGGAAGATCTAGTTAGATCAGAAATGACGAAACAAATAAAACTGAGAACAAATGTTGTAGTTGTTTCCAGAATTATACAGATTGCCGAAAAGAGACAGAAATCAAGTTTCCTTAAACTATGGTTCAAAATTTGCAAATGAATGAATATCTAAACTCTATATTATGGATAAAAAATTAATTCTGAAATGGTTATTATTAGGCAATGGAGATAATTGCATAATAGTTAGCCAAGGGGTTTAGGAAAAACTGGATTCTGTTCTTCCTGAATTACCATTTCCAGAGACTGTCCCAAGGAAAATACATGTAGGAGAGCAACTGGAAAAATGAGGCAACTTAAAATTTGTGTTCTTAATAAAGACTTTGGCCCTTAATCTCAATATATTATTCTTGTTGAATGAATACTGTGGAGACTTCTGAGAAGATATATTTTCTTGTTTAAAACAGTTCTATTCAAAAGTCAAAGTGGAATCTCAGACCTTACAACTCCAAAGAGACAAAATATCATCTTGATTAACACCACAGGAAAAAGGTAAAATAGAAAACTGATGACTATAGACTGTACTTTAACCCATGTCTTCTCATAATAGAGTAGTAAACAATAAACAAGTACCTTCTACTGAAGAGGAAAAAAGGGGTCATCAAAGTCTAAGGGAGTGGAGAATACTCCTTTAGTCATTTCACCAGTGACTATACTGCCAAAGTAAATATGGAGAAAAACAGGTTTCATTACTTACAGAAACTTCACTCACCAACACCATAACAAATGAAATACCCTCAAATTCACACAGTTTAGGTCTTCTCTTATCTTAAGGAAATAATTGCAATTATATTAATTTTGACATTTATTTGATTTGCTCTCACCTGTTTGAACAAGAGCTTCATATAATACAGTCACACAGTTGGTCAGTGCTGAATGATGGTTCTGTTATGTTATGTCAATCGGATAAAACACTTCTATATCAACAAAAGTCGTGTTATCTCCCAACCACCTTTTAAAATAGAATGATGCTGTATTTACTAGGGTTGCTCATCGCTTTTCGGTGGCTACCGTTGTTTAAAATGTGCAGGTAAAAGCATTTCATTAAATTATTTTAGGTAGCACAAAAAATTGTTGGGAAAGCTAAAAGATTCGCAACTAAGTTTCAAAAAATATAGCTTGAATCATACTTTAAACTTGACTGTCATTCCCTGTTGGAGTAGTGATTAAGACCACTGACTCCAGATGAGCACAGTCCACACAGACCCAGGAAGAGTTCCCTGGTGGTGTCCAGGAGGAGACCAAGATGAAAAACTAAAGAAAATAAATAACTTGCTTTCTTTTACTCTCTCTTCTTGCCTGTCTATGCACATTTATTCCTGCCGGCAATTTTCCTTTAAAAATAAAAGAAAGATAAAATATAATACAACAAATTAAAAACTGACTTTTGAGAACACTGTGAATACTGTCACTGATTGATATTACTTGCACAATAAACACATGAAGCACAATTATAATGAAACTATTTCTGCATCGTGCCCTGGAACTGGGACAACTCTGCCCTTAGCAGTAAAAGCAAAACATCACTCCTCAGGAAAGCAGAGTTCCTCACAATTTACTCTGAAATGAAATTTCCTGGGAGTATACTGACAGGAAGACCCTAAATTGCATGGCTATTCTTTAATCTAAAAAAGCAACTATTCTAGATTTTATAGACCTGTTTTTGTGTTTTCCAGAATGTGCAGATTTCTAAAGCTTTACTTGGGGGGCATGAGACTCGTGAAGTTATTAGAGAGTGAGAAAGCTATTTAAAAGATTGACTACTATAAACTAGATGCAAATATTTTACAATTAGTTCTATTTTCAATTGCTCATATGCTTATTTCTTCATCTGGCAGAATTTATATCAGTTTCCCAGAAGGCATATTAGTAAATATTACGAAATCTGAATCACCATAAAAGCATAACAATGTTAAACAGAAAATGTGTCAAGATAATTCCAGTATATAAATGATCACGTTAATGTGACTGGGTTAAATTTCTTTCTAAAAAAGAGAAAGAATTATATTGACTTTAAAATAACTAATTTCATTACAATAAAACAAAAAACAAACCCAAATGTGGCCTCTTTTTAAAGGACAAACTTGAAACCAAATGACACACATGATTACAAGTAGAGATACAATGAGATATATCGGACAAATGCACTAAACAGAATGCTTGTACTCCTGCCAAAATCATATGTTGAAAGATAATTTCCAGAATGATGGTATTTGATGATGAGGACATTCAGAAATGATTAGGTCATAAGAGTCACATTTTCTCCAATGTAATTATGACCTTATCACAGAGACATCTGGGGGTTCCCTTGCTCCTTTCACCATGTGAAGATGCAGTAAGAAGAAAGTCATCTATGATCTAAGAGATAGGTTTCACCAGCCAATAATTTTGCTTGTGCCTTGAGCTTGGACTTCCACCCTCCATAACTATAAGAAATACATTTCCATGTGCACAGTTACTCTTTACAGTATTTGTTATGAAAGCCCAAGCAAACTAAAAGAGTAACAAAAGAATAAACAGGAGGGAGAAATATATCTATTTAGGCTTCTTTGTATATGTCTATTGTGTTTCATTAATCTATTTGTCTATATTTTCACCAATATTTCACTGTCTTCTTTACTGTGAATTTACAGGTAGCATCAGTCCTCTAGCTTTGTTCTTCTCTTTCAATATTGGGTTAGCTATTCTGAATCATTTGCCTCTCCACCTAAATTTCGGAATCAGTTTGTTAATATTCACACAACAACCTACTTGATTAGGATTATATTGCTTTTATGGATGAAGTTGGAAAGAACCAATATCTTGATATTATTGAGTCTTCCTACTCATGAACATGAAAGAGTTCTCCATTTATTTAGTTCTGTGATTTCTTTCATCAGTGTGAGGTTTTAAGAAAAGCAAACAAATTAATTAAGATGCAGAAAAATTAGATGCTGTGATAATCACAGAAAAAGACAGAGTTCCAATAAGTGTAGAGAATGTTAATGAAATGCAAATAGTTTGAAATGATAGAAAAATACTTTTTATATATCTCATTAGGTAACATTGGGCAAATTAATAATATATTCTTCAAAAGAGAAGAAAAATATTCAATCCTATCAACTTTTAGTGGAAGTGCAAATTTCAGCAAAAGTATAATGTTTGCCATGATATTTTATAGGAATATTTTTTACCCCTTAAAATTTCCCCTTTTCAACTTCTTATAGAAATTTCAATGTGAAAAATATCTTAAGCTAAAAATATAATTAAAAACATTGTGTGTGATAGTAAATATAGTTTACCAAAAGGGAGAGAAAATTATCTGAGATATAATCTTAGTGCCATGAAAATATCACTGGCGTGTTAAGATCATCAAAATAAATAAGTTACCTTGTAAAATAGCAGAAAATTATCTTTCATGTTATTTAAGGAGAAAAAATGTGATACTACAACTGTTATATTGATGAATCTAACTCAAGTATTAATATTTTTCTGTACATTTAAGTATAGAATGGCAACTCCCACTGTTTAGACTGGCAAAATTTTGAATGAGACTTCAGCTATTACTATGACTTTGGATTTCAGAAGTTCATTCTGTTGCTAATTAGATCTTTTTATACTTTCAGAGGCAGGCATGGTAATTACCAACAAGAGGCAATTTTAGCCAACTATATATAGAACATGTCAACACCAGATACTAAAAACAGGAATGAGATCAGGGACTTTACATTTTCCTGGTAAGTAGATTTCACTCTATGTCTTAGCACATTCTGTTTATAAAGAGCTCTAATGTATCTTGGCTTACAAGTGCAGCAGATTAAAAATGTTGTCAAGGACTTTTTTTTTCTATAGTAAACACTATTTCCCGTTGTCACTTAAAATGATCCCTTAGTAACTTGCAAAGCACCAAGAGCTAAAGATTCTTTTTAGAAAATGCAGTTTAGACAAATGCATATTCCTAAAGTTACTTAAGATATTCTAAGACAGAAAGCAGTTAGAAAATAGCTGTCAGTGATGTTCATAAAAAGAATAAACATAATAGTTTAGAAAGTATTGTAGATAAGAATCTTTTAATATGTTTTGTTTTATGCATCTCTATTTGTTGTATTGAAAAATCAGAATGTTTCAGTTTTGGTTTTGAGCTTCAGTTAAGATGAGGCAAAATGTCCTTCCATAGGTAGTTTGCAGATGCTATAAACTAACTCAAAAGCTTGTGTCTGAACAAAAACTAAAACCTTCATTATAGGAGTATTATTTTTTCAAGTTTTATTGAGATATAGTTAACATATCTCATTGTATAAGTTTAAGATATGCCATATAACCTTTTGACATACATGTATGCCTGTGTGTATGTGTGTGTACATGTGTGTATATCTATGTATGTATATACATAGATATATATGTACATATATATAACAAAATGATTGCCCCTATAAGTTTAAAGTCCATTTTACTACATCACAATTTTTTCTTGTGATAAGAATGTTTAAGATTCACAGTCTTAGCAATTTTCAAATATGCAATGCAGTATTATTAACTACAGTGATCAATAATGTTCATTGCATCCCTGAATCTACTTATCTCACCTCTGGAAATGTTTTTCTTTTGAGCACCTTCACTCATTTATCCCCCTCTCTCGTCTACTCCCTGCCTCTATTAACCACAAACTGCTCAGTTTGTATGACATTGGATTTTTTTAGATTTCACATGTCAGTAAGGGTACACAGTATTCATCTTTCTCCGTCTGATTTATTCACTTAGCATAATGCTCTCAAGTTTGATTCATTATTTTTGTTGCAGTATTTTCTTTATTTTTATGGCCAAATAATATTCCATCATATATATGTACCACGTTCTCATTATCCACTCATTCATCAATGGACATGTAAGTTATTTCCATGTCTTGGTTATTATAACTAATGTGGCAGCGAATATGGAGGTGCCTCTATTTCTTTGAGACAGTAATTTCTTTTAAATCAGATATATACTTAGAAGTGGAATTGTTGTATTTTTGTCAAAATTAATTTAAACTTTGCGTATATGTACTTCTAATATATCATATTTTGAATAGTACTTAATCATGCCCCGAATATTAGATGTTGAACACAAAACATTTTTTAATTATTTAAAAATATTTTTTAAAAATTAATTTAAAGGATATTTTTTAACCATTCAGAATATTCTATATTGATGTGAAAAATCATCAAATCTACTTTTTAAGATCAAATTTAATTTTTATTAATTGTTGATATTTTCAGCAATGGTTTGCTGAATGAGCTATAACTAAGTCATCTCTTAAATATCAGAGCATCTAAATAATCATTATGAAGCTAGGGTTGCCATTGACCAAACTTTTCATGTAGACTCCTCTATTTTGCCACGAATATTATCTCAGTCTATACCAAAGCAACTAATGAGTTTCTGTATTTCTTCACAACTTTATTACGAATGTACCACTCACTTAATCTTACCTATATTCTTAGATTCAACTGCTGTCATTTTCTAATTTTGTATATAAAACAGGATAATTGTCTACACACAGAATAATTGTCTAATTGTATATAGCTCTCCACAACTATACTCTTGGTTCTGATACCTTCCAAAATTAATTCACTTTATTGCAATATTTTATACAGAATTACTTAATTTGGACTTTTGATGGTAATTCTGTTTTTAGTCACCTTTTCTCAGAATTCATGACATTCCTCTGGGGGTGCATTTGTTAAGCACTATTACTTTTCCTAATTTTTTAAAGGAAAGGTACAGTTGGGAATGCAGGGAGTAGTAGGCAAGCAGGCAGGAAGAGAATGAGGAAGAAGCACTTTATTTATTTTTCATTTAGTTGTTAACATTGGTTGCTCCTCACAGACCTGGGATTTGAACCCAGGAGGTATATAGGGCCTGAGTTCTTTAGAGGCAATTGTCCTAACCACTACTCCATCAAGGTACACCAAGCACTATTTCTTATTTTTAAATAATTCACAGATCTATATAATTTTATTTTCAAATAAAAAGCATCATACATAGTACTGTAATGTGTTATGCATAACACCATAAAGTATTTTCTGTGTCACTGCATGAACTCTGATTGAGCTCTGAGTCATTGAGCTCTGATAAGAGTTGTTTTACAAAACATATATGGATTTAGGTATAAAGTCAGTTTTAAAGATGAGTAGTCAGTTTCTTTCTTGCAGTTTTCCTTTTGGTCATTATTTTTTGTAAAATTTTTGTTCATAAATGTATTAAAAAATGACTATAATAGTCCAGTAAGTCTCATTTTTATGTCAGAAAAGTTGATAAAATCCATAATACTTAAGGAAACATTACCTATGATGGGAAAAGTAACACTACATAGATAATTTGCCTTCTTTTGAAGTCCCCCAAAGCTTAAAGAAGAGAAAGAGCCATACAAGAACTTCTAAGAATTCATGCTTGACTTCATGCTTTTTCTATTAACAGAAGAAGTGAGTGAGGTTTGAAAATTTGAAGAAAAGAAATAACGTAGGATGATAATGCAATTGTTAAAAAGAAGGTTGATAAAGCATAAACTAAGGCAGTTGGGATGGGAAACAGTGGAATTCAAGAAACTCGAAATGAGTTGAGCTATTTCAATTATCAATTGAAAGTAAGAAGGATGGTTGAAGAAATGACTTGTAGATAAAAAGTTCATATCTTTCTCCTGAGATAAAGATCTGCTTACTAATGAGTTCCTAAAGCAACTCAGAAAGATGGTAAATCTATTTAAAGATGTTGGATTTATACACTCAAGTTTTTTTTTGTTTAGGAATGAAAACTTAAACTCCACAAAGGAAATAAAAATAACATGCCAAACACTGGTCTTAATACTTAGAAAATATATTGTCCATTAAATACATTTTGAAAAGTAGAGTCTAGATTCTATTGATGTGTTTCCAAAAGTAGAACAATTTTTAACGTATGGGTTTGTGACAAATCAAGGTATTAAAGAACCGTATCAGTGTATCGTAAGTGCTTTGTCCATGGAACACTGAGTAGTCACACTTAGACAAAAGCCAAATAATGTCAAGTGTTCCCAATTCAGTAGTACAGAAAAAAGTAAAAGTAAATATTAATATAATTTCTCTGTTCAATGTATTCCAATCTTTGATATCTAGCAAGAAACAAAATAAATAAGAAAAAACAAAAAGCTAAATAATATAAATAGAAATGTCAAAATAAGATTACAAAACAAATCTTGTATCTTATAATTATATTGCTTTTTAGCTGCAGGAGCTTGCTTGCATATATCTGTATTTTATTGATAATTGTTTTTTATGTTTTACAGAAGTAATTAAACATGTCAGTTCTCATGAAATTTCTTTAAACATCAAATGATTTTCAGACTCACTGCCTGCCCTCTACTAAGTGTGAATTACAGGTGCGAGTAAAGAACAAGAGAGAAAAGCAATGATATTTGTGACACAAAGGAGAAATAATCTTATTTCCTATCTACCTTCTCTCTTTCAGCTTCTATATTAGGACTGGCTCTTTCATCATTGTATCTATACTCTAATTCCATTAGGAGGTGGCATATATAATTTCAATAAGCAGGTGAGAACCTGGTGTGCCCTGATGGAGTAAAGTATAAGTCAGCTGCCTCTGTTTGTGAATGCAGTCCATATACATCCCAATGCAGTCCATATACATCCCAAGGACCCAGGTTTGCATGCTGAGGGGAACAACTAAGATGCACAATGAAAATAAAAATAAACTGAAAATGCTTCTCCCTCTTCTCTCTCTTCCTACCTGCTTTTGCTACTCACCTTCATTCCTGCTTGCATTTTTTCCTTTAAAAAAAATAGATGAGAACCAGATATCCAGAGAGGTTCAGTTACTTTCACTAAGTCTGACAGCGAGCAACTGTCTAAAGGAGTTCATTCTAATTTTCAAGTTGTTTTGCTCTCCAAACCTGTACTGTCTTGAAGACATAAATTTAAGTGATTAATCAACTAAACTCAATAGTGTACCAGATAAATTCAAATTGATTTAAAACTTAGTGGAAGAACATAACTGATATTTTTGTTATTGAACCAGAACTATATCCACCTCTTTAAATAGTTCAAACTTACCTGGTTTGTTTACTCAAATATGAAAAATAAAAACACCATAACAATGTACCCTTTCAAATAGAATTAAATAAAAACATGATGAAATTCCAGAAAAGGAAGGAAAGTTAAAATAATATAAACCCAGATCAAGTCTCCTTATTTTAACATAATGGAATTTAGTAAAATGTTCTGTGAATTAAAATTAAGGTTAAAGCATGATCGCTCAATTTAGGTCTACTTTAAACACCCATGGAAAAATGCAGGTGAATTAGAATCAGTGCTTTTCCAGAGTGTTTAGGATATTAAAAAATACCGCTAATTTAAAATTGTGAGAGAGGATGTGTGTCAGTTCATAAAATAAAAAAAAGATGACCACAGATTTTGGTTCAGTGAAAAAAAATGACCTGGAACTAATTCCAAAAATTATTTCAGGTATTTACCCCACTGCATCATATGCCGCAAATGATTTTTTCTCCTCCCTTCTTAGATTTCTAACCGAATCTTGGACTATGCTTTCTCTGATCAGATTCTTAGCTCAAACTCCAGAAGTGACCAGACCTGGTTTCTTTTCTTGATGCTCATCCAACTTTGTGCATTCACATTTAGGACCCACTATCGCACTAAATCCAGGAAAAGAAGTCAATGTTTTAACTTGAGCTCTGAGTGCACAGATGTTCTGGATAAAATATTTCCAATGTAACTTGCCAAGATATGAAAGATGAAGCTAAAAACAAACTTAAGATACCTTCATTAAAATCTATGAATGATAGTCCTATGACTGGTTTTAAGGAACATTATGACAGTTTGGAGAGGGCCATATCACATTTATTATAGTATTTGTCATAACACATAGTGTTTATAAAATAAACGCTCATTAGTTAGATGATTAGCCAAAAAATATTGACATTAGTCAGGCTTCTAAGAGCTAAGCAAATGAAGCTGTCTCTGATTCAAGTGGTAAAAGAATTAGACTGCAAGATTTACTGTAGTGATTGGAACTTCAGTCTCATTATATAAAAGCGACTAGGTAGAAGTGAGGAAAACAAAATGGCTCCAGAAAATGGCTGCAGTGAGACATCACAAGCACTTTACTGAACCACAGGTATCAGGGCTTGTTCTATCTACATGACTCACACCAGACTGCCACTCGCATTGTCATTATTATCCCTAGAAGCTGGATGTGGCTGCCATCATTTGCCCATTTCCAGTATTAGCTATGTCTCAATTGTTTTATTTAATTTTGAAACTGTACTCTATTAAAAAAAAAACAGCAACAAAGTAGAGGTCAGGGAGGCTAAAGGAGGACTAATAGTGAGCTTCAGAAGATGGATGAAAGCTGCTTAAATCTCTAAAAGGCACATATATGGACTGATTTCAGGTTTTTCAGATGATAGTACAATGACTACTGAGTACAAATTATGAGAAGACAGTATTTCTTTTTAATATTAAAAAAAAATTCCAAAATTGGTATGTGTCAGATTTCAGCTAGCAGGAATAATTATGCAGGCACAAAATGGTCACTTCTTAGGGATGTCATAGAACAAATTAATGTTTGAATGCAAGACTGGATGACAAATGATAAGAGTAACTCTTGATTCTAAATCTCCAGTCTTTTGATCTCTTTGAATTTCATGTAAAATATTTCAAGTAGTTTTACATTGCTAATTGGTCTTCAAGTTAAAGGAAATTTTATATTTGTGCAAAAGAAGACTTTGCCTCCAGTCCCTTGAGCGTAATTACTTGTATGCAATGCTAGTGTATTTCTCAGTGCTTTTCTTAGCAATTTGTGGTGTTGACAGACATATCAACTTGGTGTGACTATCAGGTTGTTTATGACTATAGAAAATGAGTGTGCTTTTGGAATAGAGTATTTGGATTATCTTTCAAATCATTCCAAATCGTTTGTTTGATATTATAAAAATCATGAATTTCAGGTGTGTTTTCCACGATTTATAACTTTTTATTTTGAAATCATTTCCAAAGCATAGAAAAGTTGTAAAGTAGCATAAACATTTCTATCTCCCCTCCCCTGATTCCCCCCGAATCACTTACTATATTTGCTTAATCATTGATTTTATTTCCTGTGTGTATGTGTGTGTGCTTTGTGTTGTCAAAGAAAAATTGCACTGGTGGAATTAAACAGATTTTATTCAAGATCATTGCAACTGCAACAGAAGAGTGATACTGAACTCAGTAACTCCGAAACAAAAGGTGGGAAGATATTTAAGCCTGGATGAGTTCATAAAAAAGCACTAGAGAATATTAGTGGGAGGTAAGTCAGCGTGAAAAGGTAATCAAATTTTGCCAATTAGTGCTTATTTATGTTAAGTCTTCTATCTTCCCGCAGAGATGTGGCAATAGGAATACTACCTGTTTTAAATTTATTTAACATTTATCGAGGTAAATTTGATTTATAAAGTAGTATAAGTCTATATATGCAGAGTCACCATTCTTAAAATATACGACAGCAAATCCTTTCCACCACCAAATTATCGAAAGTCTTTCAGAAATGTCCTTTGACCCCCACCACCATTTGCTTCCACACCTCACCCCAATCCCCTCTGTTAATCTCGGTTCTATGATCAATGTCCAATAATTGCTTTATATTTTGTCTGTTCATTTCCTTTGTTTCCTTATATTCTACTTAAGATGAGAGCATTAAGTATTTGTCTTTCTCCTTCTGACTTATTTCATTTAGCAAATTCCCTCTAATTCTACCAATGTTGTTGCAAATGACAGGATTTCATCTTTCTAGGACTGTGTAGTATATTCCTTTTAAGACTGTGATTTACACATATATCTATACATACATACATATATATGTATATATGTGTATATGTCTCTCACATCTTTGTCCCTTCATCTGACTACAAGCACTGGAATAGTTTTCAAATTTTAGTCATTATAAATAATGTTGAAGCAATCATGGGGATGCATGTACATTGTGTGAATCAGGAGATGTATATACATTGTGTGAATGAGTGTTTTTGTTGTTTTTTGTTAATACCCAGAAGTGGGATGATAGGATCATATGGGATTTTCATTCTTAATTTTTTTGAGGAATCTCCATACTGCTTTCCATAAATGTTGCACCAATTTACACTTCTATCAACATGTAAAAGGATTCACTTTGCTAAACATCCTTGCAAACACTTGTTGTTTCCAGACTGTTGGGTAATAGCCAGTCTCTCAGATGTAACATGATATACCTCACTGTTGTTTTGATTTGCATTTCCCTAACAACAGTGAGGAAGAAAATCTTTTCATTTGCCTGTTGACCATCTGTATGTATTCTTTGGAGAAGCATCTATACAATTCTTCTGCCTGTTTTTGATTAGGTTGTTTGATTTTCTGATATTGAGTTTTATGGGTTCTTTATATATTTTAGATATTAAGGCCTCATCAGATGTATGATGTGAAAATATCTTCTCTGAGTCAGTAAGTTGTCTTTTTTAGTTTGATAGTTTTTTTTTCACTCTGCAGAAGTTTTTAGTTTGATGCGATCCCATTTGTTTATTTTTGCTTTTGTTTTCCTTGCCTCTGGAGCTGAGTTTGTAAGGCTGACGTGGAAATCATTGCTTACGTTTTCTTTTAAGTATTTTATGGTTTCCAGTCTTACATCCAAGTCTCCAGTCAATTTTGAATTAATTTCTGTATATGGTGTTAGAGAGTGGACCAGCTTTATTCTTTTGCTTGTGGCTGTCCAGTTTTCCCAACATCATTCTTCATTGTACACTCTTGGCTCCTTTGTCGTAAATTAAATGACCATGTATGTGTGAATCTATTTTTAATGATTCAGTTCTATTCCACTGATTTGTGTCTGTTATTATTCTAGTACCATACGGTTCTGATCACTGTCACTGTGTAGTGTAGATCAGGATCAGGGAATTTGATACCTCCAGTTTTGTTCTTTTTTTTCTCATAATTGCTTTGGTTATTTGGGGTCCTTTGTTATTCCATACAAATTTTATCATTTTGCTCTATTTCCTTGAAAAATGCCAGTGAGATTTTGATGGGAGGGACACGATCTTTTTTGATGATTCTATTTCAAAGAGAAGATTCACGGGTTCTTGAGAAAGGCTTTGCTGGTTTGTAAAGGTAGCAAGAGCTTATGAAAAGATTTACCTCTGTAATGGGCAAGAAAAACTTTGTAATTGCAAGTTTTCTATAGTATATACTCTAAGTAAAGGGCCTACAGTCTTGATAAAATCTATCTAAATATAAGGTCACTGGTCAGTGTGTACATATTGATCAAGGTAATGACTTTGGCAAAATAATGGATGAATACACACACACATACACAGATGTACATATGTACATGTGCTTGTGAATGTATGTATAAATACTTTTATGGAGCATTTTAAACTAAGTCACAGGCATATTTCTTTATTCTTATTCATTTCAGTATGTATTCTTAAAACAATAATATTTTTACATACTTTTTCTTACATAGATTTTCTTCTGTTTTTTCCTAATACTTAACAAGAGTACACTTATTAAAAATAAGAGTCTCACACTTACTTAAAATAACTGCACACTAGACTGTTACTGTTAGCTGACTTTTTACAAATGAAGGGACCATGCTTATTGGCATTTGACCCCAATATCGAAGGCAGAGATATTATGCAATGCCTTATCAGCTTTAATAAAGAGCAGTTCTTTAAGATTCGCTGGAAACTCTTCAAAGCTCAGGCTGCTGAACAGTGATAGTGGTTATATGTATTTATAATGAATATAGAAATTTGTTTCAGAAATCTCAAGAGAATATGTTTTCCATCAAGGTCTCTAGAATTTGGAATTCCCTAAGATTTCTGACTGTGACAGAAAACTGAGTAGGTCAAACTTAAATACCTGCGGTGAGACCCACATGTTGTACTATGCTTTTGCCAAGTTGACTGATGTAGGAAGCTCAACAAAGACTAGGAAGTTCCTTCCATTATTAATGATATTCCAGGCCTTAGCCACATTCTGTGAGCCATAGAAATAAATAAATGAAATATTCATTAAAACATTTAAACTATCAATATTGTATAAACAAAGATGAAAGATATGACATAGTATGAATAGGTTCTCATTGGACCAAGTTATTATGTAAAAAAAAATTCCAAGAAGAATAATGACATTTAAAAAAAATCCTTCAGCAGTCAGAGGATATATTATTACTTTTAAATATTCATAAGACTTTAGTTTGACTATATTAAATAAATGTTCTTGTGTCAGAGTGAGCATTTTTATTATAAATATTAGTAAGAAAGATAAAAGACTTAATAACCCATTTTACTACTTTTAGCAATTTACATTTACAAACTTCTAGATATGCAATAAATTTCTGATACAGATATTAACAGCATCCTATGCATCTATATGCACAAGGTACATGAATTCTTGAGTACTATCTTAATTAAACATCTCTATCAGCTGTTGGCACACTTCATTCTACAAAGGATCAGATAATAAATATTTTAGGTTTTGAAGGTCATGGATGGCCTCAATCACATATTCTTCTTTGATTTTTCTTACTTCTTTATACAAATGATTTCTAGTTCCAGAGCCACACCAAAGCCTATCAGGCATAATATTTGGTCCATGGTTTGTACCATTTGCTGATCTTTTGTACATTTATTTATCATTTATCTGTCTATATAACTATGTATTTATTCGGCTATCGAAGATACAATAGATATAATTTCTTTATATGCATTTGTAGAAGTTCTTAAATTTGATTAAGAAATTCATTATCATAATGTTACCAAATATATTCAGTGGGAAAATTCTAAAATGTACACTTTCGCTGATTACATTGTCAAAATGACTATCAAACTAATGATTCTGTTAATCTGTTAGGGCTGAATAAAATGAGAGACTGAATTAAAGTTTAGAAAATGTGTTATAGATATTTAGTATGAAAGAAGAACTGAAAGAAAGGACTTGACTCGAAGTGAAAACATGTGACAAGTTCAAGCAGACAGATTTACTCATTAAAGCAAGCATTTGGTGGCCCCTTTTGGAGCAGAGGTTGGGCACAGTACACAAACACCCCAAGTTCCTGGATTCGCATCCCAGGGCCAACGGGAGCAACCAAGATGAACAACTAAGTAAAATAAAATAAAAATGCTTCAAGCTCCTCTCTTCCTTCTTGTCTACCTATTGACCTTCAATCCTGGCAGCGACTTCCTTTTAAAAAAGTCTTTTACATTATGCAAAACCACAGAAGCAAATATTTTAGATGAAAGAACAGTCTGAATTCACCATTAAACACACTGCTGTGGTGGATTAAGCAGTATGTAATCATCATGAAAGGGCAAATAGACAAAATCTTGCAGTCATTTCATGTGAATGAGCGATATTTATATTCATAGGTTGAAATTCATATTCATTAAGTTTTTTTTCATCTTAGAAAATGTCAACGTTATGTTTATTTTGACCCTTAAATTGACCATTGTATTAGCAATTAAATAACATTTTATCAGAGACATGAGGAAGCTTCCAGAACCCCAAGTAGGATTTAAGCTTTTGACAGCATTCACTAAAAGTCAGGGCTAGAACTTACTGCATTCTTTGAGCAGTCTCTTTGCTACCTTTGCTTTATATGGAAGGAAATAAGTTTGGAAGTGTGAATGGCACACATAAAAGGAAAAATAAAACCTTGAGGGACAATAGTTTCAAGATTAATTTCTATTTTATTTTCTATGGTAGTAACATTTGTTGAGTACTTACTCTATGGTCATCACTTCTGTTTTCTCTGCCTTCCCTGGATGCTCTCATTTAAACCCCTCACCATGGAAAGGTAAGTTTTATTACTAATGCATCTACAGAGGAGAGACTAAGGAGAGAGATTAAATCACCTAATGTCATAGAACGAGAATGTTGTAGATCTGGAATATGACCTGTGGTTGACTAGCTACAAAGGCCATAAATTTGACCACCAGAATACCATGCCTGAACATCCCTTAATGTCCCAATGAAGAAATTAAGGACTACAATGTTCTATTGATTTCTGTATTTTCAATACTAACTTCTGTTTCGTTTAATATGCTGAAGGTATCAAGATTCCTCCAGTTTAAACATTGAAACTCACTTTGAATATCTCCATCTTTGTTTTGTTTTATTGAAGTATTGTAGTATAATATTGTGTATAATTACAAAATGATTAGTTTCTACATTTTTCCTCTTAATCATTGGGTTTGTATGAATGTAGCAAATAAGAGAGAAATTAAATAAACTTTTAATTTACAAAAGCCAGAAATACAGATATTTGTATAATATGTCCAAGTGAACGTATTTATTTCCATGCACAACAAAAATGCTAAAAATATTTCCTGCCAATTAGTGACAGTGATTGTCTCTGGGTGGTGGCATGTTTGGTGATTTTACTTTCTTCTTTCTTATTTTAAAATATCCATTTAAAGTTCTGAATTTATCATATACTACTTTACTATAAAACACAAAAAGCAACAATAAATAGAATTTCTACAGAGTTAGACATTTACATTTACAGTTTTCTAAATGTGAATAAGTTAGGTGGTTCCTAATTTCTTCAAAAACAGAATTTAAAGGAATAAGCCAAATTTATTTTCCTTTATGCAGTAGCATTTTTTTCTATCTAAGAGAAATCTAAGTAGGAAGCAATTCTGTGCAAGATAATGTTATTCTTCTTGCATTTTGAGGCAGGATAAAATAATGACTATAAGTATGAGCTTTGAATTTGCTGGTAGATGCAGCTTCAAATCTCGACTAGATTGTTTGCTATGTGATTTGAGACCATGTGATCACTTACTATGTGATTTTGATCTAGTCATTCTCTTCCTTATTTTCTCAATCATCATTAGAGATAACAAAATCTATGTTGTAGAAATTTCATGAAGATTCAATATGAAAACATACCCAGCATGCAATTGGCAATCAATAAATAATAGCTTTAACTATTATGAAAAGAAGGAAGGTGTTTAGAAATATGTCTCAGCAGTCTGAAATGGAACTACAATTCAGCCTGGAAATTCTGTTCTGACATTATAGTAAATTACTTTCATGTTAGAAAATTAAATGTTCAGACCTCTGATATTTAGAATGATAGCACAGTACAAGTGTTCATTACAAACTAAATAAATTATGCTGCCAGGATATTTGTATAATCTTTGTTGCTTTCATTTCTGTTTTTGTATTGTTTCTATCCTTCTGAGTCAGCAGGGAGCAAAATTACGTATGTTGTTCCAGCTGTTACTGCTTCAGGCTTTACACATCAGTGTTAACTTGTGAGACTCTGATAGATGGAGCCAAGAATCTGTTTTTTTTTTTTTTTTTTTTTCACAATTGGATCGCAGAACATTATTTTGCAATATATGAGTCTGGCTATTCCCTAGACTTAACGTGATGCTTTCTTTAAAATGCGGCTTGTCAAATTCAATGTCATATACATAGTCATTAAATATTTATTGAAAGAATAGGTGCTGAGTATTATTCTCGGAACTAAGAATAAATTAATAAGACAGATATGTATATTTATAAAGATTTTCTTTTTTGTGGGGAAAATCATTATAATAAAATAAGATTATATGTATGTATAGATAGAGGAATAGATGTATAGATACATATGCATAAGAAGGTGAGAAGTACATTGGAAAAACAGTACACAAATTACAATTTACATGCATTATTCCAAGTAATTGCATAAATATCACCTCAATGACATACTTCCACTGACCACACTATAGAAATTATAATCTTTTCTAAAACCCAAACTTGTATTCCCCTAAACTTGCTCTATGTTTTCCATAGAAGTTATTGTTATTATTATAATATTTATATTTCTTTTTCCTCCCCTTTAAATGAATGTGAACTTCAGAAGTACAGGAATTTTTTTCTATTTTGTTCTTTGTTTTATTTTCACTTTAGGCAAAACCACTAATACTTGATTTAATTTTGTGGCAGAACATCTTGAAAACTATTCAAAGAGCAAATGATAATGGGTTATATTAAAAAAAATATCTAACTTACTGCACTGGACTTTATAAGACATTAAACATATATCACAATCAGTTTTTAGATATAGCATATGAGCATTCATTCCATGAAAGTATGAGGGGTAAATGACAGGAACAGAGACTGGAAACTGTGAGAAATGATGATTGCTTCCTCTAAATAGTGACAAGCAATGGAATATGCATCACTAGATAAATTGTGATACCTTTTAATGGATAGTGAGACAAGAAAATAAGAAGAGGGACTATTTGAAAATGTATTCAGTCCAGTTTAGACAATTGGAGTTTGAATAAATAAGTAGGTTATTTAGGTAGAGTAGGTAAACATTCATATTCAGGAGTATCTGAGGTTTCAGGACTAGAATTATAATGGAAATCATAAGCATGTTGGTAATAATTGAAATTAAGGGTATAGCTAAAGACCAATTTCTATGTGCTAGGAGCAAGACAAATAAAAGGGGAATTTTTGAAGGGTAGGGTGAAATCCCATTGGCATAACAATCCACAGCATAAGTGAGAGAACTCTATCTCTGAAATATATCAGGAAGATATGATGATGCTTTCTCCTTTATTGCTAAAGTAGCTAGGGAAAATTTCTTTTTTCTTCTCCACTTAGCCTTGGTATATGCCCCTTTTGTTTTAAGTTAATGAAATGTATATACAACAAAAGGCAACTCTCTGGATTTAGCACAAGGAATCTCATTTATCAACTCCTGTTCTAGATCTCAGCTGTCCATTATATCCAGTATGAATTAGGCTGTTGTAAGATGCTCCTATTTCTTTTCATATTTACTTTCAGTTTCTGTTGAATGTATCTTAATGATAATTTAATTGACATACAGATATAGGTAAACTTTGTATCTCTTTTTAAAATTATCTTCTTCACTATATTAAACTTTTCCTCTTATTTTTGTGTAAATTTTGATAGATGTCAAACCTTGTTCAAGCTATTTAAATTAAGCCAGAGCTAAGCTGTCATTTATATATATGTATAGTCTTAATATTAAATAATTCTCTATTCTGTCCGTGGAACAAGTTTTGATTTGTCAACAAGTTCTTCCAATTTGGTCTCCTTCACAACTCTTTGTTTCCTCTCAATCAAACATTCTAAAAACATTTTGATCATTAGATCAAAAATTGTAGCTCATCATTAATAATTCTCCATACTATGAAAGTAGCCTTCTAACTGGGCCTCTCTTTGTAGTTTCAATCTTTATAGTTCTACATATACTGCTTTAGAGCAAGTTTTTTTAAATGATAATATATAATGTCAACTTGCTGTGGAATATATTTTAATATTTCTCTATTTTCCTCATAATTGAGCTCTATTTCTTAACAAATTATTGGTCTAATTGAAAATTGTTTCTAATCTGTTTTCTGATCTCCTATTTTAAGGATTTTGCCCCATCTTGTTTCTTATTCTCAGCTACACCGTGACCCTTACTTGCATTCAATGTTTGTATGATTTTGTTTGCTTGGACATATATTTTCACATATTTGGAAAAAACTTCCTTTGTGCATTTGAAAAAATGCACCTTTTTTTCTTGACATAGTTTACGTCTTTTATGTGAAATATCTCCAAATTTAAATGATTGCTAGATATAGACTCATAATATGCTACCTTGTGAATGATTCTATTTTTGCGTTTATGAAATTTTATTATGACAGCTTTTTCTTTTATCTGCATCAATTCTTACTGTGAGCTCTTTGAGGGAATCAAATCTTCTTTCTCCTTTTCTCAGTTCTTTTAATAGTACCTAAAACATTTTAGAAGTTCAGTAATTGTTTACTTGATTGAATTTCAAAAAGCTAATATTAAGTACAAAGTAACTGTCATGTCATCAATTCAAATATAGCATATTAATGCATTATGTTATTTTTTCAGAAAATTGGGAATATTTTGTTCACCTGATCAGTTATTTTATATAGAAAACTTGGAAAATTTTTTAATTATTTTAAATTTTTTAAATATTTCCCATCACTTGAAATAGATATATTTTAGTTTTCATACTTACTATTTTTTTTTACTTTTCTATATTCATTTCTTATTTTGCATCTTCTGAAAAATTTTTGCTGCTTGACAGATCTATTTAATATGGTATCCTAGTAACTAGATATTCATTTCTCATTTAGCTTATGAATTTAAAATAATGAGTTTTCTGTCTTTGGGGGACATTAGCATTGTGATACATTTTAATGCTATTTGTTTTTAAAAAATCAAATTTGCTCAATAGCTGACTTCTGTTTTGCTACTAGCATGCTATATTATATCTACAAATTCATTAGTATGTTACTCCTTTGTTCACCAGTCTACCTCCTCTAGGGACTTATGAAATAACTTCCTTTTCTGTATTTAGGTTAATTCTGAGCTAGGTATGGAATGATCAAAACCACAATAATATGTCACTTCATACCCTCATAGTTGGTTACAATCAGAATAGTAAACAGTCAAATAACATGTTGATGAGGATATGGACAATGGAATTTATATAATGCTGGTAAGATTGGTTCAATCACTGTGGACAAGAAACTGATAGTTCCTTAAAATGTGAAGCAGAGGATTCCACATGACTCAGCAATTATACTCCTAGGTATATATCCAAAAGAAATGAAAATTTATGTTTATTTAAAATCTTTTACCTAAGTTTTCATAGCAGTATTAACAGCAAACAAGGAGTGGGAACAATTCAAATTCCCATGAACTGATAAAACCAAAACGTGTCATATCAATGCAATGATATATATTTGGAAAAGAAACAAATATATACATACATATATGTATATATATAAACATTTATAGTACCTATCGACATACACATATAAACATTTCAAATTGCTATGCCAAGTGAAAGAAGTCACACATATGTAGTCATACATGTTGCATCATTCCATTTAGATGAAATATCCAGAATAATGATAGCTAAATCTATAGAGTCAGAATGTAGATAGTTGTCTGGGTTGGGAGCATTAGGGGAAATGGATTAATGTATAAGGAATTTCTTTTGGGTGTGATAAAATGTCCCAGATTGGTTGGACAACTCTGTGAATATACTAAAACAATAAATTATTAAAAAAAACACATACCAACAATGAGAGAGAGTGAGAGAGACAGAGAGAGAGAGAAAGAATGAGAAAGAGAGAGATGATGTCCAGGGTTCTGTTTCAAAATGTCAACTACTGACATTTTATTCTGAAAAATTCTTTGCTGTGGGAGGTGTCCTATGCATTGCAGAGAGTTGGAAACATCCCTCACCCTACCAATTAGTTGCTAGTATCAAGCCCCTAAAATCATAAAAAGAAAAATGTCTTCAGATACTGTCAGATTGTGAGGGTCATAATCACTTAAGAATCATAGAAATAATTTATAAGAAAGGGGAAAAAAGGACAAAGGATTTACATCAAACATTTAACGATGGTGTAGAATGGGCCATAGTCAGGGACCATTGGGATCAAGGAAGATTCAGACAAAGGAGACAGTAGAAGGAGAGGAGGGGACGTTTGAATTTTTTCTACTTACTTTTGTAAGTGGATCAAAAACTATCAGCCACTACGTATTATGTGCTTTTTAAGACAATAAAACCCAATCAACATCCTGCCTCCCAAAATAAAAACAAGCTAGTCTATTCTGATCAATATAAAATGCCATTATAGTAGACCATTCAAAAGATGACTATGGTTGATAAAAATGGAGGTGGTGACAAGTGAATTTAATTCTTATGTATATGTATACATGTTCATATATGCATAAGAAGATGAGAAGTACTTTGGAAAATATATTGACTGCAAGATTTACTTAGATATTAGAAGCTTGAAGAATCAGAGAATATGTATTTTACTATTTTGACTAACAGTTGGTTAACTGATAGTGCCATTAATGAGATACAGGAATGAACAAATCAGGGATTTTGTGAGAAGTGCAATGAGTAGTTTCATTGTGGCAATTAATTTTGAGATCCATACATGATTTCCACATGGTGATTTGAATGGACAGTCTGTAGTTCAGATTGGAATAGAATAATCCTCGTAATACTTTGTGACAAGCAATAAAGATGGGTGGACCCATTTTTCTGCTTGAATGAATCAACTAAGTATGAATTCAACTTCAGAAACACAGTAAGATATTTTATTTTCAAACATATGTACCTATTAGTCTTTGTTTTGAAAACATAGTCATCATCATTTGTGTCTCTATTTTGTCCATATAAATGCTTCTTTCTTATCATCTGGTTGTGTAACCTTCCAACTTCAGTTTGTTTTTAAAGTAAAACTATCCTCAAAATGCAAAATCGGCTTCCTTCCCCCAACTGAAGGAATTTAAGTGACATTGTGTATAAGATGTTGAAGCAGACCAGCTAAAACAGTACTTTATTTCTGAAGTAAATGGACTGAAACAGATGGAAGGGGGGAAAGAGCTTTCCTAGAGGCGCAGTGTCTGTGTGTCACCAGCTGTTGCTGGGAGATAATGTGCAAAAGCGAGTGATATATAGGAGGAAATCCAAATGTCTGTAGTCCTCTGCCTTGGACTGTCAGAAGAAAGGGATCTCTCCTTGAGTTCTTTTAATCGAAGGTGAAACCTGGAATTTGCCATGCCCACTTAAAAATGACAATGCCTTATTTAATCGAAACATACACCATGACTCAGAAATTGCCTATTTTATTCCACAGTGAGTCAATGAAAGCTGAATTCATTGAGAGCCACGGTTGGGAGGTGGTGGGGGTCGTAAGGAAAAAATGAAATAGGATTGTGGGTAAAAGGTAAAAATGGAATATATTTTTAATCATACCATAGAGCCTGTAATTTTTTTTTTGTTATTTTAAATCAAATTCTGTCATTTAAATACACAGAGGAATAAATTATTATTTTAAATTGTAGTTGCTTGAACTTTTTTTTAAAGAATAAATCTAGTTTCTACATTAATTGATTCCTTTAGTTTTAAATTCAAAGCCCAAAATCATGAGGTGAGTGACCTAGAATATAACAAATAGGGCTGAATTTTTCTGGGAGACTTTTTTATTTTTTCAGAGGCTGTTTAAAAGGAGGTCTTGGAACCAGCAAACGTATGAAAAGAAATGACTAGTGCATAAAAATGGATCTCAAATTATAAAGAGGTCAGTAAAATGAAGGAAGACTGAGAACAAAATAAGACACAACAATTATACAATGAGACATTTATTTGGTGTTGTCAAGGGGCAACAACTTGCATGTCAACTCTAGAAGATAGGTAGATTAAGCATGATGGAAGCAGAACATACAATATTATCCAGCAATTGGGTGGGAAGTATTATATTTAGACATAGCCATGTGGTTAAGTCTCCACAACTTGTGCCTAGTGGGAAAAAAGGATATAATGCATAGATATAAAAAATAACACCAATTCTGCAAATATTATATACTACAAATTTGCAATGAAATAAAAAGTTATGTTTGACACATCAAAGTGATTACTTAAAGGATGAGGGACTAGTAAGTGGTTTGATAAAAGACTGAAGATAAAAGATAGAAGAATGAATAATTAAATTCAAACTCAAAACAAAAAGAGGATTGTGTTAGTCTGCTGGATGGTTTAAACAATTCTGATTTTCTCACTATCTGATTTGATTTCTGGTGATGGTTAATTTCTTGGTTGGAAGATGGTCACAAAATTCTCATTGTGTTCTCACATGGCCTTTTTTCTGCACTCCTCTTCCTGTTCTATGATTCCAATCTAATCAGATGCAAGGCTCCACCATTATGACCTCAATTACTTCCTTACAGGCCCCATCTCCAAATGTAGTCACACTGGGAATTAAAGCTTCAACACAGAAATTTCAAGGGGACACAACTTAGTCTATTACAGTTGTCTTCCACTGACCAATGATGACAGAATACTACTTGAACTAAGGAGTATGATTAATTCAACCCGCTGTATCTGGGGATGTTTTAGGAATAGAGATATAGTACAATTCCAGTCTACCACTATGCTTCGATATTTCCAAATCTTCAGCAAAATCTGCCACAGGAAATTTTATTAATGCTGCAAAACTGAGACAAGGGTGAGGCTCATTACCTTCAACAACCCAGATGACTCACTTTGGTCCTTACACTTGTGTACTAGATTCTAATAAAAATGGACTTAAAGACTCCCTCAACCTGAATAGACAGTTTTATTCCTGATCCTAGATTTGATCTCCCTATTCTTATAACGCTTACTTGAAAAAACAAACAGAAAATTTGTAATTAGGATCAACTTTTAGATGGTGACACGATAAGATGCACTTTCAGGTCACTCCCCACAGACACGGGGAAAAAAAAATCCCAAATCACAAAATCACCTATTTTCCTGAGAAAAACACCAAGAAACAACCAGCACTTCAGCGGGGCATGGATCTACTGGTAACTAATGTGGGGGAGGGCACTCAGTGCGGTTCTCAGCTAAACCACTGATTTGGATTTGGAATGAAGCTCAGGAGTCTCCAGATGTGCAGTGGGGTGGAGGCTAGGGATTTTGAGACCAGCTGCAGAGGCAGTGAGAGGCGGGCCCAGTGAGGCTGAGATGTGGAGCCATGGAGGGCCAACTTAAGAGGTGGTAAAAGGAGAGTTCGCATACTGGGAGCTGAGCTGGAGCCCCCGCGGTGAAATTGCACTGGGTGCAGCCATAACCGGATTTGAGCCAAATCAAACCCTCCCACAACCATTTCGCAGAAGAACCTGGGGTCCACTGAGCAGAAACCCTGCCCACCGTATATCCAACCACCAGAAATCCTGCCCATCAGGTACCCCACCACCTGGAATACAGTCCCAAACCTCAACACTACCCGCTAGTGCCACCTTGTGGGTAGAGGCGAAACTGCAACCTGATTGCCAATTCTGGGCAAGTCAACCCTATGCAATGACAGGGAAACCAAATCCTCAGAAATATTAGCAGAATGCAGAATAGAGCAAAGGCACAGAGAAAGATATGTGAAATGATGGATCCAATAAAAAAAAACTCAGGGAAAAATCAGAATGCAACAGACATATATAAATTACCTGAAGAAAAATTTACTAACTGATTAACATGCTCATGGGAATCCAGAAATCAGTAGAGTCAGTAAACCAGAATGCCAGGAAACAAAGAGAAGAATTAAAACAAGACATCCAACAGGTAAGAGACATCATGGCTGAATTAAAGAATGCAATAGAGGAACTCAACAATAGGATGGATGAAGCTTCAAATAGACTCAGTGATCTGGAAGATAGGACAGAGGAACTCAATCAAGCAATCCAGCAAAGAGATAAAACAAATTCAAAGAATCAAAGATAGCATTCAAGACCTCTGGGATAATATCATAAAGAATAACATTTGCATAATAGGAGTCTCAGAGGAAGAGAGAGAAAAAGGGCCATAAACCATATTTGAAGAAATAATAGATGAGAACTTCTTCAGTTTGAAGAATGAAGCAAGATCCAGGAAGCTCAAAGAGTTCCTAATAAAAGAAACCCAAATGGAAATACACCTAGACATACCATCATAAAAATTTCAAAAATACAAGATAAAGAAAGACTATTAAAAGCAGCCAGAGAAAAATGTGTCACATACAGAGGAGCCCCCATTATATTGTCAGTGGACTTCTCAAATAAAATGCTACAGGCCGGAAAGGAATGGCATAATATATTCGAAGTGCTGAAAGAAAAGGATTCTCAACCTAGGATACGATATTCAGTAAGATTATCATTCAAAACTGAAAGAATGATAAAAATCTTTTCTGACAAGTAACAGTTAAAGGAGTACATGACCACAAAACCAGCTTTACAAAAAATATTAAAGGATATTTTATAAATCATAAAGAAACCACACAGAAAAACAGTAAGAGAGCAAATATTAAAAGTGGGGAAGAAGAAAAGAGAGCAAACTGTGACTAAGTTTAGGGTAACCTCAAAATACATGCCCAGGGAGAAAGTGAAGAGGAAAACAAAAGATGAAATCAATTTAAAAGTAACTGCATCCATCTGACTTAAAAAGAGAAAGAGAACAAAGTCATTATCTGGAGCAACATGCAAAAAACATATTATAAAATGACGCTAAGAAGCTATATACCAATAATCTCCCTAAATGTTAATGGACTGAACTCACCAGTCAAATGAACAGAGTGACAGAATGGATTAAAAAGCATAATCCAACCTTCTGCTGCATGCAGGAAATCCACCTTCTTCCAAAATATAAACAAAGACTCAAAATTAGTGGCTGGAAGACAATCGTACAGTTGAATGGCAACCACAAAAGAGCAGGAACAGCTATATTAGTATTAGATGAAACAGACTTCCATCTAAAAATTGCAACAAAAGACAGAGATGAACACCTTGTAATGATTAAAGGATCAATCCAGTAGGAAGACATAATGCTTATCAACCTATATGCACCAAATGAAGGACCATCAACATATACCAAGCAAGGATTATTAAACCTGAAAACAGACATTGACAGGAACACAATAATAATGGGGGACTTCAACATCCCACTTACAATAATGGACAGATCAAACAGGCAGAAAATTAACAGGAAAACAGCCACTTTAAATTATCTTCTGGAACAGATAGGTCTAATAGACATATACTGATCACTTCACTCAATGACTATAGATTTCACTTTCTTCTCAAGTGCTCATGGAACATTTTCAAGGATAGATCATATGCTGGGACACAAAATGTCTCTCAAATAATTTACAAAGATTGAAGTCATACCCAGTATCTTCTGACCACAATGGCCTAAAACTGGAAATCAACCACAAAAAGAAAGCTCGAAGACCCCAAACCAATTGAAAACTCAACAATATGATCCTGAAGGACTCTTGGGTAAAAGAGGAAATCAAAGATGAACTTAAAAAAAACTTAGATACAAGTGAGAATGAGGACACACGCTACCAGAATCAATGGGATGTAGCAAAAGTGGTACTAAGGGGAAAGTTCATCACAATCCAGGCCTATCTCAAGAAATAGGAAAAAACACAAATAAACAACTCACCTCTACATTTAAAACAACTAGAGAAAGAAGAACAATTAAAGCCAGAAATCAGAAGAAAGGAAATAATAAAAATTTGAGCAGAAATAAACAAAATAGAAAACAAAATGATAAATCCAGAAATTGAATGAAACCAAAAGCTGATTCTTTGAAAATATAAACAAAATTGACAAGCCATTTACTAGACTCACAAAGAAAACAAAGGGAGGAAATTATTATAACTAGAATAATAAATGAAAGAAGTTACAACAGATACCACAGAAATTCAAAATATTTTAAGGGAATGTTATGAACAGCTCTATGCCACCAAAATGAACAATGGATTGATTTCTAGAAAAGTATAGTCTACCAAGACTGAATCCAGAAGAATTTGAAAACTTGAACAGAGCAATCACAAGCAAAGAAATTGAAGAAGTAATCAAGGGCCTCCCCAAAATTAAGAGCCCAGAACCAGATGGCTTCTCCAATGAGTTCTACCAAACCTTCAGAGAAGAATTAACACCTATTCTTCTCAAGCAATTCCAAAATATTAAAGAACAGGGAACTCTCCCAAATACTTTTTTTGTGAGGCTAACATTACACTGATACAAAAAATCAACACAGATGTCACCAAAAGAAAAATTACAGACCAATAACTATAATGAACATAGATGAAAAAATTATCAGTAAAATACTAGCAAACCAAATTCAACAATGCATCAAAAAGATCATCCATCAAGTGGAATTCATCCCAGGGGTGCAATGATGCTTCAACATATTTAAGTCTATTAATGTCATATACCACTACAATAAGAACAAAGAGAAAAACCACATGATCATATCGATAGATGCAGAAAAATTTTTTGACAAGATCCCAAACCAATTTATGACAAAAATTCTCCATAAAATGGGAATAGAAGGTTCATACCTCAACATAATAAAGAACATATATGAAAAACCCACAGCCAACATCATAGTCAATGGTGAAAAATTGAAAGCATTTCCTCTTCGGTCAGGAACAAGGCAAGGTTGTCCACTCTCACCGCTGCTATTTAACATTGTATTGGAGGTCTTAGCAAGAGCAATTAGGCAAGAAAAGGAAATAAAAGGAATCCAAATTGGAAAGCAGGAAGTAAAACTCTCATTATTTGCAGACGACATTATATTTATTGACAAACCCCAAAACTCTATCAAAAAACTTGTAGCACTCACAATGAACACAGTAAAGTGGCAGGTTACAAACCAATGCACAAAAATCTGTTGATTTTTATATGCAAACAACAGAGTAGAAGAAAATGAAATAATGACAATAACACCATTTAAAATAGAAGTTAAACAAATGAGATACCTGGGCATATACCTAACAAAGGAAGTAAAAGACTACATCAAACTCTAAGGATCTTCTTCACAAGAAAAAAAAAAAATCACCAAAACCAAAAGGAAACCTACTAACTGGGAGAAGATATGCATTCAATATTACTGATGAAGGCTTGTTATCTGAAATATACAAAGAATTCATAAAACTCAACAACAGAAGAACAGGCAATTCAATTAAAAAATGGGAGGATGAATTGGAGAGACACTTTTCTGAAGAGGATATACAGATGGCCAATAGAGACACATGAAATTATGTTCCTACTCACTGGCTCTCAGGGAAATGCAAATTAAAACAACAGTAAGATATCACCTTACACCTGAAAGACTGGCTATTATCCAAAAATGTGGAAACAACAAATGCTGGCAAGGATGTGGAGAAAAGGGAACACTTTAGCACTGTTGGTGGGAGTGCAAATTGGTACAACCCCTGTGGAGAAGAGTTTGAAGATTCCTCAAAAAACTGAAGATGGGTATGATCCTGTCATTCCACTTCTGAGCATCTACCCAAAAGATACAAAAGTACCCATCCACAGACATGTATGTATGCCCATGTTTATTGTGGCCTTATTCACAATAGCTAAGAATTGGAAATAGCCTAAGTGCCCAACATCAGATGAATGGATAACGAAGATGTGGTCCATATACACAGTGGAATACTTCACAGTCCTTAGAAGAGATGAAACCCTGTCAATGAGTCAACATGGATGGAACTGGAGGAGATGATGCTAAGTGAAACAAGTCAAAAGAAGAAAGATAGATACCAGATGACCTCACTTATAGGTGGAATGTGAATAGACAAAACAAAGGAACAGATGAAACATAACCAACCCTGAAATATTTGCAACAGAACTGAGGTTACCAAAAGGGAATGGGGTGGGAGGGGGCAAATGGTGGTGGAGCCCACTGGACAATGGGGAAGAACACTTGGTGATTTGGAGGAGGGCATGGTGTGTTGAAATATATCTAAGAAATGGGGACCTATACATAGGAAATTATTTTAATGTTTAGAATAATTACTACAATAAAATAAATTAAAAAAACAAAAAAAAACTTGTATTAATTATAATTAATAATTTTTACTGCTTCTTCTGACATATGAATATTTTCCCAACTTCCTGACAGTTTTATAACATAGGACTGTTCTCAAGGACCTGAAAGTAATTCTTTTGAAAATTAATCATCTATAGAGCACTTAAATATCTCAGTCTCTGGGGAGAGATAGGAATCTAACTTTGATAATCAACAATTAGCAAACAGAATTACACTGGCCAACTTTCCCAATAAAGTCCTTCTTTACTTTTCTAACAGCTCACCCAGTACTTATAAATTCTCCTGCTTTTTGTTTCAATGGAGATCAGTCTTTCTCCCCTATTGCTGTAGTCTTAATACATTTGCAATAATCTTAATACAATATTTCTTGTCTATTTAACTCTAGTAAAGTTGTTCAAATATCAGTGAACTTATTCTAAATGAAAAAATTAGAAAATATTAAGCAATGGAATTTAAAATCATATTCTTAATTTCTAAAATCATTTAAGTATTTATGCATGCATTTATTTTTGTTCTTTTTTTAGTGTGTTTTTCATTATATTGCCCTTTCAGAGGAAAACAGCAAAGTAATAAATAGACACGGGTGTGTGTGCATGAACATGCATGTGTGTACTTGTGTGTATGTGTGTGTGTGTGTGTCTGTATGTGTGTGTTATCCCCAGGGAGGGTCTCCAGCCTGAGTCCTTTAGTTTTACATGGTCTAGGTCTAAACTTAGCTACATGACCCACATGTGTACTTCCATATTCTTAAACAGAGATATTTTTAAGTGATATGAGCAAAATTAACATAACTTGCTTCATTATCATACTTTTTGGATCACTTATTCAAAAAATCTTCAACAATATTTTTAGAATATAAAACTGTAAATCCCCCTCTAGGATCCTTTATTCTACCTCTAGACTATTTTTCTATAGGGTTATCATGTTGCTGCATTTTTTTTTTCACTTTTCAATCCCTTTATCCAGGTATAGCTATGATCCTTTAAACCTTTGGAGGAGTAAGACCTGATTTTAATATCCTAAGGCCTTTAGCTTCTTGCTTAATGGTTCATCAAACTGTGCATTACTATCTTGTTTTAGTGAATCATTAGTTCAACACATCTGCCTTGGAAGAATTCTCTTAAATAAACACAAGAGACTTGATTTTCTTCTTTCCATTTATTTTAGTTTGCTAGAGCTGCCATAAAAGAGTAAAGGAGAATAGTGACCTAAGCAACAGAAATGTGATTTCTCAGTTCTGGAGTCTAGAAATCTGTTTCTTCTAAGGTCTCCTCCCTGACTCATAGAAAGTTGTCTTCTGGTATTTCCATATGATGTCCCCGAATGCTGTTATCTGTCTACTTTTCTTGTAAGAATTATCAGTCACACTGCATTGGAAGTCACCCTAACAACCCATTTTATTTTAGTTACTTGCTGCAAGGCCATATTTCTAAACCGTTACATTTTGAAGGATGAGGGATAAGTACTTCAGCTTATGAATTGGAGGACATATTCATCTCATAACAAATCTCTTATTGCTTGTTAGATCAGGAAGGTAAAAGTTAGTGAACGCCATCATCATGGCCCCTAAAATTTGTAATGAATAGAAGATAGTGGATATACCTTCTATTAAACAAAAATCAGAGGTTAAAGATTCACTCACTTTAGGAAGAGGCCATTTCTAGATAGAATTCTTATTAGGTAGAGTGAAAAGATTTTTTTTTTCATGATGAATACATTTTAGACTTTATTAAGACAAAGAAAAATAATGGGAAAATCTAGAAAATGTAAAAAATGTTTTGAGCACAATGATTCAAACACATTTGAAGAGGAGGAAAAACTCCTTAATGCACACCTTGATTCCCTAAAGATGCATAATGAATAATTATTTATATTTTCTAGTATGTAAAGAGTAAATGAGCACTTGAAATCACTAACACTTCAATTTACCATGAGATGACAAACAGCTTATTTGAAGATCAAAAAAATATATCTTCTCATTTTCGAAATAATACTTCATAGTGTGGAAATGTAGTTACTAAGTTCAATAACTTGATTTTTTTCTGAAAAAAATAATTGAGACATACATATTGGGAATGATTCAAATACAACTCTCAGCCAAATTTGTATAACTTTGTTGTTACTCAAAAAGCAAGTGAGAATTTAGACAATGGTGTCTTCTGAAAGAAAGTGGGTGTAAAACACATTTTTACATGTGGATAAAGCTGACAGAAAAAAGGACTTGCCTCTTTAATTAATATTCAGTATCAAATTTTGTGAAATTATTGTCCATTTTTCATTGTTGTTTTAATTTTTAAATGTTTCAGGAATTTATTATTATTTTTTGATTGCCTTATATATATTTCACTTTTACCTTTTTGTACACCTTATTTAACATTCTGGAAAAAGGGAAAATTGGGAAGTTTTCTCAAAATATTACCTTAGATTTTTTAAGATAAAGTCATTATCTCATGTTCTTGATGCATTACATCTAGTATTAGAAAAGTATTTTAAATTTTATCAGCTTATTATATCCAGGAAAGGTAAAAACCTTTTCTTCTAAAAAAGACATTACCACTAGCTATATTATAGCATAATTTTATGCGAAAATTCTCTGCTGAATTTACACAGCTGATGATTCTTAAAGACTTGCATCACTGAAGGAACATGATATCCAAAAACATTTCATAAAATTGTATTAACATAGTATCTGTGTCTTACATATTGAGAAAGTTATTTTTCTTTAAAATGTACCTTACCTGGTGGCTTACAGTGGGTTGCAGACATATTTAATTACATCATACAATTTATATTTATCAAGTGTGGATATTATGTAAATGGAAGTAGTTTATATCCGTTGATGACAGACACTTAGGATATAAAAGAGCCATGAGAAGGCTCATGAGGAAAAACAGAAAATAATTCAACTAAGGCATTTGAAAATGAGGAAATAGAAACGAAAGCAGTAAAATGCCTAAAGTTTGCAGTATCTTGAAATCTAGTTACATCTAACAACTTTAAAAATTTAAATTCTTTTACCTCTCTTGGGTTCTTCTGATTATGCATAATTTAATATCAATGGATATCTTTAAACTATTGATTATCCTTCAGTCAAAATGGAAGGAGGACATAGGCAGGACAGGAAAGATCTTTTTCTGAACTTCTCCATCACCTAATAAATCTTTCATTTATTCCATTAGCATATATGGTGCCATGATTTTCTATTGTGTTGTTCTTAGTTACAGATAAACCTATTTGTAATAGTGGGATCAACAGGACACTGCTTCAGACATTGTCTGAAAATGTAAGCTCTCTGCAACAATCCTGAAACATGGGTGTCAATCTGGCAAAACTTAGAGAACTAAAAACTAGTTTTTACAGAACAGGGGATATTGCACAGAAGAGGCAATATTTGAATTGGATCACAAACACAAACTGTCATAAAATTTAGTGGACATTAATTAACTAATTTTTAAAATAAATAATGAAATAACTGTATTCTATCCCATAAATATTTACCAAATCAGTTAATCCTTTTGAAATTTAATATGAAAGCAATGGTAGAAAACATTGAAAGAATTTAGAAAAATATTGTCCACATTCACAGAGACACACTCAGATCCTGATACTAATTGTGCAGCTAAACAACATTCAGTGTGTAAATAATAAAGGCATTTTTATTATGTACGACAAACATATATATGAAAACACTGTGCTGCTTGCTTTAGTTACCATTTGTCACTATTATAGTCTAGCCTCAAAGAAAAAATATCAGCATGTCAGCTAACCTTCACTAGAATATGGTTTGACATGGACAAAAAGATGGAATTTTCCTTTCATATTGTTTCTCTTTCTGAGTTATAATGATATTTAATTTCAAGTAAAGTTATTCAAAGTATTATTTCTTGAATTTATGATAATTAGAAGCCATTTCTCCTAAGCTTCAAGTTTAGTAATATTACATCAGTATGCTGTAACTATAGGTTCAGAATGACAAGGAAAGTATATTAATGCCTAAGCAATTTACTTATAAGGTAAAATAGAAGGAAGTTGAAGTTATTATTATTACTATTATTATTATTATTACCAGACTCCTTTAGTCATGGCTCCTCTTTATGAAGCATATTGTGTTCATAGCTCATTCTATAAATGAAAATTCTGTAGAGAACATTTTTGTTTCTACTCTTATTCTCTAAACTTAAAATTTTACTTAAAATTAGATATTCTTTTAGAAATGATTTATACTTTTTATAGTTACAGTTTACATGTTTACTAAGAGTTAGTACTTATTCTAAAGTAAATATGATTTCTTTCCCTGCTTTTTTTGTAATTTTAATAAGGTAAAAATAATGAAAAGAAGATTTTAAGAACTACATAGCAAAACTATTTTGTGAACTTGTAATAATTTATGAAATCTTTATACAGTGGATTTAAACCAAAGGGTAAAACGGTTGATCTACCTTGATATTACTGCAGGTATGTCAATATTTTTATTAATTTTAAAAACTTTTAATAGAGTTTTGTGTATATATTTTATTACTCATTAGTGACTAGAATATTGAATTGACTATGGAATAATTAAATGGGCCACTAAATTTTGAAAATGCAAATATTATCTAAAAGCACAACATTTTAAATTGTGATGAATAAGAGCTTTGAGACACAGGGCAAATTTAAAACAACATGTTCTATTCCATCTCTTTTATGTTTATTAGACTATGCAAAACTTTGCTTAGTGAGTACTCAAATCAGCATAATCAGGAAAAATAAATTATTCTACTCAGTTCTAGAGTGATTGAGAATAACCGTATAGTGTACAATGAAGCAAAATCCAATTCAATTTCCTTAGTTGAACTTCAAAATGATGTTTTCAAGTACCTTAATACTGAAAACCCTTCAGCCTCTTCAACTGACATGTTTAATACATATTATGTTTAGTGTTCTTCATTTTACAGAGTCTCAAATTTCTCTAAGGTAGGTCTTTCTTCTTTGCTTTTCTGGTATACATAGGATAGTACTATACATAGAGCAGGTGTTCACTATACATTATGATTGTGTATGGAGTTAGGAAAATGTATTTGTACTTTATCTGAATTCAGTATCCACCTATGATAATCAATATACTATACTTGAAAATGGGTTATAAATTATATAGAAAACCTCAGTGAATCTTATTTCGATAGTCAAGTGTATTCTAAGTAACTTTTCAAATATCTTTTTAAGTTCATTATCTGATTTGGCTATGGAATCATTACCTATTGTGTTTATATTCTATTCCTATGAAACTGCTTGATTCAAAAGTCTATATTCTTGAATTAGATATTCAACACACACTCCAACTCCTGCAAATGATGAGTAGATTTTTTTGGCAAGACTTTCTAGGTAGTTTTAAAATGAATTCAGCCATTGACTGGTGTGTTTTAATCGCTATAATTTGAATAATTAATTCTATGTTTAGAAAATGAGTTCAAGGTAGTGTGTGATTAACCATGTTTAATGAAGTCATTACCTGATTAAAAAGCATTTCATGCCCGTGACTGATTATATCCAAATGCTAATCAATTTGATTTAAATTATCTATATATATTAAATTTGTTACAGCTTTGTGTTATACTGACTATGATGAAAACCATCCTGATACTCTGTCATGGGTTATTGTTTATACTGTTGGACATATCTTTTCTAAAAGTACAGTATAGAAAATGAAACAGTATTTCAGTGCCACTTGAAACACATCTGCAGAGAATATTCTTGGCTTAGAAAATGATTTCATTTTGGAAAGTAGAGTTTTTAATAAAAGTAACTAGCTCCATTAAGAAGGTATCTCTTTAGTGATAAATCATTTGAATCACTGAGGAGCTTTTTTATATACCACCCTTAGCTCTAATCTTCAAAGACTGAATATGTCAAACTTTCCAAGTGGCCTGGAGAAAGAGAGTGATTTTTAAAGAGAACTTTGAAGCATTTTTAATAGTAGAATTCAAGAGAATGAGATTGCTTTTCAGAGAATGGGCACCAGCTGTTTTTCTTCTATACAGTACACAGAAGAGAAAATGTAAATAAACCAAGAAATGAAGTAGGTTGTCTTAGGATTGCTTTGAAAGTACAAACTAACTCTAGTATATGCTAAAACTCATGGCAAAGGATACACTAGATACATTTCTACAGAGAATTTTAGCAGCTGCATAATTTTTCATGGAGCTTTGTTATAATGCATGACTTCTTGCCCACGACAGTCAATAAATTTTCAGGATTGCTTCCTCAGCAAGCAATTTTATAATGCTTGAGGACAACAATGTTCATATTTTTAATGCAAATGCAGGCTTCAGAGAAGGAGAAATCATTGGTTACACTGTGAACTCAGTTCTATTGAATGTGATCTTTTTCACCTATAAAAAATAAGTACTTACCTGATTATATACATACACACAGAGACATGAATCCTCTAATCAGTGTTCTTCCTCTATACTTTAAATAAAATACTCCGTTTTGCAAAATTTCACATCCATACCTAATATTTTTGGTAACAAGTACTAGCAAATTGTTATTATTGGCTAGTATACAAAAAACATAAATATATGTTCAAGAGTAATATGGTTTAAAGTTGTATATGCATGTGAAAATTTTGAAAAATCTACTAATAGATCTACTAATAGATCTCTGCCTTGACACTGTATGATATTTTATGTGAATGACTCTTTGCTGTGGAGGACTATCATGTACATTCTAGGTAGTTTAGTAACTTTCCTGTATCCTACCCACTAGATGCCAATAGCATCCTTCCCCCAAACATACAACAACAAAAAATGACTCCAGACGTTGTCCATTATTCTCTTTTGGGAAAAGAATAGTAATGGCACTTCGTATTTTTACTATTAAACAATTTTATATATCTTTGCATTAACTATAAAATTGATTCTAGGTTTTTCTACCATTCTCTTCTACCATTTCTCACCTAGCAGTGGCCATCAGTGATAGGAGGTACACAAACAGATAGGAATAGGAAGGAACGATTAGCTATTATGACAACTTATTTACAATCACATTTTATTTCATCCATGAGTCTGTTTGTACATTTCTAAGCATAGCCTTCCAAAGACTTAGAGAAGATTTTATTAATGGTATTTAAAATGGCCAAAGTTTATATTCTCATAGATTGAGCTTCATAAAACTAAGGAATTTTTTCCTATGTAAAAATAGTACATTACCTAGGAAGTGGTAATTTTTTAAATGAATATTTAATTTCTTAAAATTTTCACATTTGTATGTGATGATTTTGCAACAATTTTTTTTTTAAATGAAAGGCATTTGAAAGTTTTTAAAGTCTTTTGGCTTCATGACAAATTAATGTATTTATCCTGAAAACCCGGGTTATATAAAATAATTGCCTTTCATTTTTTCTTCTGTGGAAGATACTTTTAATTACACATAGGTTATTTTTAGAGTATTGAAGAAAATATCTTAAAGAATAAGGAATATTGCTATACATCTTGCAAGACTAGAATTTTTTTTAAGGAAAGTTGCAAATAGGAATGTAGGTGAACAGAGACAGGTAGGCAGAAGAGAGAGGAGGAAGAAACATTTATTTATTTTTATTTAGTTGTTCATCTTTGTTGTACTCCCCCCACACTACCCCTCTGGCTTGGGGACAGGAACCTGGGTTCTTGGTATGTACGTGGACTGTGCGAGCAGAAGTGGCTGATCAAACTGCTACTTTTTTGAGGGCAGCCCTCAAAAATATAATTCTTTAAGTTTCATTCCCGAATAAGCCCAACTGCATAAACTAAACTGCACTGAATTTCTTCTGGAAGTCATGGATTTTCTTTTTCACATATTTCCTACCTATAATGATTCCATTGAATTCCAAGTTAATTATGGCTGAATTCTGTCTACTTACCATATTTTTCTCTTTATTCACTACAGATGTTGTGGTAGGCAGATTCTAATATAGCTCCCACGTTCTACCACCTGGGGTACACATCTTGCATATTCCCTCCTCTTGACTGTGGGTAGGGGATATCACTCTCTTGATTATGCCTTATTATATGGAGAAAAAGGAATTTTCAGATACAATTAAGTTCCAAAATTAATTGAATTTGAGGTAAAAGGAAAAGGCTAATCAGTTGAGTCATGAAGGAAACAGTAGCTAATGCTCTCTTTGCTGGCATAGTAGATAATAATAGGCATATTGTAAACAATTTATGGAGAAAGTCATAAGGCTAGCCATAAGGCTGGGACCTAATTGGTGACCTCTAGGTATGACGAATAATTTACAGCACACAGTCAGCAAGAAAAGTTTCCCACAATCACAAAAATCTAAATTATGTCAACAGCTTCAATAAATTTGGAAGAGAACCCTAAGCAAAAGGTGAGACTGCTGTTCTTGCCCACAGCTTGATTTCAGCCTTCGGAGACTGAGCAGTCTATCCCTGATCTACAGAAAACATGACATAATGAAGACATTTTAGATTGAGACCCTAAGTTTGTAAAGCAACAAAATTAATATTTCTATACTCAACTTATTTAAAAATAAATTAAAGTGTCTTCACATTTTCTCAGAAATCAGTTGCTAAATTCTATGGGGAAGGATGTTTCCCAACATTTAGGGCAAAATAATGACCGCTACCACCTCCTCCTCCTGCCAAAGATGGCAATGTCCTAATTTAGGAAAACGTAATTATATAAATTTACATAGTAAAAGAAAATATTCTGATGTGACGAAATTAAGACTTTGATATGAAGAGATTGTCCTGGATTGTTGGCAGGTATAAAGACTTGTCCACTGCGATTATGAGAGTCCTTAAATGTGGAAGAAGGAGACAAAAGAAGAGGTCAGAATTATTGAGTGTGAGAAGAATTTGAGGGGCTTTGAAAATGGAAGTTGGGCAACACAAGCTAAGGAATGTGTGTAGTTTCTAGAAATTACAAAAGTTAAGAAAGCAGATTCTTCATGGGGTAGAAATGCAGCCCTGTCAACCCTTTGGCTTTAAATGAGATCCTTGTCAGATTTCTAATCTAGAGCAATTTCATGGTTTAAGTCACTAATTTTGTGCTAATTTGTTATAGCAGTCATAGAAAATTTACATATCCTGTCATGTTTAAAGAAAATAAGAATAAAACTCTTGGAATTAAAGTGTTTTTTTTTTTTTCATAAAATGCAAGATATTAATTTGTTCTCATTTTTGATATTAAACAGCGTATTTTTATTAAGAACATTTAAAGCAATGTTTGCTTTAATAACAAATCTATTGAGAATCTTTGTGCCCATTAACTGATACACATACATTTACTAGAGTGACTCATTTTAGATTAGAAGAGGAAAATATAAATCATGTCTTACTTTGCAATACTGTTTATCTGACACAGTAATTAAAATCAAGGATACTATAGCTCCTCCCGCTGTCCTGCAGCCGCACTTCCCCGCTGGGTCTGCGGCGTCTGCTGAGTCAGCTCAGCACCCTCTCGAGTCCGCGCAGGCCCCTGCCCAACGCCGTGCTCTTCGGCGACAGCTCGCACCAGGACTTGGCCCAGCGCGTGGCCGACTGTCAGGCCTGCAACTGGGCAAAGTGTTCACTAAGCTCAGCCACCAGGAGACCAGCGTTGAGACGCGGGAGAGAGCGAGAGCGAAGATGCCTACATCATCCAGAGTGGCTGTGGGGAAATCAGCTCCTCATCACGCCCAACGCTCACG
This sequence comes from Solenodon paradoxus, assembly GCA_004363575.1. Lineage (NCBI taxonomy): Eukaryota > Metazoa > Chordata > Mammalia > Eulipotyphla > Solenodontidae > Solenodon > Solenodon paradoxus. The sequence continues at coordinate 123,361 of RJWH01001465.1, forward strand.
CCCAACGCCTGCGAGATCGTGTCATCATCCAGGTGACCCAGTGACCGCGTCAGGAAGAAAAGAACACGAGTTGCGCTCCCATTTCTGCGAAGTTTGTGGCCAATCTGCTGCAGGTGGATGGGGCGGACCACATCGTCACAGCGGCCTGCACCTCTCAGATCCGGGGCTGTTTGGACACTCCCGTGGACACCTGCACGCGGAGCCCGCCGGCCTGCGGTGGATCCAGGGGCACGTCAGCGAGCGCGAGAACTGCGTGGTGGTCTCCCTCGGTGCCCACGGAGTCAGAAGGGCTGCCCCCATTGCAGATCCTCTGAACGTGCAGCTTGCCTTCATTCACAAGCAGAGAAAGAAGGCGAATGAAGTGGACCGCTTGGTTCTGGCGGGCGACGGTGAAGGATCGCGTGGCAATCTTCGTGGGTGACATGGCCGGCACGGGTGGCGCCATCTGCCACGCTGCACACAAGCTCCTCTCAGCAGGAGCCGCCGAAGTTTATGCTATCCTCACCCACGGATCTTCTCAGGCCCAGCCATTTCCAGAACCAATAACGCTTCCTTCAAGGCTGTTGTCACAAACACAATTCCTCAAGAGGAGAGAGTGAAGCTCCGCTCCAAGATTCAGGTTATTGACATCTCGATGATCTTGGCCGAGGCCCTTCAAAGAACCCACAGTGGTGAACCGGTGTCTTACCAGTTCAGCCATGTCCTCCTATGAGTCCAGGGGAGCAGGCTTTTTAGGCATCTGCCTTGATGTGTCTGACTTTTAGTTTTAGGGCTCAGCAATGCTAGGACAACGCAGAAGTATCAGATCTAAAGCCTAAGATCAGATATTTCCCGCTTGGGGCGGGGGTGGAGGGGGTGGAGATGGGGTAGGGATGGCGGGCTTATTTGATTTTTAAATCCAATTATCAATGAGAAGTGTTTCTGTCATCTTGACTTGTTCTGAGAGGAGGTGACTTTTTCCTTTGTTCTCTCAGTACTTTAATGACACAACTACCAAGTCTATCATTCCACTGAGTTCATAATATATAACTCAGGGTTACCAGAGGTGACTTCCGGTAAAATCTGCTGTGTACATATATAATGCTAATGCTAATGGATATTTGGGTATAACCCGACATAGAGTTAGCCTTTGCTTTTCAGAGAACCCTAGAACATTTATAATACCAGCCATTTCTTAAATAATTAGGTTTCAAATAAACCACTTCAGTTTTTGTGCTTTTTTGGATCAAACTCTATATAGCTTAAGATGACCACTGACATGTTGCTATTTTGGTAAAGATTAGACATATGACAGGCATTGCAATTCAGTATTTTTCATTACCAATTCTGAAAAGCAACCATGGCATAACCTGAAATGCCATGTCTTGAAATTTCAAAATCGTGGTCAGTGAGAGATCTGTTCTACAAATCATTCTCAGAGAGTCTCTGAGCTCTCAGTGGGTGATGCCTCTACCCATCCTAGGTGGACAATTCTTGGGACTGCACCTCCTGCCCTGATACTTGCTAATTTTATGTCTGATTTTTAGCTCTAGCTTTTACTTTACCTTTTTCGAATACTTTTACCGTGTGAATTTCCATCAAAATAAAGATTCCCCTAATTTACTTGTCTAATCATTATTTGGCTTTTGACACAACTAAAAAGAAATTTTTATGAATGCCACCACAGGCGTATTTTAAGCACTAGTTCATTAATCTTGCTTCGATGTTTTTTGTCATTTATAATCAGAAATAGTAAGTCATCTAGACAACCGATTATATTAACTAAAGCTGTTACATGAAAAAGCCTATGAAAACAGTATAACATGAATTGCTTCATTAAGATGCTGTTGAAATAGTGACCCCAAAGTGTCCTCAAGATGCTAGGTGAACTCCTTCCAGGTCTTGGGCTGAAGGCAAGCAGAGGTTCTGTGAATTTTCTTATATGCACACTGGGACAACCAGCTGAATTCTTCTGTCCCTGGAGAAGAGGGTGTGATTGCACACACAACAATTTCCGTTCTGCTAAATCTTAAGAATGTAGAGAGAATTCTCTGAATTCTCTGTAGCAGAAAATCAGATTTACTTGAGTCATTAACAAACTTGAACAGCAATCTTGAAGGCTGCAAACGTCACTGCAGCAGAGGCTGCACTGAAGTTATAAACCATTCAGTTGTTGCAGAACTAACAAAGAAAGTACCTTAAAATGGCTTTTAAAAAAACTGCTGTGGCCTGGTGAAGTTAGCAATGCAATATAAACGGACTAGAAAGAATTGAAGAAATGAGATTTGCAAAAAGCCTACTTAGATGTGTGATTTTTAGTTTTGATAAATGCTTTATCTGTATTTCTTGGAGCTCAAGACTTAGAGAAACGCAAATGCTGTTATAAACATACATATCAGACATCTTGACATACAAGTACAACCAACTGACACAACTAAAACCAGGTGATTTAATGGTAATCATTTCATCCAAGATTTAGAGTCTAAGAATGGATAGACTTAGGTTTAACATGATCTTAAGATAAAACATTCAAACATGACTTTACCAAAGTTCAGCTTCCCACTTACATTTTTTTAGTCAACTTATACATATTTGTATTACAACCTTCCCTTGTTAGATATGATTTTGACTGGATTCAGGAATATCACTTTGTGCTTGTATTGGTTCAGAATATACAATTTAAAGATCTTTTAACACCATGCTAAAACATTTCAATAAAATCGACTACTTCTTTTTAAAAAAGATGCTATAAGGTAAATTTTCTAAGAATAGCTGCAGCAAATTTTCTATTCTAAAAATCAGGCATTCAGCTCTTAGTAGATAATCCCTTGGTGCCTCACTTAATGAATATAAAAATTAACTGATTGTAAGCTGATATAACACATTTTGTTCATTAATATTTAAACATGACCTGAGTACAGATTAAATTATGTTCACTCTACCTTTTTGAAGAAGGGAAAAATATATATACATACATAAAAATGCATATAGGTACATGCACATATACATATAAATGGTATTTTTTAAATCTTCTTCCCAAAAGACTAAAGCTGAAGAAAATTGTGACTCTTTAGAAAAGGCAAGAGTCTACTAATCTAACTATCCACTATCTACTTGTGAATCCCTAATATTTATCCATCATCCAACACAACAAACAAAATCTACCAAAGAGTTATTAAGACAATTAAGGAGGACTTATGCGCCACATATTTACTTAATTACATTATGTGTATTCATTTATGTAATATTACAAAAATCCGTTAAAATTTTAAAAAATAATATTAGATAAATGAACAGACAAATCTCAACAAAATTCATAGGACTCAAGACTTTGGCTACCTTTGGGGAGGGGAGGAAGGAAGGAACAGATGGTGGTAAAAGACACTAAAACGCTGCTGGTGGTGTGATATGAAAGACAGACTGCGGTGCAAGTTCAAATTCAATATCCTAAACTGCATATAGCAATGTAAATAAGAGAAATAATAAAATAAAATATTGGTACCTATATTTTTCTGATAAAACAATCAAGGAATGGAGAATTTGAATAAATTATACAAGATCATAGTCATTGAATGGCGTTCCATCAAACTGTTTCTACCTTCAGCCATCTATTTGTGTGCTCATGTGTCCTTTCATACATTTATGTCATCTATCTATCCCTTTTCCACTGTCTTAGTTCAGATATTATTCTAAAGTATTTGAAGTAGCTAAATAAATTTAATTACAATCTTATCTTTTTGGTAATGGTAGCAAATTAATTGTACTGTATTTTAGGTTTTTCACACTGGATGACACAAAAGACAGATAACCATAGACTGTAGTATATTGCCCATATGTATTTTTAAAATCTGCATATCTTTATATCCATATAATAACCCAACAGTGTTTGTTTTTTAATTTTTTGATTAACTACTTAAAAGAAATTATAAAGTTTTCTTCATAATGTGACACAAAAATTATTTACTTATTACATAATGATGATGATAATGTCTTTAAGAAATTGTAGCCAACCTCTTATAATGCGTAAATCAAATATGGGGGGGTGAGCTGATCTGTTTTTCTGATAAGGATACTTCTTGACTCACTTGTGTGTACTTAGTCTATAGAAATTTAGTTTACTATCCATATCCAATTTTAAAAATGCTCGTAATTCATTGCTGTTTGCGCTCGTCAAAAGGTAGCATCTATTTTCCCTTTAGTCTGGTAGCCTCGTGACTTTCTTTGACAAAGAACTTTTTGGAAGCAATTTTATGACAATTCTACACTAACATCCAAGAATTCTTGCAAGCTTATTCTCATATTCTGGAAACTCTGAAACATCTTTATTTAGATATTAGCATTGGCTAGTCTAATGAGACCACATGGAGAGAAATACTAGTCATCTTAGTTGTCACCACTGTCACACAGGAATGGTATATTATTAAATTGATGAACCTATATTGACACATAATTATTCCTCAAAGTTTAGTGTACATTAAGGATTACTCTTGATAACATAATATGCATTCTTTGAGTGTTGATAAATATATAATAACAGGTATCCATAATTCTGACATCATACAGAATGGTTCACTTGGCCTAAAAGTCTTCTGTGCTCTATCTATTTACCCTTCCCTCCCTTTGATCCCTACACACCAAGCGCATGCCTTTTACTGTCCAGAGATTTTTTCCTTTTCCAGAAGAGCATATAGTTGGAATCATGCAGCCTGTGGTCTTTTCAGATTGACTTTTGAATCTGCATTAAGTTTTCTATATATATCTTTTCACTCATTACTATTCCATTGTCTGGATGAAACAGTCAATCTATCTATTCATGGACTGAAGGATATCCATTGCCTCCAACTTTTGACAATAAAATTGCTGTAAATATCCATGTGCAGGTTCTCATGTGGACCAAGGTTTTCAATTCATTTAGGGAAGTACTTAGAATCATGATTGCTGAACAACAATATGATATGGTCAGGACGTGGTAAGAGTAGATTTAGTTCCTAAGAAACTGTCCAATTGTCTTCAAAGTCTCTGTCCGTTTGTATTGCCACTAGCAGTGAATGAAGGTTCCTTTTGCCCTACATGCTCCCTAGTATTTGAAAATTCTTAAAACAGAGTCTATTATATGATGAGTTTTAATATATATTAGCTGGTATAACTTTCTATTTAATATTGCTTCTCATTTAATATTAACATATTCCTTAAAGTTAAAAATTGAGACCTATAAATTTTCTTTGGAAAACTAATAACCAAAACACAGTGAAGAAATATTTACAGAATGTTGAAAAATGTAATATAAAAATTCTGTACTCCTTTAGTTTTTCACTTGTATTTGTAGGCAATGGAAGATTAAACACATGAATCTTCATCAAGCGCCAACCAATTCAGCTCCATTGGTAGTTTTGCAACCTCCAGTTAACTACGTACTTACGCATGAATATTCTGACCTTCCTACTGGGTTGTTTTAGTGCTTTTCAGACCAAATAGTAATGTATCTTTAGTGTCCCCCACCCTTGATCTCTTCCAGTTTTGGAAGAAAAGACATAAGACATTGTGGGGTTTGACATCTGACAAAAGAGCTGAGTCGTGCAGTGTATATACTTGTATATGTGTGTGGGCTGGGAGTTAAGTTCCTGTGGGGGAAATTCCTGTTGAGTCATCAACGTAAGTCAACAGAGACTTTGGCAAATATGTCCTTTCTTCTTTCTCATTCCCATGGATTGCTCAAAGGCATGGCTTTTCCCTTTTCTTCATTGAAAGTTTTCAAGGAGAACAAGGATATTTGTTGGTAAAAAGACTTCTGTGTCTCTTCATATTTGTCTGTAGATGCCATCAGTAACTACTCTGGATTTGCCTCTTCCACATACAACACTAGCAGTTACTGTCTTTGGTTCTATTAGGGAGCATTCCTCAAATTACTGACAATTCAAAATATAACATACACATCAGAAAATACAGCTTCTTATCCTTGGTAGATTAAGAACTGAAGCAAAGAATAGAGTTCATGAAATAGAAAATGCAGCATTTTTAATTGCAGTAGCAAACTGACATAAAAAGAAATTCTTAGATAAAGTATAACTTAAATATGTGCAGTATAAATATTTTGACATGAAAAAACATACACACATATACACAAACTTATATATTTTTAGTTAGAATTAATATGTGGTTAAGTAATGAAGACTGAGAAATGAAGCAGACATGTTAAGAGAAGCACAGATGAACTAAATTCTTAAACAAATATGGGACAGTTGCAAGAATATAAAGAAACTGGAAAATGAACCACTTGTGAAAGAGAGGATGATAAACAGAAACCAACTCTGAGATGATTAAGATGATCAAAATAACAGAAGAATTTCAAGACATATTGTAACTATGCTCAAGTACATAAAGGAATATATGTTTATAATGAATAAAACTCATAAAATATGAAACAAATGGAAATTTTAGAGCTGAAAATACAGACTACTTAAAAATAAAAATTCGCTGGATGATTTTAACTGCACAGTAGAGTTGAGGAAGGAAAGATTCCATGAACTTCAAGATAGATGAAAATAAATCATCCAGTCTGCAAAATAAAGGGTTGTACCTACTACCTAAAACTACATATTGAAGTATTAATACCCATAAGAAAAGAGATTAGATAATAGGAAATTAGAAACTTTGGCAATAGGAAATTAGAAACTTTGGCAACAGGAAATTAGAAACTTTGGCACTGCCTGATTTTTGTTTATAATCCTTCTACACCATCCACTTAGTTCTCTTATTTGTATTAAAAAATAATTAAATAGGAACTCCTGATGTCAGAGAGATAAAATATTAGATATTGAGGTCAGTTAAGACAATGACTCAAACAGAAAGTAACAAATGAGTCTTAATTACTCTGAAACCACTAGCAAGAGGCAGAAGGGGAAATGCATGACTCTCTCACTGTGTTTTCTCCCCATGGAATGACTGCTTAGACAGGTGAGACAGCATTGTCTAACTGCTGAATGAGTCCCAAATAGAAGGATCCTGCCATTTTATGGAGCTAGGGTCCAGGAGGAGGAAGAAGGGAAAGGTCTAGTAGTGGAAAAGTATTTCCAAGGCCTTTTGAGAGGGAAGTCTCTCCAAGGGCACCTGAGCAGTATTTTAGTGACCCACTCACCTCCTAAGAAGTCTTTCAAATGCAAGTTTCTGGACTAGGAATGCATTTCTGCATTAAAGCATGGTCTGCAATAGGAGGGTGGCTGAGTCCTTGACATAACTACCTTTGTAAACTATCAGGTATTGACTGTACCCCAAGGTGTGCTGAAAAGCTGTTGTAAGGTGGGAACTTTCCCCCATAAGGTCTGACAGCAAAGTCTTTGTATATAATTGTCTATGGTCTGACATGAAAGAAAATAAAGAATTTTGTCCTGGAACCAGATTCCTCATCCAGTATAGCTGAAAATTTATTCACTCATTCAGATCAGAGAAGCCAATCAAAATCTCATCAGTAGTAACTACCAGATCCAAGTCTAGAATTCCTATTAAGGTTCATTGCCATCTCTAGTGGTAAAGTGATTCTGCTTTAATATTATATTGTATTGCTTTGTAAACACTATCAAGAATGTATTCTCTAAATACTTGAAGAAAAGGGAAAGAAAAAGTAAGTTAAGTGAAAATGTTAAATATATATGTATGCATGTGCACATATACATATATATTTAGGTGACACAAAAATAAAGGACATGCAAGTTTAATTTTTGACAACTAATTATGTCTATTGGTAACGGTTATTATTTTCATATTCTAATCACTATTTTTATGTCTTCTGCTCCCAACTGACAGGGATTTTACTTCAGAAATGAAATAATAGTTTGCTCCTATAAGATCTTAGGCCTTGGTAGACCTTTTTGTATATTGTATATTGATAATTCATCAAATTTTATCACTGATTATGATAGAAGAGAGAATTAAAAAAGAATATCCTTTCATCATTCAAATTCCTTTCCTTTACCTTTATTTAAACCCCTCATTATATATTTCCCAAGATGCAGGGTAGCATTTTTGGTCATCTGTGATATTGTCTTCCACACAGCACCTTAAGAGCAATCTTAAACAAACTAGATTTGGTACCAGTCCTCTAATTATATGCCTTCAAGCCCGCTTGCTGTCTGACCAAAGATTACCATTTGCCAATACTTTGATGTGTAAGTTTGACATAGGGCATCTTCTCTTCCAAGAGAAATAGAGGATGAGATCTATAATATGAAGTTCTTCCTTTTTAAAATTAAGTTTTAAACCTGATTATACAATCTTTCAGGGAAACTTCTGTAGACATTTCAACTCAGAGTGGAACATTTTATGATTTCCTTTTGCATTTTCTTTTTTTGCCAGTATGTCACCCACAAGACTCACATTTCTTTCTTCTCAGCCATAAAATTTGGAGAACATCTTATGTAGCCACAGTTGGGTGGAAGTCTTATATGCCAGTATGGCCAGAGAGGGCATGCTAGGAGGGAAGTCAACTTACTTATTAAATTCCCAAGGTCTCAGAATTAGCTCATGTCTGGTCTCATATCTTTCACTTTGTCTTCATTATGAACTACTACTGAGCACTCTCAATATTTAAACTGAAAAGATATCATATAGGATGAGCAGTTGAAAGTTTGCTCACTTGGCCCAGGTTCAGAAATCTTCCTCTTTCAGTGCCCAATATGTAGCCAAGGGCCATTTCTCAAAGGGTAAGACATGATTAGGGGGATTACTTTGCTGTAAGAGCCAAGGGGCCTCAGCTGGAATTCCTGTTGTTTGGAAGCACAAGATCAGCTACAGATTCTTGGATCAGCATTGTATCAGTTGAAACTTGGGATTCTAAAGACAGAGATGTCTAAAGACAGCTGTTGCTGTCTGAACCATGTGAAGAGCACTCTCTAAGCCCCTATTCTAGGCTGGAAGCAAATCAAGTAAAGTGAAAAAAAAAATAACATGGTGGTTCTAATATTTTTTATAAAGCCCATGGAAAGAGTTTATTATTCCTTTACTAATGATAGGTGTGCAAAATATAATGGATGTTGTGACATGTTGCTAACCACTGTGTTCCTTGAAACTTTACTGAGGTAACAGGCTCCTATATATCCATATGATACACTTACCACCATTTGATAAGCAAGTCTCACTCAGATTTTCACAATAACTTCGACTTCATTTTATTTAACACTTGAAGTGGTGTTAAATGATAAAGGTCTAATTCAAAATCATCAGGTCTACTTATTTTTCATAATGAAAGTGACATAAAAACTTTCCTTCATACAAAGAGAATTTATTACCAACAGACCTGAACTACCAGAAATGAAAATGAAGAGCTACACCTAAGAGAGGCTCATATATGCATTCAAAACAAAACTAGAAATGATTACAATGAAGATAAATATAAAATACTTTTTAAATCACTTTCAGATATATAATGGAATAAAAAAATAGAAAACATTGTGAGTTTATATGATAATAAACCACATGACAGCAGTAGCACAGGAGAGAGAAGAAAAGCAGTAATTTGAGTAAATGCAGAATAATCAGTGCAGTTACTTCAATGTGAAACTACGTTCTTCTCTTTCTGTTCATATACTTTCAGAATTTGTCCTCAAATATAATACATAAATTATAGTCCTTTTATAAATTAACAAATCTCTGGAGAGGGTTGGTTTTGGTTTGTTTGCTTTTCTGTACATGCTCTTTCTCCATTGACTAGGTTAATATCATTGAGATACATGCTGGAATCTGTTTATAGGATCATGAGAAGAAGTTCCTTCAAGTGGGAGAGCCTCAGCCTGGTCAGGGAAATGAGAAGTTTCTTTGGTAGCCAAAGGAGACTCAGTGGGTGCTGTTTTTTTGTTACTCAGAGTTTTCAAGTTCTCCTCTAAATCACTATTCTAGTTCTCATACTTCTACTCTTTCTTGACAAGGGACCACATTTCAGGTAAAAACTTTAGTGATTCTTTGAAGTCAATTAAAACTGTAAATCTATAGAATAAAAATGTACACTAATTCTTAGTTTTCTAACCCCTGAGGCTCTAACTGGTAGTTTCTTTTAGCATGGTTATCAGAATCCTGGCTTTCTACTCATACTACATTCCAACTATTTGTTATTTCTCAACACTGTCTTCAAATGTTATGGCATGAGATGTTATTCATCATTTCTCACTCTTTCAATGTTTGGAGGAGGGCTCAACAGGGATATTATATTTAGCTGCTGATTGTTGCTATAACTAAGAACTATATAACTTAACACATTGCAGGTGTATTGTTATTGCTTAGCTTCTCTGAGCTAAAGTCAAGGTATCTGCTTAGTGTGGTTGGTATCTTTTGGAGAGTTTGAGGAAAGAATTTTTCTCCTTGCTTCTTTGAGACTTTGTCTCTTTTCTTTTTTGAGACTTTAGTGGCTTCCAGCACTCAATGGTTCATGATCCCTTCCTCACGCCACTTAAGTTTCTTGATTTCATTGTGACATCTCTTTGTATTGTGTCCCTGAGCCTTTTTGTCTCTTTCTTTAAGGATCCTTGCATTACATTTAGGGTCCACCCAGATAATTTAGGATAATCATATGAAATCAAAATACTTAATCACATTTGCAAAGTCTCTTTTGCTATATTAGGTTATTCAGAGGTTCTAGAGATGAAAAGCTAGATAACTTTGGAGACCATTAGTTAACCTATCACTGATGTCTCTCTTCCACACAGCGTTGGCAAGAACTGTTGCTGGAGTTGGAGCTTCAAAATATTTTCACTCTTTTTTTCTGGAAACTCAACTTCAATAGCAATTAGCTGAGCCACTCTCTATCAGTGAATTTTATCATTGCCTAAAGGTCTGACTGAAGCTTTTTCTACATAGCTAATTCCCAAAGAGTGAAAAAGGAAAAGGTTACCCAGGACCTCTTAAGCCTAAACCCTGTAATACACAGTATTAGATTCAATTACAAGGCAAGCTAAGATTGAAGGAAATAGGGAATGACTATATTTCTTTATGAGTGAAGTGCCATAAGCATACAAAGATGAGAGGAATTTTTGGTGGCCATCTTTTCAATCTACCCCACTTTGAATGAAAAATTTAGAATTTTATCCTAACATTTTTCTGTTTATTTTCTTTTTTCTTTTAAGTCATATCACTTTACAGCTTGAAATTCATCAGAACTTTTATCATAGAAAACCTATAACTCATTCAATCCAAAATCTTTCTTTCAATGGTGACTTGCTTTGGATGGGGATTTAATTACCTAAATCATTACTATGTGCCATGTGGTGTCAAATTCCCATCCCAGAAAACTAATGGAGTTTTTTTTTTTAAATTATCTTCAGATTCATCTAGGCTCCAAACAAAACATGTACTTCTTCCATCTCCCTAAGGAATGTTATTTGAAATGTATTTCCTGAACAATTTCAGTTTGTTTAAATTATTGCTTATAAAGAATAGAAATTGACTCTGATTAACATAAACAGAAAATAATGCAATGGAAGCACATGTCAAACATTTCAAAGATTTCAAATGAAGTCTAGAATCAAAGAAATATAAGGACATCTTGATGACAGAGATTGTAATCAATGAATCAGATAAGAAGTTGCTCAATTATTCAAGTTGATACACTTGGAATAATACCACTGTATTTCCACCTCTATAGCTGATGAACTCTGGACTCTGCCACCATTTGTTCTGAAAAGCCCTTAGTTGTATCTATATCTTTGCATCAACCCCATGAAAGAGATAATAGTTAAGCCCAATTTATGTGCCAACATGCTGGCTTCTAAGGGTCAGAAAGAAATAATATATAATCTACTTTTGAATATGTAGTAGGAGATATGGTATTGACTTGCTCTAGTAATCATGTGCCGGGTAGTAATAAGCAAGAAGTAAATCTTGGAAATGTTTTTTATAAAATGAAATGAGACATCAGAAGTAGGACTTAAAGTGAATCAAAAGCAAGAACATGGAATTAAGAATGGAATCAGAAGAAAGAATATGGAATTAAGAAATTAAGGGATAAAACCAGATGAAGGAAAATGGTCAGAGTAAGAAAATTAGTTAGATAATTAGGAGAAAAGATCATAAAATAAATCCTAAGATTTAAGTAGATCAACATTTGAATAATATAATAAGAATTAACATGTATTGAGTGGTTGCTATGCAGAGGCAAATTTGTTTATTTTAATTCTCATTTAAACTGCTTGTAAATCTCAAATCTTCATTATTGTGTATATACAATTCTCAACATTTAATCTAATTTTAGACATGAGGAGATTGAAGCAGAACTAGGCTAAAGTCACCCACTTTTAGATAGCTAATTGAGATAGAGTTGGTATTCAGATTCAGGCAGGTGTCTCCAAGTATCCTGACATGTCACCATTTGCTTTATGTTGGCTTATCTTAATACAGGTTGAAGGGATGCAAACTTAATTGTAAGCTGCCTGTCCATCCTGAAGTTGTAAAAGAGAAGTTTCTTAGGAAATATCAGTGATCTATTTCGGCATGTAAAAGTGATTTCTTAAATGCAAGCCAAGATGAAACAAATAGTGCATTGATGCATTATTATCATAACCATTTTAAATTTGTAAAAGCATTTCATGGTTGACTTTTGATAGAAAATTCCATATTAGAAACTGACAGATAATTTGTTTCTTCCTAATTCTCTTTGAATGTCCCTCTATTTTCTATTCCAAAGAAATCTGTACTTTATGAGTTCTTGGAACATGTTGAAAATAGCAATATTAAATCTAAAAGCTTTTTAATAGTACACAGGTCTTTAACAAATACAATTTGCTTCTGCAAGAGCCATATAAATAATATAAAGTTCTAAACATGGAAAGTAGTCATCACATTCCCTTAAGATAAAATTACAAGAGCAATGTATAAATGTAGTTCAAGAACTTTAGTGAATTTATATAATGTTGCAGAAGAATTTTAGCAGATTTTAAAAATAAATTAAATTACATTTGCATGTGGGTACAATTGAAAAATATACTTGACTCAATCTCTTTTTCTGAATTAAAAAATAACAAGATGTGCTAATATTTTTTCTGTGTCTAAGAATTTGATGATTGAAGTGAGCTTCATTAAATTGATTGTTTATAGCACATAGTCTATGGAGTGTGTGCATATATATTTAATTTATACACAATTTCAGATGACAATAATACAGTATTTTAAATTCAGTGCAATAGGAGAAGAAAAAGATGAATACTAATTTTACTTTGAACACCTTGATGAATGTGATGATGAATTTTATGTGTCTACTCGACTGGGTCACTGGATGCCCAGATATTTCTTTAAACATTTTTCTGAGTGTGTGTGAGGGTGTTTTGAGATGAGAGTAACAATTGAATCTGTATATGAGTAAAGTAGACTGCCCTCTCCAATGTGGGTGCGACTCATTCAATTCACTGAAGACTTGAATGAAACAAAACAGCATAAGAAAGGAAATTTTGCTTTTTTTTATGTCTGTCTTTGAGCTGCAAATTGATCTTCTCCCACCTTCAGACTTGGACTGTAACTTAAACCATCAGCTCTCCTGTTATCAAGTGTTCTGACTCCATCTGGCTCTCCTGGGTCACCAGCTTGATGAATGCTGGCCTTGAGGTTTCTCAGTCTCCATAATCATCTGAACCAATTCCTTATAAATATCTCTAGCTCTATATCGATCTCTATATCTACATCTATATCTGTATCTATAGCTTCCCTATTGGTCTTGTTTCTCAGGAGAACTCTAATGTAGTTGATGTCCAATTTATTTTAAGATTATGAGGGAAGAAGTAAGTTCACAAGTGGGGGGAAATAAAGAGTCTACACATCATAATTTGTTTGATTTGAATCATATAATTGTAAGTGTCAAGGAAAATTTTGTTGACAGAGATCAAGTTTATTCATTAATTATTTAACAAATATTCATCTTGTAACAGATACAATACCTCACAGAAGTTTAAGAGGTAAGAATAGAAAGTCAACACCACAGAAATGATGTTATCAGTTGGATATGCTAGCTCTATAAGTAATAAAATGTATGACATATAGAGATTTAAATAGGAGAATATTAAAAAAAAAAAAAAGACAAGTCTCAGATTCAGTCACTTATACTAAGTTCCATGTCACCAAAACAAGACTTACCTTAAATACATTTTTGATTCTCCATGAAATAGAATCTTAAACCAGTCAGGAATCACTTGATCAGCACTATATAGGTAATCTGGCTAACAGACTCCTACCATCCCCTAGAGGAAAGTAACCTTCAATAACCAATCATTTTTCTGTAATGGACACCTCCCTTCCTCCTGCTTCCTTCTGCCAATGAAAGTCTTCCATTTTGTGTAACTCCTCAGAGCTCCTTTCTGCTGGATTGGATACTGCTCAATTTGAATCTGTTTTTGTTCAAACTCCTTAGTTTTTTTCAATATGTCTCAGTTTATCTTTTAATAGTTCTGACAACAGATGAGAAAATAAAGGAGACACCCCTCCCCTCAATAACCTGTAGGAACAACCAGCAGCCATCAGTTGAGTCTTTTGTGCTGATTGACTTCCTGCTACTTCTGGAGGCCATGGGTAAGACCCTCTCAAATTCTTGATGTACTGTTTTTGCATCCTAAGCTTTCAGATTTTGTTGTAGCATTTCTTTCTCCAGACTTGGTTCAGAAACCAGCTAGTGTTAGACTGTGTATGATTTAGAAACAAGACTGAGTTTGAGATGAGATTGCATCTGTCCCCTGGACTAGAACCAGTGTAAGTTCTCAGGTGAATAAAATTGTATTTTACAGCTGAACAAGTAGGCCAAATTTGTCAAAAATAATATTGATTTACAGTGGCAATAGTAGACAGCTAGATGAGCTTCTGTTTTCATAAGGTATCCTAGAGGAAAATTGCCTCAAACATGCATTCACCTCCTCTACAGTTTCTGATAACCAGGGTGGGTCCTGCTGGGATAGTTTACTCACTCTGATATCTGCAGACAGGTTCTTTGGAAAACTGGCAGAAGTCAGGAAAAGGCGAGCATTCTTGCTGAATCAGTGCTTCCAGATCACCAACCATGGTGCCTGTGAAGAATGGTAAATTTTCATGTTGTTCATTCCTTTCCAAATTCAGGTTGTCAGTCAAAAGAAACACTTTTAAGAAAAAGAGCTTTAAATTATTACTCATAAATTTCCTTTCAAGAACCCATGGGTTGTTGATTCTTTCTCTTCAAGAATTGTTATTGCCTTCTTGTTTGTTTCATTTAGTATCCTGAGACTTGACTTAGCAACTATCAGGTTGGAAGTACCCAAAATGTGGCTGGACAGAAATGTGAGTTGCCTTCCATTTGCAATTACCAAATTATTACCAAAGTCATTGACAAATTATTGTTTACTAATGTTTTTAAAATTCCTTTCCCCAAGGTCCTTAAACAAAACCAAATCACAGTTGAGAATAGCGAGTAAACATTTATTTCACTGGCCAAGGAAGGAGATGTGAATTAATGCTTTAAAAGATGTCTCCAAGGCAAAGGGGTGCAACAGGGTTTTTTAAACTATAGGCATTGGAGGAAGGTAACAGGGATCGAATTAAGGTGGAGAGTTATTCTCTGACTTGGTGAAATTCTAAGAAATTGGTAGAGTTCAGGGGAGAGAGGTTAACATACTATTTTCTCTTTACATGGTTGTTAAGATCTGTCATGAAGGAATGCCATTTTCGCTATGTCAATGATGAGAGTTTGGTTAAGGACACCGGGTAGAATATTGTTCATGCTCAACTAAGGAAAAGTCCCTAAATGTTCATATTTATCTTCTTGTGCTTGTTTTCTAGTAAATTGCTCCCATAAGAGATTCAACCTTTGTTCCCACAGAAAGTTTAGCTGGGAATCATATTTTGGTTTCTGTCTCGGGAAGCAGATATAGCTAAAAGATAGGTGTTTATCAGAGAAGAGGACTACTGTGAGAGGTAACAAAAAGTTACCTCTTCTGTTTAGATGGAAGGGAAAAAAAGATCTAACTTCGGTACTAATCTACAAGGAAAGGAACAGCTAGCAGGTGCACTTGAGTGACAGAAAGAAATGAGGGTTCTACTCAATTTGTGTGCTAGAATACTAAAAGCTATTGCCAATTCCTAGAGAAATTATCTAAATCTTTCTTTTTTTTTATCTTTAGGATAAAGGACTCCAGATCTTGGAAGGGGCACTCTCTTTGATGATGCCTCCTTTGTCCATGGGATTGTTTAATACTGCTATGGATATTTACTCTTTGTCCCATGAAACCTGATGAGATAGTCAGAAGGCTTTTGTTTTAAGGTAGCTCTATGGTTAGTGTTTGCTGTGTTGGAAACTGACATTCAGAGACGGACAAAACTTTAATTAGTCCTCTCCAGTTGAAATGAAGCTATGTATCCAGAATGGGGAAAACTTTGGGAGCTTTTGTGAAAGGGTTTACTAATCCATTCCAAAGACATTAAATCTAGATACAGCTCTAAACATAGAACACAAGAGTCTTTTAATTTCTATCTTAGTTGAAGATCTCCTTAATATATAGGAAATTGAAGATAAAGTGGTTGGTTGGGTAAATTAGCCTCTTGATATCAGTGAGGTTATAAAACCACTTCACTGAGGAATTAAAGACAGCTATATTTGTTTCCAAAAACAGAAATGCAGTTCTAGAAACAGTTCAAAACCTGTCTACCATTTTACTAATCCTCAAATCTCTGCTATTTATGACAAAAGATTTTCAGGTAGTATAAAAGATCTGGATAAAGGAACAAAAGTCTTTCTTGGTGGAACTTAATAGTCTTTATCTGTGTTTTTTTGAGATGTAAGTATTCTATCTAGTCTTTTCCAGAAACCAAGGTAATTATTATCAGCAGGAGATAGAAAAAGGAAGAGGAGAAGACTATTTGAAAAACTAGGCATATGAAAAATTCATAGTCTCTTTCACAAATATTAGGAAAATGTCTGAGGCATCTGAGCAGGTAAACTTAACTTATTTCTTCTACCAGAAACATAATTTGGATCCAACTGTGCTTTTATAAACTAGAGCTTTGCTTTATTGCACCCGTCTCCTGGCTAAAATTTCAAAGCAAAAACTGTGCATGTGTATGTGTGCATGTGTGTGTTATCTACTTCTGGATGGTATTGTCAAAATTAACTTGTCAAGAACTCTATTTAATTGGCTTAAGGACAAACCTGCATTATATAAATCAATAATGCTGTCATATAGAATCAAACCCAAATGTTTTTCAAGTTCACATGGTCTAATAAATTAAAACTAGCTCAAAATTGTTAGCTACATTAAAATAGTCATGACTTTAGGATTATAAATACTAAAAATAATGTGAACATAGAACTTTCATTCTTCTTAGGCTTCCTAAAAGTCAAATAAACTAATGGTATCTCTGTTGCGGTGTCTCTGTCAGCATATACCACTCTCTTATGAAAGGTGCAACATAATTCTCAAAAGAAAATTCTCTTTGCTTCTCTTACCCCTAGACTGATTATTGGATCTATTTTCCCTTTGATCTAGGGATCTTGGTTTGATACATGAAAAGAAAAAAGAGAGAGAGATTCTATTTGGAAGAAGTAAGAGGGAAATATCTTCAAGAGTAGGCATCTAATAGAACTCAAAAATTATGCTGGAACTGATTCAATGCCAGGGGATGAAATAGTTTCTTGATAATCAAATCATGGAAATTTTTTCACATTGACAAAAACTGGTTTATGATTAGGCATACAACCCAGTTCTGGATAATAATGCAGGAGACATATTTCTGAAATCTTCTGTCAAAGTAATTTTCCTTTTACTTGGAAACATCAGGAAAATTGTCTTTTTCAGTTGTCTCTTTAGGTTTTAGTTCAGGATACTACATTATAAGAACAGAATGCTTTAAGAGGTGTCAGCCATTTTCTGCAACCAGGAAATAAAGATTATAAGGATTGAAAAAAGTTTCACTGCAGCTCTTAAAATTTAAGCAGATTATTTCAGAAAATTCTAAATCTTAATTTTTTACTAACTCTGAGCTTAAAGATAGATTTTCCCTAAAGTTTTACTTAGATATTATTCAAATATTATTTGCAGTCAGCAGATCACATTCAGTGGGTTTTTTTGTTTATCTTGCTCTTTTTTTTTTTTTTCTATACTAGGTAAATTTCACAGCAATCTGTTATATCCTCATCTATGTTTAGGAAAAATACATATTTCTAAATCCATTAATATTCCTATTATCTCTCTAGAGAGGGCATAGAAATCTGGAGTGAACCTGCTTAGATTTTCATCTTGGCTCTGATGTTAATTAACTGTGATCATTACCAACTTATTATATTCTCTCTATGTGAAAGTGGGGAGGTGATCTTAGTTCAAACTACTGTAACTAAGTATAATAAACTGAATAGCTTATAAGCAATAGGAATTTATTTCTCACCATTATGAAGGATGGAAATCTAAGGTCAAGGGGGCTGCATTGTCATGTCCTAAGGAGAGTCCTCTGACATGCAGACTGTTGATTTCTCATTGTGTCCTCAAATGGTGGGAAGAGATTAATCTAGCTCTGGGACTTGTTTCTTAAAGATGCTAATTCTTTTTATGAGGGCTCTAGTCTCATTATTTAATTAACTCCCATAGGCCCCATCTCCAAGTATCATCACATTGATATTAGGCTCAACATATGATTTTTGAAGGGACATCCGTATTCATTCCATAACAGATAGAGAAGCGTTTTCCATATTTAGATAATAAAAATGCCTATATACAGTTACTAATAATAGTTAAATCCTAAATTTTATTTAAGGATAATCCTTTATATACCATTGTTTTAAGCACTTTAGATGCACTGTCTAATATCACAGAGCAACCCGTGAAATAAATATATTAACATCCCCATTCAACAGATGAGAAAAGTCTAAATAACTTGTTCCTGGGTCATACAATTTATAGGTGGCATTGATCAGATTCGCTCTGAAGCAAATATTTACATTAAATTTATACAGTTTTATTATACCTAGTAATCCAGTAGATAACAAATTTATCTTTAATCATTTGTGAATTTAAAAAGATTTTGAATAGTCTCTACTAACAATAGCAGGCATGCAAATTAAAAAAAAAGCAGGCACATGAAAGATTTACTTTATAACTCCTGTCACATTGCATTCACTATTATATGTCAATAATATTAGGTAATAAAGATAAGTGTATTAAATTGCCACCTTATGAGGTGAATCTTGAGGTTCATTTTATCATATATATGTTTATATATACATATACACACACATAATCAGTACATGAGCAGTCTGAGCCTAGTATCCATTACATAGCTTTATGTGTCTTCAACCATCTTTCTGCTTCCCTGTTTTTACATCACTTAATCACATTTCAAGCAAGCCCTGTAATTTTTTGGTCATTTTCAGTGATTCAAAGTGATTCAATTCAGTTTAAAAATATCAGTCATCACAGATTTGAGGGAGGAATATCTTCCTCACCCTTACCTACTCAAATTGGCAAAAGAAAACCAGTAACAGATTTTCAAAGAGGAGATTGCCTCATTCATGTATACATAACGATTTTTTATCTACCATTTACATGTAGTATGGAGTCTATAGTCAGCACACTGATTGAAGCCCTGCCTTAATGGACTGACCCTATATTCTAAGGGTTGTTGGGGGAAGAGTACAGGTGATAATAAGTGACAAGTGTTTAATATGAGAAATCAATGCTAAGTAAAGATGTAAAGCTAATGGGAAGTGAATTTTGAAAGTTTGCCAGAAAAGTTTTTATTAATAGGTGATAACTGAGTGTTAGTGAAACAATGGCAGATTGTTCCAGATGAAAATGGTGATTGGAAAGACCCTACAATAAAAGTAAGTTTGTTGCAATAGAAGGTACAGTCATCAAGGAGAATAAAGGTAGGAGATGAAGTTTAAGAGATAGCTTAGAATTTCATTCTGGGCCTTACACATGAAAGCTTTATGTTTTTTTCTGTATTATGGTAATCCACTGGTAGAATTAAAGAAAGGAGGAATGCAATGTAGCACAGGTCTTAAAATGAATTACCAAATGACATGTGAATTATATATGATAATTGGCAGGATTGGAAGAATGAACATGTTTAGAAGCTATCACAATAATTTAGATGAGAGTTAATGGTGGCTTAGTTTTTACTCATGGAAGATAGAATAAGAGAAAAAAGCCCTTGGATACAGGATTTGTTGATGGATTTTTGCAAATGTAGAATGAAGAGAAACAGTAAAAATTATTACTGAAATCTGTTTGTTTGTAACAAGCAACAAGGTCATGGTAATGGTATTTTGAGATAAATGGAAGGTAGAGGTAATATCAATAGCTTTATTTAAGATATTTAAGCTTGAGATGACTTTCAGTTAATCTCTTGGAGTTATAAAGATCCATAAGTCCTAGAAAAAATAAATTGTATGTAAAGATAAAAAGGATTCTCTATCTAAAATTTATTAAGAGATGTGCTTTACTGGTAAAAGTAGTTTGATTTTTTTTAAACAAGCATAAAGTAATACAATCAAACTACTTACTACATAATAGGGCTCAACAGATGTTTAGTAAACCAATCTATGTTTACTGCAAAAATTTGTCCTCTAAACTTTATATATATATATATAGATAGATAGATAGATAGATAGATATGTATACTTATATACATACATATATTTATCTATATAACTGCTCTCTCTATGTATATATGCAAGAATATAGGTGACATCTGTGAGTGACTGGACAACCTCAGAACACCTCAGACACAACATGAACAAAAATATAGCATCATCACCTCCCAAATATTTGCCAGTATTAACCCATTCATTCAAATTACATTTTAGGAATATAATTAGTTACCTCTCCCTTTAAGCCCAAAGCCAAGTAATTGCCAATAAATCCTCCTTCCATACATATCATATATCCCCCTTATTTGTAAGACTGCTGCTATAGATATGCTCACCACCTCTCATCAGGACTGTGGGTCCAACTGGTTTCTCTGCCAAGAGCATCCTTTTTTCAAAAAAAATTGTGGGAAAAAAGGTTATATCTGAAATATGAGCTTACTAACTTCCTTTTGTGAATAAAGACATTTGCCGACATCCCTTGCTCAGAATGAGTCTAAACCTTTTGTTACGTTACATAGGAACCTCCAGGATCTGTCACTTGCTTAGCACTAATTTCTTGACTTGTCTTATCAATCTAGATAATTCTTTATTTTCAAGGCAAAGTTCAAATTCTCTAGGAAGATTTTCTGAGACCCTGCTCCACAAGCAGAGCTAAATACTTCAGCCTTTCCTATATAAAATTTATTTTATTAAAAGTCTGTGCCCTAGCACTGACTTTGTGACTGACTTGTGATGGCTCAGAGCGTTTCATTTTGTGAAGGGGGAAGAATGTTTTGAGAGTGAAGATTAATCTTATGTATAAGATGAAGGCTATGTAGACTGATTTGGAGAAACAAAAATATTACTGTTAGTGCAGCAATCAGGATGATTTCTAAAGGACTTTCTGTAGAACAAAAGCTACAAAGAATTACAACGAGCATTCGTACACACACATCTGCACACACATAAGTCCTCTGAAATTTAGAGAAACAAAAGTTAAGAATCAAAATTATGTTTCTGGAGAAACTCTGGGGAATGCTCTTGATGAATCCTGTTAATGACGATTTACTTCTGATGAGTCTAAAGGAAAAGTAATTATTTTTGAAGATTAATCTTAATAGATAATGAAATTTTGTGAATAATTATATTTTAAGTTAATTTGATATAGTTAAATGTTAGGCACTAAAAACTAATTTTTTATTATAAAAGCTTTTGCAGTTATTGTGAGAGAGTTGACTAGAGAGTTCGAAGATGAGACTCACAACTATTGCTGTGGACTGCTTCAAAACTTTTAATCTGCTTGTCATTAATATAGTTTTATATATAACTTACAAAGCCAATATAGGAGAAAAAAATAATTGTTCTGTTTTTTCCTGCAATGTAACTCATTGCCTTTGTAAGACATTCTTTTATATTTATTAAATAAATAATTATTATTGAAAGGTTTTTTAATATTAAAGAACATTCATCTAGGTAAATAAAGGAATCAATAAAAGGTTGATAAGCTACTAAAATTTAAATATTATTGTAAATACCAATTAACCAGTGGTAGCTTGGGAAATATGTTATGTCATATGAGAAAAATTAATTTCCAGGTCAGGACAGAAACAAATGTATTTCACTTTGTATCTAATGTATGGTTTTCTATCCTTCAAGATATATTAGTGAAATTCAACCACCAAGACAATTTTATTGAAAATTAGAATATCTTGGACTCCCAAGGGACATAAAATAGAAAAATATTTTTCTTTATTTTTTCAGATTATATGATCTTTCACAACATGTCTTCGTTATAGAGGAATTTTCTTATGGCATATTTGATTAAGTTTTCTAATTCTTCTAAAATTTTTTGAAGACTTTTTTTCATTTCTGAAGGTTATCTTAATCTCTCAATGTCTATTCTACTCGTTAGTGCAAAAGAAGAAAAAAGTTGAAATAAGTTCAAATATACATTTTCTTTGTTATGCTTCACCTTTTTCTCAGCTCTCTCTCTCTCCTCCTCTCCCCCTATCTTTCTCTCTCCTCCCCCACCACCCCGCCTCATCCCTGCACTCTTCCTCTTGCTCCCTCTCTCTCATACTCTCTTAACCTGTATCTCAGATCCTGTTCTTTCTTTCCAGGATTCAAGTGTACATTTTCAACTCCAGTGATTCAGTCTAAAGATAACCTCAAGGGAGATATTTCCTCATATCTGCAAACTTGTGTAGCCATTTCTTTGTTGTCATTTTCCAACTCTTGGTTAGAGAGCAATTCTTCCTTTCTGCTAGTTTTTCCCACATGTACCATAAAGTTTCATTTCTCACCAAATAATCCAATTTAGCACCAGTGCTGTCTAGCAATGAATGTAGCTCTGTTCCCGAGTAAGGTGAACAGTGATGTTATCACTAAACACCAACCGCTTTCTTTGCAGCATCAAACCCGACAACTAACATTTTCTCTCCTCTCTCTCAGGGACTAACTTACACTTTCCACAACTTTTCTTGATCTAAGTTTCTTGGCCTAAGTTTCTGAGCATTCGTGTTCCCTTTCCAGACTTTTCAACGGAGACTGCTTTCTGCAACCACATTTGCAATGTTATTATTTTTTGTTGTTTCTTACAGTTTCTTAGTAGATTAAAATCATAAAACAAAAATACTCTGAATATGGGCCACCAATGCAGATATTTAGATCTCAGTTATCAAAGGTAATAGCTTTTGTGGAAAAAATATGAATAGCTATAATTTACAAACAAGCCCATGCTCTTTGATTTAGAACTGTAATTGCTTACCAGTTGTCAGATTTTAGCTTCATCAAGAGATGTGCAACAAGCATTATCTGAATAATTAAGCTCAACTGGATAAAATTTGTTCAACTCCAGGCTCTGTAAGTGGTGTATTTCTTAATTATTTGAGATAAACCTCAAAACAGCAATGTGTTAGGATCTGTACTTTGAAGTGAAAGTGATAGAAATTGCAGACTTTTGAGCCACTACATATAAATGTGAAATATAAATTAATGGGCAAGAAATTACTGTTTGTACATTGGCTGGGGGGGAGGTAAATGCTGTCTATTAGTCCCTGCAGTGGTCCAGAAAAACAACTGTAAATCTTTTGCATATTTTCTCACCAGTGTGAGAATTCAAGTATTTAGATTTTTGACTAGAGACACTCTAGTCAACTTTCCTTTCTCCTGTGAAACAGCTTGCAAAATACATTCATTTGTGAAGGTATTTCTTTTCACTTTAGTCATGTGTCACTTAATAGAAGGGCTATCTGCTGAGAAATGTGTCTTTAGATGATTTGATAGGTGTGGGACTATCATAGAATATACTTACACAAACCTAGATGGCATATTCTGTTACACACTTTGGCTGGATATAGGGACCCCTGTGGTATACGTAGTCCATTGCAGACTGTAGTTTGTCTTCTCATGAGTTGAAGAGAGAATTAAGCTAAATAACAGAAATCTTTTTAAAACTCTGTAAGTCAAGATGTTGTACAATGATCCCTCATGGATGAAAATCAGGCATTTCTGTATGAAAATCCTGAGACATGTTAAAAATGACAATAGAGATTATAGATTTTAAAATTTGGTGATTGATCAATTAATTGATTCTTTCTTTGACTCTTGCATTAATGTTCCAACTTTGTGATGTAAAAAGTAATGTTGAAGGGATTTTTTAAAACTGATTTTCTTGAATTAAAGGAAAAAATATACTAAGAAGGCCAGAAATTAGATGAAGACTTTTCTAAATATTCCCATACCATTAAATATAGCATCACTCAAGATATTCTGTTGGAAAATGAATTATCTCAGTCAATTTCTTTTAAACTCAGATTTGAAAATGTTTATTCCTATTTATGTTAGAAAGTCAAGATACTTTGCTATAGAAAAAATTTAAATATAGAAAAAATAGTAATTATCACTATCAGAAATACTTGTTGCTTTCTAATATAGGTGCAAAATATGTCACATGGAAGAAAAATAAAGTTACAGAACTGATGCTAAAACTTTCCAGATGAAAAGAATGGTATTTCTTTAGAAAACTAACTTGATGAGCTCTGAAATTATACTGCATGGGTGCAAATCCAAGGTAACTCGTGTTACTGACTTTGTATCTCTAGACACAATAATATATCTTTATATGTAAACAAACTATTAATTTCTGCTCCATAGAGTTTATTGCAAAATTGAGTGAGAAAAATCTTTTTTAGTCTCATTTAATTTCTCTTTTAGGCTCATAAAGTGTTCAATAAGAAAAAGTTGGCATCATTGATGTCATTGTTGACATCATTACTATAATCATTGTCTGTATCATTCACTGAAGGCCCTTTAGGTTGTGAAAAAGATCCAAGATTTTTTTTTAAACAAGGATGAAACAAGAATTCTAAGAAAAGAGAGGCTTTGAAATCTGCCAAATTAAGAGGAGGTGTGGAAACTCAGTGAAAACAGGAAAAGAAAGAAGAGACAAAGCATAACAAAATGGTTGCAATTGCCCAGACTGTGAAGAAAATAAGGTAGGAATTTGGTAGGAATGGCCAAAATATTTCACAGGCGTACATTCTGTATATTCAGTTTTAGTGTATGTTTGTGCAACAATGTAAAATCACCTTCCCTTGCCCCTATTCAGAAATAAAATCTACCAGAACTTGATTTTGTGGGGACATTTTGAGGAAATTAAAGAAAACATTCTGTGCTTCATTGTAGACTAAACTAGGAATCTAAAGAAATGAACAATAAAACAAAGAATTAATGAGATGGAAAATTCAGCAAATGTAGAAAATCATAACAAAATGTAAACCTTTATCGGCATGAAAGTTTGAAGATCACACTATGTTTTGTAAACACAGATAATGTACTGTAATGTATGTCATTTATACAATCATTCATACAAAAAGATCATATATGTGTCAATGATCACAAACAAATCAAAAGACTGAAGAAATATGCCTGTGTTTATTTCTGCAGGTAAATTTGACAATGGCATTATACTAGCATAAATACTATTTTGCAACCCACATATTAAACTCATTTTATCAGAAGTATCCTTCCATAATACTAAACATTTACTTTAGTATTACTTTAAGGACTATCAAAGAATCATTTTTATAAAGGTATAATTGTGAAGTTATCACTCTGAAGTAAATATACAATTCCTAATAATCTTTCTTATTGTAGGTAAAGCATTAATTAATAAACTAAGGAAAAAACCTCAAAATTATCAATCTTTACGAAAATTTTGGCTTTTTCTACTATTGCAGTGGCCAAATAATCATTGTCTTATAAGTGTGTGTGTATTATTATTTTTCCATCAGAATATAAGTTCCAAGAGGAGACAGCTATATATATGTATATATATGTATGCATGTATATATATGTATATAGCTTACTATTAGATATTCAGATCTAAAAGGGCATTTGGCATATAATAAACCAATGAATAGATTTTGTCATCACAAATTAATTCTGTATTTTTCTAACTCTCAATTACAAATGGAAACAATTTTGTACCAAACAGTTCTGATAAAATGATATAAAGTAATACATGGTAATATCAAATAGTAAAGTGCCAGTATACTCTATGTTATCACTCTTCTTAATTCAGCTAACTTTTAGGAAAATTTTCCTTCACATATTGTGTTATAACTCTCCTCCACCAGCAGTCAACTAGTCTTATTCAGACATCCCAGCATTAGAATCTCCATGTCACCCATTCTTTCCTCTCTCTGCCACACCACTTTAAATTCACTGATTTATTTTTTCTATTTTGTCTTCTCCCTTAATTGCATCTATTCAAGAACAGAAGGAACTCATATGTCTTTAAGCCTTACACCCTTACATTAAGCTGGAAAAATACCCAGTGTTGAATAAATTGTTTGACAAGTGAGTCAGAGATTGAGAACTGTTTCTGAAATGGACTTTCTGTCTTTGTTTAAGTTGAACTGAACACAAGTGCTATAAAAGCAAAAAAAAAGTCTGCCCCCCTTTTTTATTTCAGTGTTTTCAAAGCATCTTTTCCCTTTCACATTCCTATCCACTCTGTCTACTCTTGCTAACCTCTTTGATTTTTAGAATTAGGATTCTACTTGGAATATTTTTTTTTTGTCTTAAACAGTTTTAGTTCAACTAAGTCATAGGTAAAAATTTCTGACTTGTAAAGTATTTATGCTTATAGGTGAAGGAAGACCCTTGCAGCTAAAATAACAAATACTCCATCTAACCTAACAGGGCACTATTTCATTGCCTTTTTTATTTGTTCTATCACTCAATAATTTTCATTATGAAAAGGGTTGCTCTGCTATGCATTACATCCTCTTTCCTCTCTTGATGACCTTTCACTGTTTCACTGTATTTATTCTTTATAGGTTCATACTTTTTATGTTCAAGAAAATTATTCTGCGTGTTGGGGTGGGGGCCACAATACTATTGCCTTGAGTGATTTTCATTAGTCTTCTGTTAATAAGAATTAGAAGATAATGCTCTTATACTGTAATTTTTCCCATTCCCAAATAAAAGTGATTATAAAGAGAATGGTACTAGTTATACCACCAGTGTCAGTGACAGTAACTGAATTCATTT
The DNA here is from genome assembly GCA_004363575.1 of Solenodon paradoxus. Lineage (NCBI taxonomy): Eukaryota > Metazoa > Chordata > Mammalia > Eulipotyphla > Solenodontidae > Solenodon > Solenodon paradoxus. Next base: position 150,446 of record RJWH01001465.1, read on the forward strand.
ACTAATCTCCCTTTTCATGTTAGAGTTGAAATAGCTCATGCTTTTCATTTTAATGCTATTTTCATTATATTATTGCTCAAAGTTTCAATAGATATACATAGTTGCAAATACTAGAATAGGCCCTGTTTTGTTAAGAAAATTGAATTGTACATTGAGCATTGCAGAAAAGGCCAAAGAATCAGGTTTCTATGTTATGCAGCCAGAATCCCTGAAGGCATTTGGAGGATGTTCTAGTAAGAATGTACGATGGGCACCCACATAATAGCTTACACAGACAGAATGCCCATAATGAACATTAGCTTCTTTGGACCATGGCTGTAGTTTACATGTGTGGAGCCTAACATATCATCCACATCTGTCTGTGTGAAGCTACTTGCCTATGTATTTCACTCACAAAAACATGAACTCCTCACATACATATGCACTTGTGCACATCATATCACAATGCAGGCACTTGCTTGTGCTGACATTGGCAGGGGGGCTGAGAAAGGAGATTTTTTGGTTTTCACCATAGATAAATGGGCCACATAATTTAAAAAAACATCAAACCAGTAGGGAGGGTTTAAAAGTGTTAGGAGCTCACACATGCCCATGGTGTCCCTTCCTTACCTTACTAACATCCTCATACACTTTTTACCACATGTAAATATCCAATTGCCAATAAAAGTTGCATTATGGTCCCACTAACATGAGGCTACTAAGCCTTATTCAAAATCACGCATACCTATTCTTTCCTCAAAATGTACATATTAATGTTGAATCACTGGCGATAATTAGTTCTGGATGTTGTTTTGCTAGTTCTATCACAACTCTAGATTGATATTTATATGTACAGATCAACCATCATTACTACACTATATATAACGTGAAAAAGAATAGGAGCAAAAAAGTGCAGGGGGATTAGGTTAAATACATAAATGGCATAGCCAGAGAGAAGATTAGAAGATACTATACTGCCTGCTTCTTCAACTTGATATGGAACCATACACAGACTTCATAATTTAATTAATGATTCTGTTCTTTTTTTCTTCATCTTGCTCCTAAACTGGTCACAATGCTTTACCTGAGGGGAGGATTGAGTTTTCATTTTGGAGATTTCTGACTTTTGATGAGATTTGGACCTTCGGGTTAAGGTTAGGCAAAAAGGAATCTTTAAAATTTTAGTTCAGTTGAATCTTTAAATTCTTTAAGCGTCAGAGGTCTACTAATTAAATTTAAAAAAATAATCAATGCTATAAAAACAAAGCTATACTCGTCTATGACTCGATGCTATAAAAGTAGTAGTCATGTGTTTAAAAGTTTAAACTCTTTTCTAATTGGAGAGATCTAGAAAGTATTTGTTGTGCAAGTATGTTGGACGTACTGACAAGGCACATGAAAAGTCCTTGCAGTGCAGTGTCAATGTTATGTTCACTGCCATCTGGCAGCAGGTCACTACAATTCAAGGGTCAATTAATAGAGTGAGAAAGATAACTAATTCAGACTAACAGATACATCCACGTGAGTATTTAGAGCACATGCAAAAATGACTTGCCCTTTGCGACATCATTGCACACCTTCCAGATCCAGGTCTTTATCTCACATAGAGACCTAGATGAGTTTGAATTAATGAATCCTTGAAATATGTAATTCGAACAAAAATAAATGTAATTAAAAAAATATTATTTAATAGTATTTTTTATTTATTAAATCTGTTGAGTGTATTATATGAATGTATATGTAAATCTGCCTATGTAGATATACATAGTTACATATACAAAGATACATAGAATAAGAATTATTAGTGCATTATGACTATAAATCAGCTTAATCCAATCTTCCTTCTGTTAATCTTATGACCAAAACAAATTTAAATGCTATTCCAAATGACTTTGAATACATTTAAAATAGTAAAAATTTTACTTTTATTTCTTATTTTTCTTTTCTTGAGAAATCCTGAAACTTTTGAAATATTTAAAGCACTAATGAAAATGATGCATTGTTGATTGTGACTAGGTTTCCATTTCTCACTGGCCCCCAGTGTAAAATAATGTGGACAAGAGCACAGCTAACTTCTGGTATAAAAGAAAGGACTCTTCCCCATAAGGAAATGTGTAACATCTGTTTGCTTAAAGTTAATAATAAAGTCAGTTAATAGTCACTAAGAACTTATGCTTTTTACTTGCATTACCAGATTGCATTCTGAAGACTACCCTGTGAGTGTGATACAACTATCCTTGCCAGTGTGGAGTGGGAAACTGAGTCCAAGATAAGAGAAGTCACTTGCTCAAGGACATGGGCAGTAGTATCTTTCTTCCAGAATCCCCACTCTTGGCCGCCATTTTCACAGTTATCAGAGACCTCACAGTAATCTAACATAAAAAGGTATGCTTGTTCAGCTTTGCTAAAATATTCTAGAAACACTTTCTGATTTTCCATGGAAATTTGCTCTAACAAATTTTGTAAACTTTTAAACTTGTATCTAGTTATATGTGTAAGGCTTTGCAAAGCAGTAGGTTGCTAGAGTTTAGCTTGTTTTTATCTTAGAAAACTTACAAAGACCAGTGTTCTGAGGCATTTGGGCTCTTTTTCTTGTAAGTTATCTAGAGATCTAGCGCATATTGTGTGTGTTGGGCCATAAAGTGGGTCTTTAAATCTATAAGTTAAAAAACTACAGGTTAAAATATCAAAGCATTTTCTTAAGATGTCTTTGTAGTATCAACGAATCTAAACAAAATAAAAACTAACAAATTATACAAGACATCTTATTAAACTACAAGTTTTAAAGGACAAAATCTAGGATAGACCGACCTGTCTCCACCACTTAAGCTAGCTCTTTGAGTATTGGCAAGCTACCTAAACTCTTGATGCTTGTCTTTCTTCAGTTGTTCGAAGTAGATGGCAGTACTACTCTCTCTTATAGGCTTGTTTCAAGATTAAATAAGTTGATATATTTAAAGCACTTTCACACACTCTGTATTTATCTATTAATACAAATTTTTTCCATTTAAGAAGATTTTAATGACTTTGTAATGTATTCTTTCACTCTAAATTGTATAGTGCAAAGCAAAACCACTTAAATATTAATGTGCTGAATGAGGACAAGATGCAGAGCAATTTGGAAAAGAAGAAATGTGGTAGGTGAACAGAAAAGTAAGATTTGGGGTATATCAATATGATAAAAGAAGGAGGGATGTGATGGAAGAGAACACTGTGGGGTACTTAGACAGGAACCTGAGTGAAAGCCCTTTTTATGACTTCACGTTGTGCTGATATTCATGTTATAAGCTGCAGGCGCTTTGCCATTGGGACCCAACCTCTAAATCATTCTGTTGCTTGTGCCTATAGTCACACAGCTCTCCTGCTGAACCTACGAGTTTATGATAGCTTATTTTTGCCCTTTACAGCATCCTGTTAATAGGGTCAATTTGTCATGCCAGACAATAGTTTTAGGTTTTTTTAAAAGGACGTCAATCCATTCAAGCCTTATATCCTTAGAAGTCTCCAACAATTTATAACTCTCATTTCTTCTCAGACTTTATAACTTCTTATCAACCCTACAGAGTAACTAAGTGAAAAAGACAATTGCTGCATTATGAGAAAAGAGGAGTTTAATATCCAGCCTTTGTGAATTCACTGTCAATATTAAATTTATCATATGGTACAGCAAAATGTGTATGGTACTATCTTTTCAAAGACATTATATTGGTTTTTTAAAATGCATTTTCCAATGAATTTATTCCTATTGATTAAAAGATGTCAAGTAACTTTGCTGCAATAAAGGCAAACTAATAACATAGTCAATTTGTTTATATGTGAGTTGTTCTTGTTTTTGTCTTTTATTATTCTACTATCACTGTCATAGTTTTATTAAATGGGGACAAAGTTAACAAAAACTGTTATTGGTCACCTGCCTTGCATTGATTTTGATCTTATTATATTATTTCCAAAGAAAGTTCCCTAAGGAAAGTAAGAGATTATATAAACAAAAACAAATAAATAAACTGAGAAGTCTTCCAGTTGCAATATCTTGCAGGTGGAATATAAAACCAACAAAAATACTACTCTTGTTGCTGTTATTACTGTAGCTGCTATTACTACTTCCACTACTAACACTGCTAGTTAATGTTTATAGACTGTGTGTTCTATACCAATATAGTCACTCATTTAATTGTAACCACAGTCTAATGAGGTAGGTATTTTTCAGATAAGGAAACAGAAACACAAGGGGGTTAACCATTTGCCTGAGGAGACCTGGATATTCAGTAGCAGAATCAGAATTACAACCCTGCTTCTTGAGCCCTAAAACTCTTGCTTTTAGTCATCATATTTTAGTGCCTCCAGAGAGCTGCCCTTATTTGATAAATCTGCCACAAGCATCTTGAATATTCTCTCTCACGGCATTATTCAGGTGGCAGTAAAATGGCTTCTTGCTCACTCACTACCCTCCCTTTGGTGATACCTCTAATAAAGGACCGCCACCCCCCTACACACACACCTTTACTCATGGTATGGTTACTTTACTGTAATTTACCCTACCTACTACCACTGGAAGATGAAATAATGCCAGACAAGCATGGGAGAAATGGAGACATCCTGACCCACTGCCATTGGGAGCCCCAGTCATGAGTACAATAAAGGGCATGTCTTTGCCACCTGTGTCTTCTCATGATTTCCTCAGACTATCTACTAGGCAGGGCATTACTCTGCCAAAACTTGCACACCTGCATAATGTGGTCCAATCTTAAGACAAGGCTATAACGATGTATTCTGTAACACTGTAGCAGAGCAAAATTCAGAAATATTGGATAAGAAAGCATGACATTGTCTTGTAGCTTGACTGAGATTAAAAATGACCAACAAATATGATTTCTGCATAATCGAAAAGGAAAAAAATTCTCTACAATATAATGCTGCCTTAAACTCCCAGTTCAAGTCTATATTGTATGCTAAATCATGATCTTCTCAATTATGTTTCTAGTAATTGTGACTGGGTTTCTTTAATCTGTCTTCATATTTTAAGCTCCCTTAGCTACATCCAGATGTTGTAAACAACGAAATTTGTAGTTGGGGAAAATCTATAAACATTAAATGCATGACAAACATGTCAGTCACATTAAAATAGGTGAAACTGTACATTAATATTTTTAAATAGACTATTTTTAGAGCAGTTTTAGAGGTACACAGCAGAATGAGGAAGTTACAGATTTCCTGTGTATCTCCTACCCTACATATGCAAAACCTCCTCTGCCAGAATGGAATATTTATGACTGGTGAATCTGCATTGGCATATCATAATCATCCAAAATTCATAATTAACATTGCTATTGCCTATTAGTAATGTGTATGCTATAAGTTTAGATAAAGTATAGCTCTTACTAGCAGTATTAATCATTAGGGCATCATACAGAACACCTTCATTGCCCTAAATTCTTCTCTTCTCTCTCTATTCATGACCCCCATCTCCAGTAATTCTTGACAAGTGTTTGTTTTTTAATGTCCATAGTTTTGCTTTTTCCAGAATGTCCCATAGTTGGAACCATATAGTTTATGATATTTCAGATTAATTTCTTCATTTAGCACTTAGCATGTCTTTCTATGTCTTGATATCTCCTTTCTTTTTAGTGCTGAATTGTATTCCTGTGTCTGGATGTACTATAGTTTATATATATGTATATATTCACTTGTCAAAGGATATCGTGATTGCTTTCAAGTTTTAGCAATTATGAATAAATTTTCTATAAACATCCTTGTGCACATTTTTGATACAGGTATGTTATCAACTCCTAATAAGTATGTAGGAGCACAATTTCTAGATTGTATGATATGTATTGTAGATTATGTTTAGTGTGTAAGAAACCACTAAACTGACTTTCAAATTTGCTATTGCACTTTGAGTACTACAGTCAAGGAATAAGACTTCTGGTGTCCCATATCTTCACCATCTTTTGGTGTTGAGAGTCTTTCAGATTTGGGGCACTCCAATAGGTATGCAGTGGTATTTTACTTTTTTAATATCCATTTTCCTGGCGACATATGATGTAGAGCATCTTCTCAAACTTATTTACTATATGTCTATTTTTGGTGACATTTATTAAGAACATAGCCCATTTTAAAAAGCATTTTTGTCTACTTAAAAATTTTAAGTTTTAAGTTTTCTTTGTATATTTTATAACAGTCCTTTATCAGATGTGTCATTTGCAAATATTTTCTCCCAGTTTATGGCTTGTCTTCTGATTCTCTTGGTACTGTCTTTCATGTAGCTAAAAATTATAATGTTAATGAAACCCAGCTAACCAATTATTCTTTTATGGATTATACAGGAACCAGAAGTCTAGGTCTGTGAAGTTTCCTTCTTTTTTTTAAAATTTTCTTCTAGCTTGCATGGCTTTCAAGGAGAAGTCAGAAGTGCTTGTTATTTTTATTTCTCCATAGAGAAGGTGTTTTTGTTTCCCTCTGAATTCCTGTAGAACACCTTTTTTATCTTTGATTTGAAATGATAATCTTAGGTGAAATTTTGGTACATTTATCCCCCTTGGTATTCTCTGAGCTTGTGAGAGCTGCGGTTTGATGTTTGACATTAATATGGAGAAAGTCTAGTCACTGTTTTTCAAATATGTCTTCTGCTCTTTTTTCTCTTTTTCTCTTTGTTATTTCAAGTATGTATGTGCTGTACCTTTTGTAGTTGGCCCACAGTCCTTGGATATTCTGTCTTGTTTTATTAAGCTTTTGTTCTTTTGCTTTTTGGTTTGTGAGGTTTCTGTTTATATATCCTCAAGTTCAGAAATCCTTTCCTCAGCTCATTCAATGTACTAAAAAGTCCATCAAAGCTAGTCTTCATTTCTGTCACCATGTTTTGCTTTTTTTAATCTTTCACATTTAGTTATTTCTTACACTGTCTGTTCTTACATGTCATGTACTTATATTCATTAAAGCATATTTATCATAGTCATATAAATTCCTGATCTGATAATACCAATATCCCTGCTAAGTTTGATTCTAATACTAGCTCTGTTATTGCAAATTTTGCATTTTTGCTTTTTTTTTTATACGCCTTGAAAGTTTTTCATGCAATCAGACATAATGTACTAGGTAAAAGGAACTGCTATACATGGGTCTTCAGTAATATGATAGTAAGATTTAGGGAAAGAGGAAAATATTCTATAGTCCTATGATTACATTGACCTTCAAAATTTTTAGCCCCAAATTATTCTTAATCCTTTTCCAGCTTTAACATTGAGAAAAATTATGAAAAATAAAAATTGATGGCCAAATCTGTAGTACTCACACAGACTGAGGTTCTTGTGGCAGACTGAAAATTCAAGTCTTTTTATTGTAATTGTTACTGTTTTTGTTTATTTTGAAGAAGTAGTAGCCTAGATTTGTTTAATAGCTGCTGTCTTCTAATACTTTTCTCCTTGCTTTTCCCCTTCCTTTTACTAAATACCCAATTACCTTCTATTCTTTTGCTTATTAATCATATAATCTAAGTAGCTGAGTCTAATATTAAAAGGAAATTAGAAAACTACTTTTTATTATGGAAAACATCTTCAGAGAGACAATGGTGCTTGTAGAAAGTACTCCACTCAGTTTTTCCATTTTACTGGAAAGGAAAGAATGTTTGGAATGCAAAGTAAAAAACATTATATAGAAGTTGCCATTTTGTATGAAGTTTCTTTTGTTCTAGGAAATGTGGTTAAGTTAGCAAGCTCTGCATCAATTTGAGGTGTTAAGTTACGGGAGTCATATATGTATTCAAGTTTCTCCATGTCCTAACTCAGATCACCAGTATAAAAAACTAGAAATGTAGTGTTAGGGATCAAAGGCCAGGAGAAAAATGAGTATTGTCTATGGTGACTTCAAGATTACATTTTCTTGGTAACTTAAGACATAGACTATATTACTACTTAGTGGATTGTGATTCAACAATTTATGATACATCTTTTTATCATAGTTAATACAAAGTAATTGGTACACTTACATTTATATCAGGCAGCATTATACACACATTTTTCTACCTATGTTTTTCTCTTTTGTAATTTCAGATGCAATTGACCATATCAGAGTTTAATTTTAATTAATCTACCTTTTCTTATATTTCTCAGTAAATTTAGTGCTTTGAGGAAAATGTGTTTTCTTTTTCATGGAAAAAGTACATATCTTGTATTTTGCTTATAATCTTCATTGACTTTGTGATGGTAGATATTCAGCAATAAATCCTTTTCTATATAAAGCTTTAAAAATGTCAGTTTGATTGAAAATAAGAAATAGCTTAAAATCACTTTAAACCAAAAGAAAATCTAAATTACTAATCCACATGCTTTTGCTTTATTCTCCCCTTTTGAAAGAGCTTTTTATTGAGCATGAAAAGACTTACATTACATAGGAAGAAATATGAAGCTTAACTCTCTCAGAGATTAGCTTTGTATCAAGAAGAATATCTAGTGTTTTTATAGATGACATTTATATTTTTTTAAAGCTCTAGGTAAAGAAAGCTTGCCTTAGTTAAAAATAATAGTTCAGTATTTGTATATTCTGGGCCAAATCTCCTCTATAAATAACTATTTTTATCCATTATGAGTAAATTTATATATTTACCTATTATTTTCATGAATAGTAGAACATTTTTATTGTTTTGCCATTATATAAAGATTTCTGTTTCGGTGTTCTTTCCCAATGGGATAAAAGCAAATATCTGACATATAGACTATAATTTAAAAAAAAAATTTCATGTGAATTAAGAATAAATAGGTCATATATAGCAGAGGCAAGCAGAGATTCTTCTAGGCAACTGAAGACTTAGAAAGAAAGGAAAAATATAAGAAATCTGATCACATTGTTAGAAACAATTGGCAGATATCTGGCCAAAAACAACAAAAATGAAGTGATTGAGACGAAGGAAACAAAAAAATAAGAAGGGAGGCATAAAATGCTCTGTTTGAATCTGTCTTCTTATGATAGCTCAACAAATACCCTAATTTATTCACCAAATATCCCATTCATATTTAGAGTATTCTTTAAATTACACCACCCTGACCAGTGTTCATTATTCTTAATTTGAATTGACAAAAAATGATTGAGACTGAAGATATTATGACATGCTATGGACTCTCACTCTGGGTTTTACACAATAAAAGATCCCAGTAAAACTATCAAAAGCACCTGGGTTAAGTAAATGGAATCATTTTAGACAAGGACCGGTGTAAAAGATTTTTTGCATACTTTGAGTTTCTGGATAAATTTTACAAATCTTGAGTTTCTGTTCTGGAATTTCATTTTATACAGATATATTCTACAGGAAGTATTCTCTGTGCCTGGTTATAATATGGCTATGGTTTGCACTACACATTGGGACAATAGAAGACATGCTTAAGACATAGAACAACCTGTTTTCAATCAACTATGAAAAGTTATGCAAAAGAACATAATCATTAGGGGCATGGCAAGCATATTATTGATTAGTAATATCCATGATATTAAAGAGTAAGTATGTGAAATGTTTCAATTAATCAGGCACTTGTAATGGCAATTTGATATGTACAAACATTTGATTTTTGACAATTCTAAGAAATACATACTAATGATTTTCTCACTTTACTGCTGTGAAAATTAAAATTAAATGAATCTCTCTAAAGTCAGAGAACTAGTAAAATGATGATTTTGGTTTTATCCAAGGGAGTCTGGGTGTAGAGTTTTACTCATAACCACTATCTCCTATAAAGAACTGTTGAACAGTGTACATAACTAAGGTCTATAAGTAGCAGAAAAGGTCAGTACAAAATTTTATAAGTATAGATGATGGTGTAGCAGACAAAATTGTGTCCGCTCAAAATAAAAGGGATAGAATTGAAACCAAATAGGTCATCAGTAACAGAAGGACAAATAACCAGTAATATACTAGTAAATGTTAACAATCACCTTTCTAGTTTAAATAAATATGGGTATGTGTGTATACACACAGATATGCATTCATAGTTTGTTATAGATTTTATTGATCTTAAAGATGTATAACACAATTCAAAAAGAATAATAAATACGCAATACCATTATATAAATTTCATGTAATTGATTTTTCCAACATGCTTTGTGGGTTTTTGCTGAATCAATGTAGCTGTAAACAATGTATGATTGCAATTTACCCATGACTTGGCAAATGGAATTGAATTCAATCCACCCTTTTCTCAATATTTCTATTGTCTTTAAGTACAACAAGTGAACTATTCCTGACCCCCATAAAAATTATATTCATGAACAGAAACATTTTCATCTTAAAGATTTTTTATGTCATAATGTCACTTATTTTTTAGTAATGCTAGCAACTGTTGAATCAGGTACCAAATACTGAAAAACATGCTTCCCAAATTATTTGTGTCATTCATAGTGTAATAGCTATCACTTTATTGATAAACTCAGTTTCTAGCAGTGGAATTAGATCTAGCATGAAACAAAGCTAGGTGGTACATGGCTTATGTTTAGCAAATCAGTGTGTATGCCAAATCCCAAATGAGTATTATTAGGGAAGTTTTTCTTTTCTTTTTTTAAATCACTGCTCTCTTTCCAGAGTTTAGAAAAGAAAAGACACCTGGAGTCAATGCATGTACAAAGACAAGAAAGTCACACCTGGGATTCACCTGAATTTTCTCACCACGTGTGGTAATTATCAGCTTGTATTCTTTTATAAAATCACACAGTAATTGACCTTTACACATCTGTCTGGTTGGCTTCTCATAAAATAGTTAATGAAAAAGAGACCTGATTCCAAAGTCTTGTCACATACAATATGAGTTTGAACTGCACTGCTTTAAAGCCATATACTCCCTATCTTCTGATTGGCGATTAAGTGTGATTCTCATCTTTTTAGATAGATAGATGATAGATAGATAGATATATACATACATAGATATATAGATAGATAGACAGATTTGGTATAGGGCCTACTAGGCAAGAACACAGTAAATGACAACTTTTACTATTATTGAAACTATCCACAGAATGTCTTTGTGTATGTGTGTATGCACATTGGATGAGTTTTTGTTTCATTTTTACTTTAAAGTTAGAGCTTGTATAATTAACAGGATTCCAGTCAAAATGAAGCAAATGAAACATGTTTTTTCTTTTTCTATTATAAGTCAGGTATTTATACATCTGGATAATAATCTTTCATATCTCCACAGGTAGTCTGTGTATACACACGGAATTGCTAGATCTTAATTAGCAGAGTCTTGTTGTAGAAATATGTGTCCTGTTGTTTGAGAGCTAGATGCAGCATTTATAGCTAGATCATAGCAGGTAATTCCTTTCCTCTGACATTAAAATTTGATCCTAGGTTCTCTTCTTGTTCTACATACCAGGTAATTCCTTTCCTCTGACATTAAAATTTGATCCTAGGTTCTCTTCTTGTTCTACATACGCTCTCTGTGCAGTAGCAGTAACTCATGTGATGTCAATAACCATCAATTGAACACAATCCAAATATATCTCTTTAACCTATCTACTAATTTAATCCACATGGGTAAGCATTAGCTGTTATTTACTGAGTTCTTGCCCTGCTAGACATCATGCAACACACTTTATATTCAATATTAAATTTTATAATTACAAGTATGGCGTGTATATTTTTATCCCAGGGCATTTCAAACTCAAAAGATTCTAACCTGAATTGATGATTGACCCTTACCAGATTTATTTTTTGCCTCAGTGTTTCCTATGTCTACCTCTTATTTATCAGACTGGAGCAGCCAGGAATTCAGGAGTTATCCTTGACTCATTCTTTCTTTCCCCTTAATAATCACAGACATTAACACCTGCCAATTCTATCTCCAAATATCTCTTCTTTCTATCTATTTCACCACACCCTATGTCAGGCCATCTGGATATCTCCGATTTTTACAATGGAGTCTAATGAACTTTATTTATAAAAGATTTCCATATAATTGACAAAAAATTCTTAAAGATTTAAATAATGGTCTCTTTACCATATTTAAAATCTATCAATGGACATAAGATACAAATCCTTAACATACCTGTAATCAAATCATGTTTGAACTAAACCTTGCTTCTCAAAAAGTACAGATTCATCATACTGCTTGTCCTAAATTCTAATTACCTGGATTATACTAAAATTACAATACTTTTTTATCTCCAATTAATTCTTCTAGCATTACCTTTAAAATAATCTTCTCAGGAATCTCTCCCTTACCTCATCCCATGTGAATGAAATTATTTAGGATTTTGTTTTTTTATGTCCTCATGTAATATAATTTTATTCTTTTATGGCATTTCTGAAGTGTATATTGCTGTATTAGTACTTGTTTGTCCTACTAGTTGTGTTTCTGGGACTGCTGGCAGTGACACAAATATGAAAAGAATTCTTGAGACATTAAGAAGTGTAGCTTATATGTCTATTAAAAAAACTAAATGGAGAAGAAAGTCAAAGCAGTACTAGATAGAGTTCCTGTGGGCAGAAAGAGCTGCATTAATGATTGTCAGCACAGCCAGATATATACCTTTCCTGGGCATGAGAAGGGGTCTTTCCAGGCTGGCTATTGATGCATTGTAGAGTAAGGGTGCTTTAAGTCTCAAAGATCAAGCAATTGCTCTGGGCAGTTTCAGGTAAGATAAGAAGAGAATATACTGTGGTATCTTCCAGCAATTTGTGGAAAGTTAGACCCTGACAACAATGTGGTCTTGAAGGAATGCCATACTATTTTGTTCTCTTATTGGGAATGAATTTGCCCCTACCTGTAAGCTCCCGTACTGATTTTGGAAGTTTGCAGAAATCCTGAGGAGATTATAGATATGAAGTATCCTGTTCTAAACTCTCCCTTTGACACCTGTAAGTTCTCTGATGGTGAATGCAGTGTAAGCTCATCATACCTTTAGGATCCCCCCACCCATCACTATTCTCAGAGAAGAGACCTAATCAGAGTTACCTGACTAACCAGATAAATTTTTTTTTGCCAGACCAGCAATATCCTCTAGCTCATTATTGATTACTGACTAAAGTAACATTTTAAAAATTTTATTTTCCTTCTTTGCTAAAATTATGGAAACTTTTAATCATATGCAGAGATAATAATAAATCCCATGTGCCCTAGCATTTATCTTTAATCTGCAGATTAGCCACAGTATGACTAATACTGATTGATGTTAACAAAGTTAATTCCAAACTTCCTGTAGACTATCTTTCTGAACTTCAAAAGGCTGATAAAGAAGAATGCATGTCTTATACCTTTAATAGTCTTTTAACCATAATTGTGAATTTGATTTGCAATCTGCCAATCAGATTTACCACCATTAAACAGTGGTAGTCTACAAAACATTCATTTTGCAAATATGGACGATAGCAGAGGAGGCATGAACATGGACCCAATGACTCTAACTCAAACTTCCTGACACTGCAACTCACTGATGTGACAGTAAGAACAAATTCTTGGAGACCCACAGTCTGTTGTGTCACATGGAAATACATTCTTATGAGCCAAACTAGCATCCATATCTTCAAATCTCCTTGAAATTATGTGTTTTGTCAACCAATTATGTAATATTCTCTGGTCACACTTGCTAGAGTAGATTCTGTGTTTGCACCTGAACATTGATCAATAGAATGGGCACCTCCTTTCATGTTTCTGATAAAATCTTCCATTCCTCTCATTTGTGAGTATTCCTCTCATTTGTGGGACTGTGTTTGCATGCAATCCTGGAGAAAAATGGAGACATTTGACCATGGTTACACTCAGCTATATGTCCCTAGGGAAGTACAATACAAAAAATAATCCCCGATGTCAAGAAAATGTTTATTTTTAGGATGGCAATCAAAGGCAAACAATATACAGGAAATTAAGCTACATGTATGAGAAAAAGAAAAACATTCAGAAAGTCATTAGGGTTAAAAAAATGCTCAAAATAAGAGGTATGAAACAATGGAGATTCATCAAGGTCTGGTTCAGGATGTATCTTTTCAAAAATGTTACTTATGATGTATCTGTTTTTTTATATGAACTAGAAACAGATCTCTAAAATCAGAGTACAATAGATTTTCTCCCGAAAATAAGCCTCTAAAGATATTTTAAAAATGCTTATTTTCTTCTGCACCAAGAAATTCACTCTATTCCCACAACAAAGCATAGTCCATTGTCACAGGGTCCTACTAATATTCAACAACTTTACCCCTTTGTAATCTATCACATGACACTCATGTTGCTGTCACAAAATAGTACTTAAAATATTTTATTAATGAACAATGAATGTTACTTTTGCCCCATGGAAACACTGTTTTGCTTTTTTTCCTTATCTATAGTATATTGTCCAAATCTATTCTAAACTCTTTTGGAGACAAAAATATTAGTAATGTCTATTACAGTATTATTGTTTAGAAATCCACTTTTATAGTTCGTTGCCCCACTGTGTGTAAGTATCAAACTTCTTTTGGTGGCAGTCTCTGCTCATGATTAATATTGGAGCACAGAAAAACACATACATTTATTCCCCCACACCATCAAGTTCAAAGTAATCTCATGGACTATGTTCTCAGTAGATTTGAGGTGATGGGAAAGGTTTTCCTTGGTTGTGTGAGGTAATAAGTTCTCATGATTAAGAAATTATTTTTCAAGGGAAAAATTTAAAGCACTTTTATTTAAAAGTTAAATTAACATTGTTACTTGCACTTTAATGAAAAAAACTTGTTACAGTTTAAGGTGTTGTCTTTTAACAATATGGCTTCACATTGGTAAAGTTCAAATTGTCCTATCAAAACTGCAACTCATCAACCAGCTGTGCCCAGTGATTCTGCAATTAGTACTTGCTATTTGCATATAATGATTTCTCTAAGCACAAAATCCTTAATTCTTTGTTAGTTTCCAGTTCAATTTCATTAAATTCAAAATTGATTTTATTACTCTATGAATGTGCTAAAAATTCCTAAGAACATCAAAAACTTAGTATACAATATTCTTAATAAGATGTTATAAAATTGAAAATATTTTTATCATGTATTTTTTGTATAATCTCCAGCCTGGTAGCTCACCAGGAAAAAAAAAAAGATTAAATGTATTCATTCTGGTGTCAGGGTCCCAGATAAGACTGTCCAAACTAGCATATTGACTAACTTTAATTAGAGAAAAAGTTGGTGAATAAATGATATCCTAAATCTCCATTTCTCCTAAAGGCAGGAATTTTGTCTGACCCTATTTGTCTGTTTCCCCTGAAAGCAAGAAATCATTCTATGTAAAAGATATCCTTCCTACACATAGATGGAGACACATAGAGATAGGAATGACTGCAAAAACTCTGTAAAACAAGCTCAGCTTAGCTCACTAAACTAAAACTTTCAAGAATTTCATAGTTCTGTTTGTTTCTCAGATTTATGGCTTCTTTGTCAAAAATCTATATAAATGAACTCTATATCATCCACTAGGTTTCATATTTCATGAGACTCTGTTGTCAAATAGAAAATCTGAAATGGAATCTATTGTCAAGGAGTCTAAAATGGAGTCAAGATGCTAAACAGATAAATGTTGTATACTTTCTTCCTCCTTGAAACAGACTCTTGCCAACCACAAAAAACACAGTCTTCCTACTTTGGGGGAGTTTTTAGCTAATGTAGTTTAGCAACCCATCCTGTATAGAATACATTTTTTCCACATATTTATTTTACATAGTCATATATATATATATATACATAAATACATACATGTTAATTTCAACTTATATAAATAGCAAGCCCCACAGTATTTTTGCCTTTATAAGGCATATAAACTGTATTCCTTTTCGCAGACCCCTGAAACATACTTCAATGCTTTCTTGAATGTGTTTCTCAGGTTGTAATCCTTAAAACCCTAAATACTTTTCATTTTGTTTCAGCTTGATTAGGTTTCATTTTCTTGGTAACAGTGCTCACAAACTTAAATTTCTTTTTTGCTTGCCATTATCTGGCTAATCTCTTGTGACAGTTTATTATAAGTCAGCCAAAGGAATCAAAATTGGTGAAGGAAGAGATTGTCCAAAATTCTTGCTATACCGGATTGTCTGTTTTTGTTGTAGTTATATCATGTAATGTGTTATTAAAAATAGAAGGCAAAATGTTCATATACTATTTCTGGAGACTTTTGTTATGACTTTTCATGAAGAATGAATTAAGCACTCTTTGTTTCCAATGGTTCATGAAAAAGAAAGCTGATCACCTCTGGTAGATGCTTCTGACAGAGTGATTTAAATAAACCTGAAAGTATCAACCCCTAAAGAGAGCGTAAAACTATTTTATTTTTGCAAATAATTGTAGCCCTTTATAAATTTCACATTAACAGAATCACGGAAAATTGATTCTAGATACTTCTTCCCTGACCCCAAATCTACTGAGAGCATCCTCAAAGAGGTTACTTGTAATTTGGTGTGTATGTGAGGGTGAGAGGGAATTAATGCATATACTTTTCCTGTACTCCACCACAAATAATGAGGACACATTGTCACCCAGGACAGTTTTGTTCCTGTCCATGAAAATCATCCAGTGGGAAAATGAACTAAAAGAGAATCTGTATTAAATCAGCAGATGGCAAAGAGGCATAATACTCAAGGTAAAGAAAGCACTATTTTCCTCCTAGGAGTTGCAATCAGAGAGATCGACAAGAGAACTTTTGGGGAAGATATGTAAGATTCTTATGAACAAAAGAAGCAGATTTCAACTTCTCTTAGACTCAAACAGCATGAGCCCAGATTTTAGCAATCCTTTCAAATCAGTTTTATGCTACTCTATCTTTTTTTCACTTTCCTCACTGAAATGTGGAAATAGTAACTACAGTTGGTCAATGAAAAAAGGAGAAAAGTGAAAATAATAGGAGAAAGCAATCACAATTTCTTTCCTTAAGACAATCCTTCACTTTGCTGGATCATAACTGTGCCTAACAGGCATAGCAGGAACGACTGAAATATCAATTGACATATTGGGCTGAGTATTCTAATGCCTCCATGTAGACTGTTTAAAAATTGATAGTGATCATGGACATTCCTTTTACCTAAGTATGACCAATAAATTTATGGAGTCTATCAGGAATCATATGATAACAGGGAAAAACTTTCCCTACTGTGTAAATTTTAAAAAGATCATCAAAGACAAAAACATATTTAAGCTCATTCTTATCATACAAATTATGTACATTTTGAAAGAAGGAAAGCCAGAAAAATATGCCCCAAACATTTGGTAAAACTTATGGGAAGAGACTTGTAATGAGGTCAGTTAGACAGGAAAAGGAATTAAAATGTGTCTAAATCAGAAAGGAATAAACAAAGCTCTCACTATTTGTAGATGACATGATGATATACACAGAAAACTCCAAAGGCTACAGAAAGAAAAAGTTATTAGAAATAATAAAGTGTCAGCCTGCAATATTAATATACAGAATCTATTGTTTCTAAACACAGGTAATTAACTAGCAGAAAGAGAAATCATCAAAAACAATCCCATTTAAAATCCTACCAAAAATGTACAATACATAGGAGTAAATTTGACTAATTGGGTGGAAAACCTATTGAAAGCATTGTTGAAAGAAATAGAAGACATGAAGAAATGAAATGATATTCTGTGCTCAAGAAATAGCATTATCCACAGAAATAAAACAAAAACCATAAAATTTCAATATTGAAACTGCAAAAGACCTTGAAGAGCAAAAATAATCCTGAGGAAAATAATCAAAAGTAAAGGTATCATGCTTTCTGACTTCAAACTATGTTACAAAACTAGAATAAAGAGATCAGGACAGTATCAGAATAAAAAGACACATCAGTCAATGGAATAAAATTGAAAGCCCCCTCACCCGCTAAAAACTTGACCATATATGGATGACAGATGAGTTAAAATTATACAATGAAGTAAAGAAAGTCTCTTCAATAAATGATGTTGGGAAAACTGGATATTTGATGTAAAAGAATGAAAGTAGACAACTTTCTATCATCATAAGCAAAAATTAATTCAAACTTAATTATGCACTAAAGACTTGCATGTAAGACCCGAAACCACAGAATACATAGAGAAGAACATAGATGTTAGATTCCTTAACAGACGCCTTAGGAATGTCTTTGGAGACTTGACTTCAACAGCAAGGGAATCAAAAACCAAAATAGGTAAAAACTATTTATAAACTAAAATGCTTCTACATAGCGAAAGAATCATCAAAACAGAAAGATATCCTACTCTGAGAGAAGATATTTACATATCATATATTCAGCATCCTTAACATCCAAAATATATAAAGAACTCATAAAACTCAACAGCAAAAACAAAAAACACATATTGATTAAAAATGGGCAGAGGAACTCAACAGAAATATCTTCAAAGAAGACAAAATGATGGCTAATAAGTGTATGAAAAGATGTTTTCATCTTTACTATTTGGGAAACACAAATAAAAATAGAACAATGTATCACTTGCACTTGTGATAATGACTATTATCCAAAAGACGAGGTTGTGGGAAGATGATAACTGCACACTATTGGTAGGAATGGGAATTGGTACAGTCATTATGGAAAAGAATATGAAAATTTTTCAAAAATATAAGAATTGATACTCTTATGATCTAGTTATCCCTCTTTTGAGTATTACCTAAAGAATAAGAAAATAGTAATAATTTAAAGAAATATATGTATGTTCATTGCAGCATCATTCTCAATAGCCAAAGGCTACCAACAACCCAATCATCTTTTGACAGACGATTGAATAAGATGTGGTCTATAAACACAATGGAAAATTTATTCAGCTATTGTTTTAAAAAGGTAAAATTTCAACATTTGCAGCATATGGATATTACTAGAGGGTCTTATGTAGAGTGAAGTAAATCAGATGGAGGACAACTCATAGGTGGAATATAAACAAAAATGATAAAAAACAAAACAAAGCAAATTAAAGAAATTTCTCTTCAATTTTCCCTCTATTGGTTTTCAATCTTGTATTATCAAATCAAACTATAAAGTTGATTAATATTCTTACCTTCTTCTAAAACAATGAAGATTCTTACACTTGTCATTAAATCAATTTTTCCTTATGAATATTAGTATTCACAATTCAAATCTATTTTAATTTTGTTTCTACAAATTAAACATGGTGTTTATTTCTACATAGTCAGTTTTTTGATAATTTCCTAGTATGCCTACCTCTTTGAAGAAAAAATTCCACTTTATGCTGATTAGTTTTCTTTTGTGATATTGTTTCTTCTTCACATGCACACTTTAAGCATTTCTTTGCTGAAATTGATTTGTAGCAAAATTTCTCAATTTGTGATCATCTGGACATGTTTATTCAACACTTGCTATGGAATAAAATTTGCCAAGTTGCAGAATTTTGAGTTGTAGGAATTTTTTTCTCCCATTTTCTTCAGGTTTCTAAAACTATGGGTAAGATGTCAATTGTTTGTCTAATTTTAATTTCTCTGAAGGTAATCTGTCGTATATTTCTGACTCCTAAGACTCTCAATATCTTTGATAGTCCTCAGTTTATTAGCTTGTGCTAGGTGTGGAGATTTTTTTTTGGGAATCATGCTTTGCCTGGTACATATAATGGCTGTCTTTAATTAATTATAGGGTAGTGATCAGTCATTATATATTTTTCCCATTGTGTCTCCTCAAGAACCTTGTTTGGCTTAGATCAGAACTTCTTATTCTATCACCACGTGTTTTTAACAACTTTCTCAAAATGTCCTTCCTATCTCTGTGTGCTGTACCTGTGTAACATTTTTTTTGAAATTTTTTATTCAGTTTGTTGTGTTTACTTTTTCTTTTTTATCAGCTGTGCCTTACCATTTTTTTCATTTTTAGAAAATATCTTGATTTCTCCTTATCATTTTTGATAAGCTCTGTTCGTGTTTCCTCCTTTTTATTTCTCTAAGACATTGCAAACCAGCTTATATTAAATTGTTTCTGTTCATTAAATCTTTAGTCCTCGCTGACATGATTATGCATCAGTTGATCCTATTAATTTCTATCTATACACTTTTAAAATATTTTATCTTTTAAAATTATGAACTGAATACTTGTAATTTTTTATGAGATTTCTTTATTGATCACATTTATAACAGATTCCTCTAGAGAGACTGTTTTTTTGTAATTCTTTGACTGTTGAAAGTAATAGCGTCTTCTAATTTCAAATTCTCCTTTAATCATGTGTCTTACATGAACTCTAACCTAAATTTTTATAAATATAGTCTGGTCACTGAAAAATCTCCAGGTTAATTTTTTTAATTAAAATTTATTTTTTATACTTACAGTTATAGTTCTAAATATAGGTTTAAGATGCGCATTATTGCAAATCAGTATCTAGAGCTCTAACCTTCTATCCTTCACCTTATAATTGATCCCCTTTACCCAAATTGAGAAGTTGTTTTTGTTTTTCATTTGGTGAGATATTCCAAAATCTTTCTGTACAGTAAAGAATCATTTTATTCTTGAAGTTTAACTTATGATGATCTAGGCTTTATATAGAGATTTTCAATCCAAACATTCATGGAGCTCAGGACCCAGATTTTGTGTACCTTCTTTTCAGCATGTGGCTAATTAAAACAAGGTGTTCTCCAGATGCACCAGTTAATATCAATTTGTTTATCTAGATAACATTTTTACTGCCCAAGGAATATTTTATTTTCTAGGAGAATAATAGTATGTTTTGCTTTGGGATTTACTCCTGGATAGAAACCAGAGAATAAAAAGCTATATATTAACTTGTGGATTTCTAACTGATTCAGAAGAAACTTTGAAGATGATGTTTTTACTTATACTGTAAAAATATTAAACCAATTTGTTTCTAAACTAGCTATCATATTCTAATATTTTTTTCATGATCAAATAATGTATGTCACTGGTTCCCTTATTTTTGATGTAAAACATTTTTATAGGTAGTCATTGAATTTCTACAGGGATCATGTTTTTACTTTTTGAAAGTGACATTTTAACAGAAGTATAATTGACTCTTTTCAATTTCATAGAGATTTTTTTGGGGGATGATGTGGGGGGAGTTGGGAAAGTATTGACAATAACATTCTGTTCCACTTCTAGGAGAAAAAGAGAACTATATACACCATAACACAAAAATAATGTTGGTATTAGATGACTTAGTTCTGTTTTAGAACAGCATTTTCTGGTAATGTTTGCTAATCCTACAATAGTTTATTCACTAATATTTGCATTTTTTCCTATTAAGCACACTTCTAAACAATGAAAAGAGCGACACTAAAGAATAGATCAGATTACTACCTTTGTTAGTTTTGAACTACAATGTTTATGATCAACCAGGTAAGTAAACAGCATTAGAATTATGGGCATAGCCTTAGTTTTTCTCATTTCAATTCAACCATTCATTCATGATAAGAGTTTTTAAATCGTAGTTATGGATTCATATGAAGCATAAGACTTTAAAGTTTTGAGTTACTTGTCAATTCAATTATTCTCTAATGTGATGCTTTATAACAGTACTATACAGAGTATTGGCTCCCTCTCTGAAAGGCACAACATCGAATTTTATTTATACAACGCTTATATCTTTAGCAGGAAATATTTTACACCGTGTCCACAGTAACTACTGTATATTGAATGATGCTTATTGGTTACTGCTTTTGCTACATGAAAAAAAAAATTCCTGTGAGTCAGCTTTCTTGTCTACTAACTGCCAATGCTTTTGTATATTGAAATGTTTATGACACTAAATGGGATATTTTGCTGCAACTGATTAGATCAATGCATCTGTTTCAGGTTTTAGATCATCTTCTTTAAGACAGATTTATTGAACTGCTCAAGAAACTTGGCATGAGGACACTTGAATCATTGCTTCAACTGGAAAATTAAATATGGATGCTGTGTGCCTTACTTTTGATAGCATTTTATGCGGAAGGAAATAAACTCTTTTAAAAATACATAGGTAGAATAAAGCTTTAAAGCTTCAGTAAGTTGCCAGATAACATTTGTTGCCTTTGTTTAGGCAAATGTAGCAGCAATATAGTAGCTCACATATTTTATTTTATTACTTAGAATGGTTACCCTTGTGCTTCATTTAAATTTCCTTTTCTGTACTTTGCAAATATTTGTCATACGAACTTCATAGTACTTTCATTTGCCGTTTCTATATTTTCCACATAATTGTTGGGTCATATTTAATTATCTAATTTGTTTTGCCTGTCATAATTGGTTTCCAGATTTTATATTTTTGCTTAACACGGAAAGTATCATTTCCTGATTTAAATCACTAACTTTTTAAAATATCTAATTAAAATGCAAAGTAGAAAGAAAATCAAATAAAGATTAGTGTCTATGAAGCTCTTTTATTTGAGCTAAAGACATCAACTTCACAGCAATAAATCTCTTCTCCATGATTATATTTAAGAGTACAAATGATGATTACTTGTAAAAGTGTGATTCTCAAACAAACAGTACTTGACACTCAGTTTGGCTCATTATCAAAAATCAGAAAGCACAAAGCATAAATTAAGCACTTTAAAACTACTTTGATAGGGATAAGGTCAAAAAGGTTTTAGAGATTAATTCTTGGAATAGTTATGAAAAAGGATTAGTAAAAAGTAGCAAACAAAAAGCATGAGTACTACAGTAACATAATTGCTGCTTTGTTTTAATCAAAGAGAATTTCAGACGCCTTCTATCTATCTTTTTCTTTTTCTTACCGTTGCCAAGTACCATCAAATAACTGTTAAAAAAGCAGTGACACTGGATGAGATCGGTCCTTATCCTACTATGTTCTGACTGTAAAAGTTAGAGCAAGCTACTTAACCTCTCTCTGCTTAGTTTCTTCCTCTTTAAAACAGTAAAACTAATACCTACCTCCAATACTTTACATGAGAATTAAATGAGATAATATGTATTTGGTAGTTATCAGTGCATTTTATCAAATATTTCTGGTTGTCTCCCTTTCGGGGAACATAATAGTATTTACTCATGGTTTCCTTGTGACTGGATGGGATGATATGAAATGACATAAACCACCTATAGTCCAGAACATTTGATTAATTGTATAAGAACCAATAGAACTATTTTTTCCTCTGTTTCTGCAATAACTGGCAGCATTTAAAATACTTCCTGTTCTGCCATTTTGTTCTCCTGAGTCACTAATACATTAGGACAACCATTTCAACCCATGATGACCATTTAGAATAAATGAATAAAACTTTTCTTGAGTTAAGCATCTAAATTTTTTTTTCCTTTTTTATCATCATGTAGATCTCTTCTATTATGACTGATACAAATATTGATAACTAGAAGCTGGTGGTTCCATAAAATGTCTTTTTTTTAAGGTATAGGCAAGATTAAAGGTGAGTAGTAAAGAATAAAGGCAGACAGAGAAAGAAGTATTTTTTTTACTTAGTTATTTATCATTATTGCTCCCCCTGGTCTTGGGACATGAGTCTGAGTCCTTGGATACATGTGGACTACACCCAGTCAAAGGCAGTAGACCCAACTGCTAGTCCACCAGGATGCAACACAAATTCTTAAAAACAATAGCATATGCACAAATAGAGATACCTCTCAGGCAGTGCAAAATCTTTAAAACTGACAACACAGAGTGCAGATGATTTTCCTAGAGTGCAGATGATTTTCCTAGAGAACATAGCTTTAGAGAAAGAAGTTAAAAAATAGAAAGTAGTGAAGTTTAGTTGTTACTGGCTACATTTGACAAAATATTATTAAAAAAAGAAAGAATTTGAAACAGAGACTAATGAGAATAGAGCACAAAAATGTGAAGACTTGCAATGTTCATTTTCAAAGAAGACTGGAAATTCCTTCTTAAAATTCTAACAGGAAACAGATTCCTTTGAACAACAGAGATCAATTAGATATCATCTATTCTTCAGGAATCAAATAAAATTGTGACTATTTCACTCATTGTTAAAATTTCTAAATAGATTAAAGCACTCTCCATAAATCCTTTTAGTCGAACAAGATAACTAAGGGAAAGGACAAAGGGAGACAGACTCAAAGTATCTACATTAAGTTGAAAATAACTACAAGTGTTACTTTTAGCACAAGAACTAGAATAAGATATATGACTCCTATTAAGACTTCTAAAAATTTTGCTGTGAAAGAAACCATGAACTTAAGCTTAACAAAAACAGCAGAAAACAATGTTTTGTTCAAACATAGCATAAACCTTGGATTCTCAACTTTCTAGGAACAGAAAATAGGCTCAGGAAGTTGTTCAGCCTTCAAAAATAGCATATTCTCCAACACTTCAGATGTGGTAACAGAGATTTAAGATCCTATGGGAAACAGGATTTTACCAAGGTCTGTCACAATCAAGAATTAAGAAGCACATTTCAGAAACAATATCTGGAGTCTAAAGAAATAAATTAGGAGTAATCTACATGCCAAGAGTAAGAAACTTTTTTAATATCTTCCAAGTCAAAATATTTAATGCCTATGAACCCTAGATTGTTATGTCTCCATTTTATCCTTCCAAAAAATGTGAATATATCCTGTCCTACAACTGATAGGTAGTTTTGAAGAAGTTCTCAATGGTCTGTGCCCTACTGATATCCATGCTTTTGTGAATGCTTTCCCCTTGAGCCTGCACTGTGCCAAATGACTTGCTTCTAACAATAGAAGATGGTAAAAAATGGCAAAAGGAATTATCCTCGACGTG
Source organism: Solenodon paradoxus (assembly GCA_004363575.1). Lineage (NCBI taxonomy): Eukaryota > Metazoa > Chordata > Mammalia > Eulipotyphla > Solenodontidae > Solenodon > Solenodon paradoxus. The sequence goes on from RJWH01001465.1 coordinate 175,047, forward strand.
TCTAGTGAAGACGATGATACAGTGAACGAACTGAAAGGAAAAGATAATCATCTTAAATTATAAGAACATAGTCCATAACTAATATAAATAAAAGGACAATAAGATAGCAATATCCAAAATAACATCCTTAGAATAAATGAATAACAGAAGCAGCAATGATTACTTTGTCAAATTTGATATCATAAACCAGTTAAGAACAGAAAGCCTCAAAATTCAAGCATGGTGGACAGAAATTATGTGGATAAGATAAAGCTGTAGAAGAGGAGAAAAAGGATAATCTCACCAAAGAAATAGATACACACTTAAAGGTGAAGCCACAATGAGAAAAAAATAATGATTTTTCTAGAAAATTATTTTGAGTAAGAAACATATTTAAATAGGAAAAGTTTTCTTATTCTAAAATCAATTAACAACATAATATATAATAAACATGAAACACTCATTTCTTTTGAATTTTTTGAATTACTAAGAATAAAGCTCCCTTTGAAATAAATAACAATGTGGCATAAATATCTCTGTAATATTAGATGTTGGAATATAATGAAACAGTCACCACATCACTGTGTGGGAAAAATAAAGGTTTGACTCAAGGTTTTTATATTTAGCCAGATTGTGTTTCATTTTCAAAGGCCATTTTCAAGAACAATCAGATATAATGTAGCTCATACCTATGTAAACTTCGTGGAGAAAGTATGTAGTGAAGTAATTCAGAATACCAAGAAAAAGGAAAAACTAAATCAAGATCATACATAAGTACAGGGACAGAAATTGCTAGCAATTAATTTTTAACATATATTTAAAAGTTAAAATTTTTTATAGTTGCAAAGTTTAAAATATGAAAATCAGAAGGTAGAAATGGTAGAAAATGAAAGTTGCCTGATGCAAATAAATATTAAAGGACTGTTACTCATTTTTAGGAACACATAGCTTGAAAAATTCTTTTGGAAATCATAAGCATATCCTGTAATCAAAATAAGAAAATAATCCATCAATTCATTTACTCAAACAACATTAAAGTATATTTACTACATTTCTATTAAATGACAGATGATATAGCTACTATAAAGACCAATATAAAAAATGTCCATTCCATGTGCTCAAAAATGTTACAATTTAGTGAAAAAAAATCAACATAAACAGTTAATCAGGAAACATGATAAGAGGAAATATTAGAAAACAAATATTAGTCAATTTCATTATAAACAGAATAAGGAATTTATTAATGTAAAATGTACAATAAAATTATATAATCAAGAAAGTTTATGGTAAAGAAAACAAAATCAAATTGTTGATGCTAAATGATAAAGAGTAGAACAGCTAAAAATAAAAAAAGAGAAGTTACTCAGTATAGATCTAGTATATTCTTGAGCTTTTTCATGCTCATTATCAAAATAGTGTGTAGGTCTAGTAGAATTAAGACACTTCAAAAATTAAACATTCTGGCAAGAAAACAGTAAACATAATAGAAGATGACATAAGTGAGCCTGAAAACAACAGCTTAGAAAAACCACTCAGATCCATTCAAATGTCACAATAGGTTGACAGATAAAATCTAACTATGTTGTTCACAAAATATACCTAAAACAAAGCATCGTAGAACTGTAGTGAATGAATAAACTGAAAATACTATCAAGGAAATGGGCATATAAAATAAGGTGGCAGCATTATTATCAGAAAAGATAATAGCTGTAAACAGACAAGTCTCAATAAGACTTGAGAAAAAGATATAAAAGAAAACTGAGATAAATACATGAAAATTAAAAGCAGAAACTAAAAAAAATTATAGCTAGGAAATAATAAATAATTCTAAAAAAACATTTAAGTCTCCTCACAGATCCATGTACTATAATAATTTTCCTTGAATTTTAATCAGGAAAAATGGAAGAATAACAGATTAAATTAAGGTGAGGAGTAAGCAAACACATGCATATATTCATTTATGTGTGTTTATTTATAGTTTTATAATAAGGAAATTGAAAATCAAAATGAATCCATTGAATGAATGAATGCTTGTGTTAGGAATTCTTAATTTCCAAATTTATATCCCAAAGCACAGACCTACCATGCCATTAAATTTGGTCTCTTCTACCAGTCTCTTCTGGTGTTAAATTGTCGGTCCAGCTCTTGAAGAATCTCCAAGGAGGAAGTAATTTCCCCACATTCCTACAACTTCCTGACTTAAAGAACTATTGCCACTGGAGAAGTTCTAGAACCAAAGATCTCCATTCTCTGGTGCTGATTTACTAAACCTCATCTTGGTGATTTGTAATCACGCTCTTTGACTCCCAATAATGTTCTATACTTAAGATATATAAGGTGTGTATGTCCCACTAAATTGTATTCCAATAACGTGATTGACCTGAGTAGAAAGTGAACTCTCTTCACACAAGTGGGAGCAAGCACATCTGAACTGCACATCAATAACATGGCCTCACTCAGTATCTGCAACATTCCGTGGAGAATTTTTCTTTGATGATGAAACTTCTCTCTACATTAGTTGAAGTCTGGGTGTCTCAAGTCAAAAAAGAAATTGACTCGATTGGTCTATATTGTAGAGCTTAAGGTGGAGTTTTAGGTGTGTAGCCAGCGTAGTCCACATGCACCCAGAGACATATGACTAAATAAAAGAAAATAAATACTTATTCCTCCTCTCAAAAAAGAGAAAAAGTCTATATGTTAACTATTGTAAACCTCAGTTCTGTTATCCATAAAATGGAGATCAGCCAGCTAAATACATTTTAAGATTATTGTAAGGATCAAGGTAAATTAATGTGCTGGAAGGCACAGGATTCATTCTTATTGTTATGAGAATTCATCTGGGAATGAATAATAGACATCTTGTACTAGCAATGTTTGTTGAATTATTTCCATTCTGCTTATTTCAATTTCTATATAAGACAATTTTAAATGACCCCATTCCAACTTTGATCTCATCATGTCGATTTGTAAAGTTGAAATTAATTCCATTTGACTGGGAGTTAGACATGCAACCTTATCTTTATCTCCTTTTGCCACTTTATATAATTATGCAGTACCTGGTAGCTCCAACCTCACAGCAATATAAATGACTGGAAATCTTTCATTTTTTTCTGCATCTTGATGCTAAATAAGATGGCTGGGCCATGAGAATTATTTTGTTTAATTTTCTAATTTCAGTAAGGACTACTTAATTTAACAATGAAGCCCATCAGAGACAGAAGTCAAGGCAATTACTTAGGAGCTTAGTAGCATGTAATAGTTGCCCTACCACCCTGGGGCAAGTAGAAGCCTCTATAGACTTTTTAATAATTACATACAGACTTACTTATAAATTTATTAAAACAAAAATTTTTATTTGGGGCCTAGAAAAGTGCTTGGCACACAATAGGTGCTAAAATCTTTGCTGACAGCACCTAACTGTAAACAACTAACTAAAAGTTAGTGCATCTACACATACCGTTTTCCAAATTGGAGTACTTGTGAGAGCCACAGGGAGGTCTTTCACTGAAACAGGAATAATCAAGTTCTGCCCAAATAAAACAGGATGTAAATTAACACCAATGAACACAGAGATCTGCTTTCTGTGGTCCATGTCTTTTGGTTATCAAGCAATTATACTTTATAGAATATAAATAATAAAATAATGTGGAATGCTTCTTTTAGAGATAATGGCTACTTTGAGAACTCAGATATTGCTATATATAAAATTTTCAGGTTTCAAAGACAACTTTAAATGTATTTATCTAGAGTAATATGATGATAATCATTGAAACTTTGCAAGATATATCTTAAAAATAATTTTGGAAATCTCAGTTTCATACCTTTGAATAGCATGTATTTGTGGAATGAATTAAAGATAAATTTGCAAAGCCAATAAATTTAAATTTTTTGTATATTTCTGTGATTAGTTAAAGCAATTTGAAACTAGGTTTCTAGGGCCTTTGTAATTAAATTACTCAGAGAAACAACTATTCCAGATGAAAAGAAAATTTAATATTCTATTACAGATGCTTATTTGAGGACTTTTATAGGTCAATAAATTTTGTTTCAGGAAAGAAAAATAATACATGCTACTTGGTGATAATCATTATTTTCCTTTTAATTTATTGTTTTTATTACATGATTTATGCCTATGATGGATAAATATATAAGGATTGTGTTGGTTTGGGATGGGATGATTTGAGAAATGGACAGTTATTTCATCACCATTTTGGTTAGATGCTGCCTGGGAATTGACTAATTAAGGAGTAGTGCATAATTCTACATTCTATAGGGAAAATATGGTAGTCTAGTCCTTTAAGTTTTGAAATTTTAAAACTGAAATATTATTAGTGTCTTTGGAATAGGTATTTCAAAATCATCACCTGCCTCTCCAATGTTACCATTTCAAGTGGTTTCTAAATTTTGATTATGAAAGACATGCACAAGTAGAATTATCAACATTTAAAGCTTATTTTGTATAATCAGCTGTGATCACAGTTTGATGATACTTTAATCTCATAGTAAATATTCTTTTTCAAAGACTTAATTCTGTCTCAGTTCAACAGGTAAAATGTTGCCATTGTTGACCACATTACTCTTATTCCTTAAAATTTCTTCACACCGAGGTACATGCTTTACAGAGAAGCCTCTTCTAGTCGCTGCATTTTAATTATGCATGTATTTGTTTTATAATAGGCAGATTGTGCTGCTCACTCTTATTGTAATAGAAACATATCCACAGTAATATCTTCTTAGATGTGTCATTTATATTACCCAAGCAGTCAAAACTCTGTTGCAAAACGGAGTGATTTGTTTGTCTTGAAATTTGCTTTCTGAATTAACTATGACTCAGCTGAATTGTTAATAACTTCAAAAATACTTTATTCATTTAAATATATTCAACAAAATCCACAGTACAGTCCATATAAGTGATACGCCTTTATACTTACTCTGAGTTAAGAACAATTTAAACTCCTTTATGTATTAAATTACATCCCAGAGACAAAATTCAACCTCTGCCTCTTTTTGTAAATAAAGTTTTATTGGAATTTAGCCGTGCTCACTAATTTTTCATATTATCTATTGCAGTTTTCTTGCTACAATGACCAAGTTGTCTGGTTGCTGTGGAGACTACAGGGCTAACAGAACTTAAAACATTTACTACTGGTCCTTTACAGAAAAAGTTTGCCAATTCCAGTGTTTAAAACTTTTGATCTCCTGGACAATCTCTATAGAGTATTACTTGCATCATAATCCATATTTTAAAGATGAGTAAAGTGCAACTAGACATTAAGTAACTTTCTCAGGGTTGAAAGCTGCTAGTAAAAGTGAGAGCAAGGAAGAAAAAGGAGAACAGCTGGCTCCACAGCTCGCATTCTCAAGTATTCTAAACTGTAACTCAGAGAATCATGTTTGCTGTCTATAAAGGAGCGTTGTTCCAAGCTATTTCTATTAACAAATGTTGGGCAATAATAATTTTCCCTGAAGCATAAAATAATTGTCAGTGGTGAACTAATGCGGATTTTAAAACTAAATCTGACTGTATTTTGATATTTCCTTGATAAAAAAAATCACTACGTTTATAATATAAAGCAAAACTTTTATATTGTGCTCTGTAAATAATTCTACAGTTAGAATAAATTGATCTGAATGACATTTATGATATATATATATATTCCTATATAGATATAATTTCGCTGACCTAAGAAAAACCAAAAAAAGGGATTTTGTTCTTGTCTTACAGCAGTCACAGGAGACATTCAGAAAGTGACATCAATTAGAGAAGATAACAGATAATTCTGTCATCAGGATCAAAGTTTTAGATAATGACTATCGATTTTTTCGGGAAAACTTACCATTATTTAAACCATCCATACCCAATTCCTTTGGAAAATTACACATTTGCAATAATCAGAGCAGGGTTGCAGCAGCAGCTGGTACGCGATGGAGTCCCCAGTAACAGAGGGGATGAATGTTCTTTTTCACACTTGGAGGCTTCCCATGACAACACTGCCTGTAGGCATTCAAAGGAAACTTTTCTTTTTTCCTTCACGAATCTCTCCCTTTTCTTCTCCCTACCTAACCTTTTCCACTCACAATACATATCTTGATCTTTAAGAGGCCACAGTTCTCCATTTTTTCCCTATGTAAAGTTTAAATGAAGAGAAGAAAGAAAGAAAGAGAAAGAAACATTGGGAGGGAGGAAGGGAGACAGAGACAGAGAGAGAAACAGGAGTCAGAACTTGCTTTGACAGAGCATGATTGTGAGATTTCAAACTTAACTCTGAATGAGGAACCTGAATCAGAAGCTGGGGTGTGTGATTTTTGCAAACATGCAACAGTATGCTAAGAATTCTTGTTATATTACCTAAAGGTAAAATAATAATATATGGAGGTTGAGCTGACAGAAGACTGGCTTGTACATATTGGTCACCTTCTTGACTTACCATCAGGTAATTTGTGTGATAAGGCACAGATTCAGTTCTTAGTAGCTGATATTTGATAATAGTATAAACCATTCCTAGCAAATAACTCCCAAGGAGACATCTGGAGTTAAATATTAAAATAAAGTTTTCTCGATGTATGCATAGTAAAAGAAATTGTGCTCAATCACACAAGATCAAATATAGAATTAGCTTTCTATTCTGTCTAGAGAGATTCTTGTTAATATATCATTTGAAAAGTCTGTAGGAAAAGTATGCAGGAAAAGTAATATAGGGAGAATATATTGAAGAGGTAATTATAAAAATATACTTTCTTCCTTGGTTGTTGTGATATTTATGGTATTTGTGTTAAATATTTCTTTGAGAAATAGTTCTAGGAAGATTTACCATATGTCCCAGTATGATGAAGATTATATTATTTTAGTAAATTTATCTCATTATCCCACCCAGTTTGAAATTCTGTCCTGGTTTCCATCAAAGTTTGCTAAAAGTTAACTTGGTCAAAGACATGCCCAAAACTATCTCAAAATTGCCAGATAGGGGTTCAGACTTTCCTAGTGGGGGTCTAGCACCCGCAACCTGTCCTGTGCCTAAATCCCCCTCTCCAGTAGACTAATTCATCCCAGTTTCAACTAAAAAAGTTATGGTAAGTCTAGTCCCTGGCACTTTAAAAATATACTATTTCTTCTGATTATTTCTGTAGGGACTAAAACAGAACACCCTAAGTCTGTCAGAATTAGTCCACTGTAGATGTCCCGCTCTGCCAAGAAGAGCCAAGGACAGTGGAGGACAGCCCAACAGGCAAAGACGTTCTCTGACTACTTTTGCCCTTTCCATAATCAAAGAATCCATCTGCTAACACTGAGAACATAATCTGCCCCTGTTTCCAAAGGTATGTAATCACTGACAAATCCTACATGGAATTTTTCCTTCTGAGTAAGTGGTAACTTTAAGAAAAAGATTCCTGAAATCGTAAAGTTTAATAAAGATTTTATTAGTTAATTAAGCATAGGATTTGAATCTAAGTGTAGTCGGACATATGGTAGACTGCCTGCTACTTTGGTTTTAGGTGTATGTTTTATAAAAATGGCCTTTGAGTAGGGGGATCAGGTTTTTGCACCTACTTGGTGCAAGAGGTCTGTATTCACACACTTGACTCTGAAAGAAGCAAGTAAAGGGGTTAAGATTTTACCATTACAGGAACCTTAGGGAGTATTCAGGAAGACTTCACTCATATCTTTTCCCTAGCAGGTTAGGTGACAGTTGCCTGCTTACTTAAATTATTGCATTACTGTAGAGTGCTATTTTTTCTTTTGACAGAACTATGCAATATGTGTTTTGACTTCCATTTGTACAAGTTTTTCTCATAGGGAGATTGGGTCCCAGGAATGTTTTTGTTTTGCTTCTGAGGGGACTAAAACAGAACACCCCAAGTCTTCGAGAGTTGTTCCCTTGGACATGCTCCTCTCTTACATGAAGAACCAAGGATAGTGGGAAATAGCTACACAGGCAGAGGAGAAGCTCCAATTCTTCTAAACCTTTAGCTCTTCCCTTAATTATGGAGATCTCTACTACCACTTGGGCCTCCGCTCCTCTCCTAATTCAGAAATAGTGTTTTGTCCCTACTTCCTAGAAGAAAGCAGAAAGGGGAGCTATTTCTCTTTACTTTCAGAGTAAGGATGAGTCATTACTCTTTGCTATGAAGAGACCCCCTTATCTCTTCCCTCTGACCTCAGGTCCCATTTCCATGCCTAAGTTCAGGATATAAATTACAGGTCTGCCCCAACTACCTCAGAATACACAGCCAGGCAAATTCTCTATATGTATGCTATTAAAGTTTTCTTTTACTATTTGTGTTTAATGTTAATTTGATCATTCACCCAGCCTTAGAAGAACCTCAGAGAAACAGGGAAGCATTTCTGATCTAAAGCACATGCTCTTTTTTTCTAATTCTCAGGTGTTGCATACGAAAAGATTGTGAGTTGAAGATAGGGTAAGAATGAAAGCATCCTCTCTACTTGTTCAGCTCTAGTCAAAATGAATAATATCATTATCTTTGGAGGATATGAAAGGTAGTGAAATTTTTACAACTGTGAATAAAAATAAAGTCATTTGAATTTTTCATTCTAGAACAATTATTTCTTATTCAAAATTAATCCACTAGCTAATTGCTTGCTTCTGAAATAATTAGTTGATTATCAACAAGTCCCTATATTTAATGATATCATTAATTACAGGGAACAATTATTTTCAAAGACAATCTTTGATGCAGACTGGTGTTAAAAATTAACAACAGGCCCCAAATGAAGTCCTTGATGCCAAGATTCAGTACTGAACTTACTTGCCTTTTCAGCCTCTCCTGAAAGTGGAAATTTAGGCTAACCAAACTGAACTTTCTACTTCAGCACTTCTGAAGTAATCTACATAATAGGACCCCAGCCTTTCCTTAGGGAAGATGACTTTACTTAAAATAATGTCTTTTCTATTGCAAATAACTTTATCTCACCCTCTTTCTAACTAGAAAAAATTTTCCATTTTATGATCTTCCTGTAGCACATCTCTACTTGCTAGATGCAGTGCTGCCAAGTTATTTAATAAAACCAATTAGATCTTTGAAACTAACTCAGTGGATTTTTTTTTTTTTAGGTGTAAGAAACAGTTAAAACAGAACAAAATGTAAAATAAGTTACCAATTGAGATTTCTTTTCCTCCTTCTCTTTGAAAATAGCACAAAGTTATGACACTAACTCTGAGATAAGTCGCTTGTGTTTTAAACATCTTAAATTGCCCTCAATCATAGATTCTGAAACTATATTTCTCTAACGGCATAGTTGATAAAATGCATGTATTTCACTGATACGTTTCTGTGAATCTTGGTTTTTTATTCGTTGTTTCTTCTTGGAGATAATGGCCTTCATATATTACATAAAGAAAATCTGGATGAGAAGATTTAAGGAGAGTCACCAATCAATCTTTCAGCCAAAAGGAACATCTGCTAAGAGCAAAAATGTCTGAACCAGCTGCATTACACCTATGATAAGGTTCATTACCTTCTGAGGTGGTGAGATCCCACTTCACCTGACTAGATTTAGCTATATTATCAACCCAGGATGTATAAATTGCATTTAAAGTTAGAATAGCAATCAAGGGAAATGATTATAGTAGCTAAAATAATATAATCAGAGATTACATGATTCTGTAGGTCATTTGGAAAGAAAATGAAAGAAATTAGGCTATTAGTGTATAACTAAATCCTTTTCCAAAGGCTTTCATACTCCTCTACCTTTCATAGACTCCCATGAATAAAAGGAAAGCAGCACTGATGATTGACACCTCTGGTAAAGACTTTTAATTCTGCTCTCGTATATAATTTCCTCTTCCCTTAGTAATTGAAATTTCCCATTTTAGCTAGACACATGACTGCCCTAGAAGAAAGTCTATGTGTCTGAGAGGACTTTGTAGTTGTAGATGTGTTCATATAAATAACATCTCACCAATGAGATGTGAATGGAGCTAACATAGATACCTTCTCAAGCCTACCCTATATTTGTTTCTTAAGTGACTTCTTAGAGCTTCTCTCTTCTGGATTTGGTAGTGAGGCACCTTAGACCATGTAGATAAGGGCAGCATTTTAAGAACAGCAGAAAAGAGAACGTACTTGTGACTATCATTTCAGCCTGGATTGCATAAACTCAGGCTATCAGATAAGAAAGAAATGAAATTTTGTTTCATAAACATCTTTATTCTTTATGCATCAGCAGAATCTCTATTCTATTAAAAAGACATTCATCATTCTATTTAAGCACTTTTCTAAAATACGTATTTCCCCATCTCTCAGAAAGTTAACTTCTCCTAAATTCCTGTTCCTGTTTAAACAGCGATCCCAAACTTCTTGCAATTATAACAGAGGACTCTCATGTGTATGACTCTTCTGTCTCTCTCATTATAATAGTAAAATAAAATAAATTAGCTAACATAAATGGATTGTTTACTAAGCAGTATGATAAATATATAAATGCATTTAGATCACACAGAAAACCTGTGATAGGAAAACTAAAATAATTCCTATTGCAAATACCTTGACCAAGATCACATAGGTCTTAAATATTTGAACCTATATTCAAATACAAGCAGTTGGAATCTGGAGATCTTAGATCTACTCATTCTACTATACTGCCTCTGATTATTTTCTTAAATTTCTTTACCCAAACTTTCTCTGAAGTGTATTGTTCCCTTGTGATTTAAATTCATTGATAAACTAAGCAAGGCTGAATACAAGCCACTTGTATACATATTGAATAAATTTTACCTACAAGAAAGACATGCTTCTTAGCACAGGATAGGCAGTTTTAAGTATTATTTCAATGGAATGTACTACTAGAGTCAAATCACCTGGGCTATCCAAGAGTCAAATATGTGCCCTTTCCCAACTCTACATTCAATTCAGTGAGGTCAGGTTGATTGATCAATATATTTAAACTTCAAGAATTGACAAACTCCACAAATCAGGTTTTTGTTTATTTGAAGAACCAAATACTAGTGTATAGCACTTTAAGAAAACAGAGAAAAATACTCAAAATACCATGTTCTAGCTGGAGCTACAAATACATAAGTATAATAATATAGGGTAATATAGGAATGCTATTACAAACTATGGCTACAAAGTTGAGAGAACAATATAAATATGGCAGAAGTCAAAAAAAGAAACTGTGGTGTGCTTTCTGCATTAAACCACAGTTCAACTGGAAGGAAGAATTGTTAAATTTCCTGTGTGTTTGTGATAAAATTAGTGAATATAAAGGAGAGCTTTAAATTTCTTTTTTTCTGATTCTTGTATTAAGATATGTGACAAACTACACTTAGGGGAATCAGATGGTGAATATGATACTACATACATATTGAGTCCCTTGACAAAATTTCCTGTCCATAGATGTCTTTATCACTTCCAGAGACTTCAACCTTTAAATATTAATTCCCTAGAGTATTCAAGATTTCTCTCATTAAAATGCAAATATATCTGGAAGTAATTTTCTTGCAAATATCTTATTAGTTATTGATTTTCAAGCTTGATTGATTGGTAGTTAACATAGCCTCTTTGAACCTGAACTATAAATTCAAGATGATCAGCACTTTGGAAATAATCATGTTTCTGGTTTAATATGGAAAGGGAATACTTCAAGTGTGTCACCATATAGTTAACCTTCTATATTACTCCTCTGATTTGCCTCATTTCTAATCACTCATACCCAGTAGATAAGTGAGTGTGTTGTCATTTGTCCCTGCCAAGCTTTATGCAGCTATTTATACAGTCAAATGAAGTAAACATGATAGCAACAGTATGTATTCTAGAGTTCATATATTTTGTGTTTACCTGATTAAAAACTTTTCAGCTTCCATTTTTCTGAATCCTTGCCTGAAATTCATGCCAAAATACATGTCTTGTTTTATACATTCTTATTCTAAAATTGCCATGTTTTCTTAATCCCTTGTTTCCTCTGGATTAGGCTAGAATTCTGCAAACTGATCTCTAGTCCTATGTCTTGGACCCTGTTTCTCAGACATTTAAAAAGTTGAATTGCCAATCAAACTTGCCAACATGGACTTTTATCCTTTGTTTACTAATGACTTTGCCATTATCATTGTCTTTAAACTCACAGGACATTTTCTTTCTTTGCTAGACTTTCCAGAGAATAATTATTAACTCAATGACTACCTGTCAGCAATCAAGTTAGAACCAATGTCTTGAATTCTACCCATAACCTACATCTAGCTCTGTGCCTTGGAACCCACACTTTAGCAGAAATATTGATTTAATTGAAAGTCCACCTACTCTGCCTATCTCCATGACCTACATAGAAATAAAGTAAAAAAGAAAAAAAGTGATTTGCGTTAACGATATCAAGTAAAGAGAATAAGCAGGAAAAATTATTGAGAGAGGAGTTTTATTGATATCAAAGTGTGGGAGAAGGAAACAAATCTTGAAAGAAGAAACCATTTCCTAGTTTATGATTTTATCTAGTTGTGTGTATACCAGAACTACTTTGGAATAACTATATCAGTATATCTACATACTGAAGGGTTTCGTCTGACGAGTATGGCAAGAAGAGGAACTATTAAACAAAAGTACACAAATGAATCTTTAAAATGAAATTGTGCAAGTGTGAAACTGACTTTTATATACATAAATTTCATAACTGTATACAACCTCTTTATTAATGAGGCAACGCAATTTGAGGAATACCTGACTTTGGAATTTGGGTCAGTGGATAATCTTTGAGATAAGCTACTTAAATATTTTGTGGTTCAGGTAAATTATTGCAATACCTAAAGCAATTTAAAAAAAAAATTGAAACCAAAATGAATATATGCTGTTTCTAAGTTTGTTTTTTTGTTACAGTAGTGTATCTCTAGCTGGCCTATCTAGTTGTTTTAGCTTTACCTTTTTATTTCTCCTACAGAAAGATGTGTTTATTTCTTTTTCTCCTTTTAAATCATTTGTTAACATTTTTGTTGTCGATTTATAGGAACTCCTTGTCTATCTTCAATATTACTGCTTCATTTTTGTAACTAAAAATACTTCTCTCCCAGTCTTTTAGTCACCACTGCAAGTCCTATGTGCTAGGAATATTTGCTGCAATGGTTTGAATGCTTATGGCCTTCCTTCCCATTTCATATGTTGATTCTTAATCCTAGATGATGGTGTAAAGAGTTGGGGACTTTAGGAGATGCTTAGGTTTTGAGGGTAATGCGAGATGAGCGGGATGAGTGTCACTATAAAATGGACCCTACACAGCTTGCTAGCCCCCTTTTACCATGTGAGGACCCAGAAAGAAGGCACCATCTATGACCAGGGAGAGGATCTTTATGAGAAGGCAATCATGGTAGAAACTTGATCTTGGAATTTCCACCCTCCAGAACTGTGAGAAATAGGTTTCTGCTGTTTATAATCCACCCACTGTGTGGTATTTTTTTTTATAAGAAGAGGAACATTCTAAGATACATGCCTTTGTGGAACTACTCTGATGTCTTCTGTGAATGTTTATTAACTTGACTTCCAGGTCACAGAGAGGAAATATTGATAGTAGGGGAGCAGAAACTACAGAAAGCAGAGGAGCAGGACAAATAGAAGAAATGAAGAACTAGAAATATGCCAAATCACAAGCAAGGAAATAAGGCTCATTAGAGTAAGAACATAAAACCTTGCTTGAAGCTGACTGGTTGATTATAAGCTCACAGGCTTATCTCTAAGTCACTGAAATTTACATTTAATATGAATATCCATAGGAGATACTATACTTCTTGAAACTGCTAAAACTGTCTTTTATGTTGTTTTTAGCTAGTCTGTTTTACAATAAAATATAATTAGCAGAAGTAACTGAAATCTATTTCTTGTCTTCATAATCTAAAGAAGTTAAGTACAAAGCTCTATGTCACAAAGATGTGTCTCTACCTCACATCAGGGGTACTCTATGCTATATAATGTACTAATTTATAATTAATAGAACTTTCAATAGAATTCAGGAGCAAAATAAATTGACTATGGCTCAAGAAAACACATTCACCAATGAAACAAAGGTGGTATGTCTGGCATAATTTAGTTAATTTTCAATCAATTATATAATATTAGACCCATTTAAAATAGCAGAATATTTTCCTGACATTTGGACATTTCCTGACAACCAAGGATTGTGACAATCATTGCAGTAAATATAAAATTGAAGTTAATGTTTGGAGACTTTGATGAAGCATGGCCATATTGTTTTAAAATGTTTGAAAGACTAGAAACAATGTGACAGCATTGCAATATTATTTTATAATCCAGAATCTTTGACTTGCATTCAAACCTAATGATCTCTTTGGAAAGAACAGGTGTGTATCACTAGAAGTCACTTCTTAAGGACAATTGTTAAAATAAATTATCTATAGAAAGTTGTCTCAGATTTCCTAATGTGTCTTCAGAAATATCAGTAGTCACAGATTTGATTTAAGTAAAATTTAGTAATTGAACTAAACAATTAGAGTCAGGAAATAAACCTTGCAGATCACATTTGAAAAAATAATTTATGAATGAAAATGTGCTTATTTTCTTTTAAATTAATGTTGAAAAGTTAGTTGGCTACTGCTGTTTTTGGTACACAATATCTAGTATTCATGAAAACAACCAATGCACCATAGTTATAAATAACACCACAATCCAGGGCCCTAGAGTTATTTATCTCTTTGACATACTGATGAAGAGGAAGAAATTCATACCTTTATTTTAGTACACTGGGTATGCTATAGTACAATACCATAAATTGGGGTGGCTTGGACAGCAGAGATGTATTCTTTCACAGTTCTGGAGACCAGCAAGTCTAGCAAGGTGCCAACAGATCCAGTGTCTGATAATACCACTCTTTTGACTTACAGAAAACTGTCTTCTTTTTGTAGTCTCGCATGAGTAATCTTTCTCTGCCAATCAGAGCACTAATTCCATTCAGGAAAGTGCCACTCTAATGACCTAATTATATCCTAAAGTCCTCATATCCCAATTTCATCACATTGGGTTTAGAAATTCGTATATGAATTTTAGGTTAATACAGTCAGTCCATAATAACAGCTGAGCATAACTCAAGCTAATCGTTAGATCACCATTAGTGATGTTACTGCAGTTGTCTAAGTTATATTACTCTATTGAAAAATTAGTGTTAATCATGAGAATCACATTTTTGTACACTGCTCCCCTTAAAAATATGATGACTTCAAGATGTTTAATATGTTTTATTAGTAAGGTACCTGAATGATAAAACATAAATACATGAAACATACACTAGGACTTTTTCGCACTACTCTATCAATGTTTCACTTTTCCCCACTACTGAGTCAAGACACTCTCTGTCTTAGGTAAATGTAAGAAATAAATTAAAAATTTGAGAGACCAACCAATGTTATATTTGTAATAAATATCAGTTTAAAAAAAGATGGAGTTAAGTTCTGTCATTACCAGACATATTTTAGACTTGAACTTTTCAGCCTACTGGGCTTTGACAGTTATTGCAGTCCAGATGTGACTTGCACTGTGAACTACTATTACTGTTTCTCAGATTTTTTTTTTTTTTTAACCTTAATGTGTATTTACTATAGTTACTGGGGAAATGACAGATGTTATTAAAAGTCTGCTTACGCTAGTCAGTAACATTCTTATATCTACAGCAAAACATAAATTATCAGGCTAGCTCGAGTCATCCTGTGAATCCAGATCAGATATTTGTCAAATTAAATATGCCCCTAGGTCATCATCAAAAAAGAAGAATCAGGAATTTTTAAAATTAACTTATTAAGGTAAAATTTATATGCGAGATAATTCACTGTTTAAGTGTAAAATTTGATAATTTTTAAAAACACATGCAATAATTCAGCTACCCATACTCATGATCAGAACATTTCTCACTCCAGAAAATCTTTTTGTGTCTTTGCAATCTATCTCCTTTCCTCAAAAATTGAATGATATATGAAATATTATTTCAGTCGCATCATAGCTATATCCCCAAGTTATTTAAATTTAGATATTCAGTCTTTGCTACTAAAGCCCACAGTAGGTTTTTGTTCATATTCAAATAGCTGATATAACTCAAGCACATTTTAGAAATTTTCATGAAGCAGAGGAGACTTAAGATTTTCAATTAAATGTCCTTGCCTATCTTGGAAAAATTGTTATAATGTAAGAATCATCAAAGTAATGTAAGGTAGTTTTACTTCATCTCAAATGTTTACTGTGATGGTCCTCGCTCATGGGATCTTTGGCCATGTATGCATCATCAGGCACTATGATAGGCATTGTAATAATAGCAGAGCCATTAAGTTGCTAGATGCATGAAGGAAAGAGTAATGCCACTCTGAAAACCTTACACTGCCTGCTTTATAACAGTAATTATAATAGCCTCTCTGGCTGGTTAAAATATTTAGTTTAGAAAATTGTGACTCTAGAAGCTCAGGCACACACATTACCTTTTCCCTCTTCAACAAAAATACAGTTTTCGTCTCTCTTACCCTTTTATGATTCCAGTTGCAAAATGACAGGAATTAATGTGAAGTTAGGCAATAATACTTTTTAAAGTATTATTGGGGAGGAAAGAGGAGGAAGAAGCATCTTTATTAAGATGTTTGTTTTGTTTGTTTACCTTAACCCCAGGTCTCAAACCTTGGGCATCTATGTGGTCCACACACCAGCATCTCAGCTGCCTGAGTCATAAAAGCACACAGTTTAAATTTTAATCAGTGAGAAATTACTGTACTGAAAGATTCAGATTTTGCCTGCTTACTCTTGCCCACAAGCATCACAATATAATTTTCATTACATAAAGTTGAAATGTGTGCTACCATTACCATGTATTTTTTGTTTCTACTTAGATAGGTGATAAGAATACAACAGTGACCAACAATGTATTTTTCTAACCTTATATAATTTAAACTTCCACAGGAATATATAATGGATCAAATATTGTTGCCCCAAGAATTGTGTCTGCTCAAATGTGACCTTATCTGGAAATAGAAACTTTGCAAATGCGGTTAGTTAAGGTGGGTCATACTGAATTAGGACCCTGAATTCAACAACCCATGTCTTTATAAGAAGGTCAGTGAATATACACAGGGAAGAAAGTCGCAGGATTATGGAAGCAATGATCAGAGTGATGCAGCTAGGAATGCCAAGGGTTGCTAACAGTCACCAGAAGCTGGGGGAGAATCATGGGACAGTGTTGTAGACAGTGTTATTGAACTACATACCCCCTCCACCATTCATATATTGAATCCCTAACATCCTGTGAATTTGTTCTAGAAACTAAAGTTAGGTCTTGAGAAAGTAATAAAGTATGAATGAGTTTATAGTCCAAATGATAGGATTAGTATCTTTGTGAAAAAGAAGAAAAGAAAAAGAAAAAACAAAGCAAAAAAAATCCCCACTCCCCCAAAGCAGAGAGAATACAACACCTTCTCTTTGCAAAATGAGAATATAGATGTTCATCTGAAAATCAGGAAGAGAGCCCTCACTATACCAAAATCTATTGACACCTTAGCTGTGGACTTTCCAGCCTCTGGTGCTGTGTGAAAAGTAAATGTTTGTTATTTGATCCGCACAGTCTGTAGTATTTTATGACAGTATTGTGAATCAACTAAGATTTTCTTTTGAGTTTCCAAAAGGAAAGAATCCTGCCAATAATCACATAGAATTCAGACTAGTGACCTCTTGAACTGGAAGAAAATAAATTTTGATTGTTTTAAGTCACTCACAGGCCTAGGAAACTAGTACATATACATGCACACACACACACACACACACACACTGTATATATATATATATATATATTTATAAATATTGATAATCAGATGGAATATTGCAGTTGTGAACAGATTTTCTTGAGAGTTTCAGAGTGATTTCCCAGGAGATCAGAAAAAGCTGAGCAAAGTGAAATCCAAAGAGTCAACTGTGTAGAAGGAGGGCAGGGGCAGATAGTTCATTAGAGCTAAATGTTTTGTTTTAAAACTGAGCAGATCACTGCATCATTAAATAAATAATTTTAAGTGTATGCTTTATTTCATATACTTATATTGGAGAAATAGAGGTGGCCATACAGCTTATACTCTATGAGGAAAGCTCTTATTGTTAGTTTATTAAGACACTGCATATTACATTAATAAAGATAAATGAAAAATTATATATACCATTTAAAATATCTATAGGTTTATTCCTATGTCTAGAATTGTGATATTTTTATATATTGAATTTTCAATTGTGAGTATATATTTTCATTGTTTTTTTCATATTTTTTTCATGACATGATCATAATGACACATCAATGAAAATATTAGAAAATGATGAAAATATAAATGCATGTAGAAAATCCCTAAGTTAGTTCTAAAAATCATGTTACTTATTTAGGCTACCTATTAGTAAATATATGAATATTAAACACATAAAATTGCCTGATTATTT
Source organism: Solenodon paradoxus (assembly GCA_004363575.1). NCBI lineage: Eukaryota > Metazoa > Chordata > Mammalia > Eulipotyphla > Solenodontidae > Solenodon > Solenodon paradoxus. The sequence goes on from RJWH01001465.1 coordinate 193,422, forward strand.
TAAATTTGGTATCTAATTTCATTTGTGCAAAATAGATAGTGGTGGAGAAACTTCATGAAATTGCTGTAACGATCTAATTTATTTTATAATTAAAGATAAATATGGAAAAATTAAATAAGATACTGAAAATAGTTATTCTCAGAGTGATAAATTAACAAAATAAAGAGCTATATTACAATGCAAAATTTTAAGCTTTTTCAGATTAAGGAATTCAGTGGAAGGTTTTCTTTTCATATAGAAGATTTTCTTTTTTTTCTGGAGGTTTGTTCCAAGCAATTCTTTGCAGTAGAGAGATCTTTGTTGTTCTGCCATAGATAAAAGGGGATACACCCATTTTACTTCAAATGGTCAGGTTTTCATAGTTTCCTTTATAAAATAAATAAAGATGAAGCAAAAAGAAGCTTACTTATTTTTTGATTTCATGGTTAAAAACTAACTAATGAGCTTTATTGATAGCTTTCTTATTCCCTTAAAATACTCAATTCCTTGAATTTGGGAATGTATTTACTGAAATTGACTTTTATAAATGAAGAAATAGGTATAAATTTAAACCTTTTGATATGTCCTTCTAAGAAAAGAACACAAACAATAATCAGAAAAAGAGCAAATACATGCACCTAAAATATATATCTATAGCAAAATTAGCAGAGACAGAACACTCCAAGTAATTTAATATTACATATAGAGAAAAGTATAACTATGTCCAACAGAGCCAATCTCATGGGTAGAGAGTTATATGGAAACTTGGTGAAAAAAAAGAGGAGAAAATCCTAAGGATATAATGGGTAAATTCATCCCTGAAAGTAAAATTCTGGCCAGGAGTTGAGAAATACTAATCCCAGAATTGAAGCCTAATGAATCAAACCAAGATCTTGAAAATGCACAAAAACAGAGGTGACGTGTTGTTTGGATTAAAAGGCTATGACTTGGTCAAGTACCTCCTGGAATTGTAAATAAAATATAACAATAAGAGTCCTATAGAAATAAAATTAAATAACATAGTCAGAAAGCCATCTGCCCCTCTAAAATGGCACCCTTGCATAAGCAACAACTGCAACAACAAAAGTTATTAAATGAAGGTCTTAGGGTGTATTCTCTGAAAGTACATCCCAAAGGGGAATCCATATGTAAGCAAGATGGCCAGTGAGTGGTTTAAGGATTATCTAGGAGATGAAAGTCTTTAAGGAAATGGAAGAAGACAGGAAAAACACATGATAGAGAAAAGGAAGATGTTAAACAAGTCTGTAGATGAATACTGATTCATCCTATTTTATAAAAACTAGGGAATGAACATAAATTGAACCACAGACTTTATTGCACCTTAAGTCAAAGGATGTTTTTTTTTTGTTGTTTTGTTTTTTGTTTTTTGTTTTTTTTTGGTAAGTCTACATAGTTTGGTCATTGTTATGCTGTCATGGGAGAAACTTCAATTCCCAGGCAGGCATGTCTAGGTAATAGACCTCGAATTGTCCAAGGGTACTCCTCTGGAGAAATTGGAAAGTGTGAGACATTAGCAATAGTCATAGAATCTAGGGACTAACACTACTAATCAGTGAAGAGATCCTTGGGTGTCTGAGCAGCACTCCAACAATGTTAGCTGTAGCAACTCAAATCCCTTATATTCTCCAGGTGAAACTGTATGGACATTTGCAAACAAAGAAAACGGAGACAAGGAGGATGAAAATATTTCAGCTGGTGAGAAATAGTCTTCACCAAACAAAAGTAAAGAGAAGGAAACTATGACACAACACCTAAAGAGCATTAAATCTTCAGTCAGCATTTATATAGATGAAAAAGTAATTGAATGCATGAAGCAAAATTTCATTACATAACTGGACAAAAACAAAGGAAAATGAGAAATAAGAGTTGATATGACTTGGGAATGTTATGGAAGAAAGAGAAAAGTAAACTTGAAAGGAATATTAAACTATAAGGTGCCAATGCAAATATATTTGAATAAAAATGTAATAGTAAACATTGAAGAAAACACTGAACAAAATGGAGTGAATAAAATGGCAAAAAGAGTTAGTCCAAGCAATTGATGTAGACAACTGGCAAGATGGTCCATTGTACATATAATTTGAGTCATTTAACAACCCCAAATAGTGGAGCAAATATAATATTCAAAAGGTCAGTCCATTAAAATTTTGGTAAAGAAATGATTTAATTTAAATATTGCAAAGGATTACCAAGTGCTTGGGGAAAATGTCCTGACTCGGTAAAATTGTTGGACGTTAAACATAAAGAAAAAATGTATACTACAGGACAAAAGAAAGAGCACTAAATTTTTCTAACTTCTCAATAGCACATTAAAAGAAAATAAATTCTGAGCCAAGGATTTTATTGTTAGCTAAGGTGTTCTTCAAGTATGAAAGCTATAGAAAAACAGTATTAAATGTAAAAGAAGTCAGGAAATACTATACTCCAGAGGCATTTCTAAGGATTCTGTTAAGGGAGAAGCTTTATTCAAACACAAAACAGGCAGATTTTTATTCAAACATGAAACAGGCAGATACTACAAAAAGACAAGTGAATAGACTTGAACCAATGAGGATATAATGTACTGTAAACATGTCAATATTTTAACATACAAAATCCTAAATTAAAAAAAAAAAAAAAAAGCTTTGCATGTTGGAATTGTCTCCCAGAACTAGAAAAATTGATGCTAAAATTTAACCCCCCACCAAAAAAGTTAGCACACTGTTGCTGCAGAGAAGAAACTGGGAGGTGGGGTTGGGGCAGAGGCAAAAAGAGACGATGTCAATCACAATGCTAGATTTTGAAGGTATTCAAAGACTCAGTTTTTTTTAAGTGTAACTAGATTTTTAGTTTGTAGAATTAAGTTAGGGTTATCCAAAGTGAAGGGGAAGAAGATGAGCAAATAAGGTAGAGGGATCAATTGTATGGTGAAGGATAGAATTGAGCTATTGGTAAATTTAATGTATTATATACAGATTTTGATTTATGGGGATAACTTTTTGTATATCCTTTTTAAAATTCGTTTGTGCAATTTCACTTTTAATCTATTGATTTAACTTGTGCTCAGTATATTTCTACTATTTCAAGCAATGCTTAACATTTATGAGAGGACCGTGATAACATTCTTTACTGATAAGCTTTTTCTGTTAAAAAAAAGTCCTCGGTGCCCACCTGTGTGTGTGTCTACCCACCCAGGCCTTCCCTGCACTTAAAACCTAAACTCCCCCAGTACATTTTATTGATCTCCAGTCAGAGAAGGTATCTGCTGAAGAAACACTCAGGGTCATTTGCCATCTGGCTATTCTCCCATTTTTTTTAGGAAGCTTCTTTTGTTATTAAACACAGGTTTTCAGTGTCAAAAGAGGATCTTCTATTGATGCGAAAAATAGATTGCCTTTCTTACTGAATCAACAGAGAATATACATCCCAGGTTATTGACCCAAATCAAAACCCAAGGAAAGCTCTCTCTCTGTGTACATGTGGCTCCCACGTGGGTGGTGCAGCAGGAAATGGCACCAAAGAGAGGAAAGTGGGTCATAATCAGACTGAATTCAACACACTTTTCAGCACCTTTCTCCACTACTAAAATGATCTGTAAGCTTACAAAAGCTCATCGTTATGCAAAGCCTTTTCTCTTTCTAAAGTTATTCATATATGAAAGCAAAAAACTACTGTACAAAGCCTACCTCTGTGAACTACATAATAATTTGGTGTGTTTAAGCTGAAAATAATGAGTACACTAAAAATGTGAGGTTTGCTTTTAATGTAGTGTCAGCAAACAGGGGAGCCCAAGATAAAGAAAGGCAGCTGAGTGTCAGGATCAAGAGGAAAAAAAAAGTCTTTGTACAAAATTTTCATGGAATGATTGTGCAAACAAGGAGAAAATAAGGTAAAGAAACTAGCATAGCAATCCTGAAGATCATACACTTGAAAAAGAATGCATTCCAAATTTATTGTAATACAAAGAAGGATAAGGAGAGTTGAATTGAACATCGCTAGGATAATAACATAAATAATATTTGACACACCAAGCCTCTCTACGAAAATCATTACTCTAAGATAAGTCATTGGATAATGAAATTTAGCTTCATTCATCTGGCATTGATCTAACAGCATTCTAGTTGTTGACTGTGCTAGCTTTCCACAGAGTCTCTTAATAAACCTTCCCTCTCTTAGAACACATGAATCTTCTAGAGCTGAAGGGGATGGCATGGTTAGTTGTACAAAGTACTTCTTAATGTGGAGAGCTTTGGCTTTCATAGAGTTTTGTTATATTGCAGTTGTTTGTATTTGTTTTGTTGCTTTCATAGGCAGATCTATTATTACTTGCCAGAATAGGTTCTGGCATCTTGGATGTTCACCACACTCCTTTTCACCACTCACTTAGGCTGCAGTGTCCAATTCATTCTTATTGATGAGGAATATTCTTCCTGTGTCAGAATTCTAATAGTTATGACTGAATCCTAGAGCATTAGCTATGCAAGACTTTCTTAATGTTACAAAAGAATTCATTTTTAGAAATTGCAATTTTTTTTTTCTAGAAGAACTAGCACAACTAACACAATACTTGTTTCTCCTCATTGGTTTCCGTTGAGCAGTAGATGATGAGGTCTGCTAAGAGAACAGCCTCCTGGAAAATCAAGAGGGTCTGACAGAATCCCAGTATTAAGTTCTGAAGAAACAACTTCTACCTGAGGCACTCCCTGTCCCCTCCTCCTGAGTCACTCATCAGTGTTTTTTCTTCAGTCTTCCTTCTAGCCAGTGCTCTTTCCTTCTTTATATCTAGCAGGACAATTTCAATTCATCATAAAAACCAGCTAGCATAATGTGAAACATTAGTATATCCAGAGAGGATATAACCTAGAGATGCCAATTCATTAAGTAGCGTTGCAGTGGAAAACTAGTGACTTAATAACATTTCATTCAGCACCTCCATATAACACATCAATTAGGTCTACAATTTTATAAATCATAGGGTCAATAATCATATTTTTGAAGAATCAAAGAGACATACCATTCTTTGTTTTCTATTTCTTTTTATTCCGATATGTCTGAATCATTTAAAGTTATATTTTCCTTGTGTCCCATGGATATTCTTATTAGAATTTATAATTAAATATCTCTTCAGCTTTGTAACTAAAGGAGCTTGAAGGTATACACAATGCACTCAATTTCCATTAAGTTGTCTTGCTCACAGCTTTTAACATAAACAGAGTGACATATTTTCCTCAGGCAATTTGAATTAGTTTTCTTCATTTTACAACTTTAGGAAACTGCACATGAATTTCATATATGACCTGTTTGCTAGTTTGCTGTAAATTCAGTTTTCTAAGCAATTTAGCTTTTATTTTTCTTGACAACTGAATTTTACTTTAATCTTAAAAGGTGCTGGTGAGACTGCTTGACTACTCTTCAAAAAATGTATGCATGCAAACATCTAATTATTATCCACATTAAGGAAATAAGTTCACCCAGATGCCATTGTACCCAATTAAATAAAAATAAACTTTTCAAGCTCTCATTTATTTCATACAAGAGAGTTTTAAACAAAGAAAATATGCGAGAAATAACATACTAAGACTAAGCATATATTTGTATATTAATTTTATATGTACAGATGTGAAGACCTTATTTAATTTCTATAAATCTTGAATATTTGCTTAACTAATACTTTATAAAAATTACTTCAATATGTTTATTGAATGCCTACTTTGTAAATCATAAAACTCTGGATTCTTAAAAGTGCAAACTGTTCTGCTAACTAATAAAAATTATACATTTCATCCTTTATTTAAATAATAAATCTTTTGATATGAAAACTGAAATTCATTTTGTAATTCATTACTTAGATAAACAATTTATTGCACACTAATTCTTTGTAATTAAATATAGATAGCATACGTCGTTCAAAATATTTAGCACATAGGTAAGCAAATACTTTTTTGAAAATATTAGGTTGATATGAAATATAAATAAATCTTATTTGAACAAATATCTATTAAATTATTCCATAGGCCAAGTAGTTGAATAATTTCCCCACAGATGTTTTTGGACTTTATCATTTTCCTTTTTATCCTCAATAAGTTAGCTCGATTTAAAAGTGAGATAAGCAAACTCTTTAGAATCTATAGTTGCTATTTTGGCCTCAATTATACAGGTGTCTGAAAGCTGAGGCAAAAGTTCCTCTTCTCTACTAGCAGACCTATAAGGCAGACGATTTTGGACTTCGAAATACCTGCCAGAGTTGTTTTCCTTTCAAGCTAATTAAGGAGAAAACCTCTATTAAAATAACACACTTTTAGACCTCGATAATTCTGTGAAAACTACACACACACACACACACCCACACACACCCACACACACACACGTATATATATGGAGAATTTGTCAAGGTTTGGCATGTAGTAAAAAGGTGTCTAATAAAGCCCCAGTGTCTTCCCTTTTTTATGGCTCAGCCTTAAATGCCCAAAATGCCAAAACTATGAGGTCAAAATAGAATCTGAAATAAGGCTGGACAAAGGGCAGAGATGGGTACATTAATCTAAATAGTTTTCTTTTTTTTTTTTCCTTTTCTAGGCAAGTTAATCTCTGCTTTTGACTTAAGTTTTTCTCTTTTCTTTTTCTAATCCCCCCCCCCTTTTTTTTTCTTTAGTTGTATTGAGATGTAAAGGGGTCATGAAATATGTAAGTGAATATATTTGCAATTCATTGTAGCATCTCATAAATTTCTCTGCATCAGGTTTGACCCATATATGGCTTGTCTTCCATGTGTAGAAAATTTCATGTAGACAGGCTTCCATGAATTCTAAAGGCTGAGCATTCCCATCACGGTCAAGGCTGAGCCCTGATACAAATTATTTTTATTTTTATCAAAAATGGAGTTAGCAGAGATTTAGACTATACTATGAAGTTCGCCCTATACAGTGGTATTTCAATTCCATATTCTCAAAGGACAGTGGCAACTTTGGATGACAACTAGAGTGAATAGATTGCAGTTGTTGAAATGTAGTAGAGGTATGTACACTCTACAATTATGTACAAGAGTAACAGAAAAATGAAAATCCAGGGAAAGTATAAAAGAATCACACACACATGCACACACACACATTCACACACACACACACACATTCAACTATACGAATTACCCTCAAATATTTTCTTTTTTTTCCTCTTATCTTCTTAATTCTAGGCTGAGACTAGTCAAAAAGAATATCAATATTTGCTTTAATTTTGACAGTTTTCAATGGTTAGAGATGTGAGGAAGGGAATGTGAAAACCCAATTAAGTCATAGAATTTAATAGATATATTTTGCAATGTGTGCATTTTATTTATGAATCTCCCCTCCAACCTGGCTGGTAGCTGGTTTTAGCTTATAAGAACTACTGTACATATTTTTCACTGCTGGAAAAGCAGGGTACAACCAAGAACCAAGTAAATATTTTCCAGTCAGTGTTTTTTTCCTTTGGTACTATGACCTAATTGCAATTTATCACAGTATTGTACAAGTTATTTTTTTGAGGTAGAGTTGAAAATATCACAAATAAGTAGAAGGAAAGAAAATAATTGGGAGAGGAATTTTTTTTTAAATGAGAGTGTTTCAGGAAAGACCATTCAATGGCTTCTTCTAAGGAAAAGGAAGAAATGAAATGAAACAAGAGGTATAAATTCAAAATTAGGCAATACTGAGTGTTTTTACAGAATAGAAGAGAAGCTAAGATAGAGTTTAAAGTCCCTTTCAGGGGATTCCTGAGGTGTGAAAAAGATTGTAAGACAACTTTTTTAGGAATAATTTTGCCTGCCATTCAAGAGATAGATGAAACAACCTCTCAAGGTCTTTTTGGTCCAATCTTTAAATTATTTAAATGAAATCAAGAATTAAATGCCTGCTTTAACACGCAGTGTCTTAGTCCTCTGACCTGGGCTTTGTTACTTAATGTCTATGAGGACTAATCTATTTTAATTAGATGGGAACAGAAAAATGAATTGCAAAACATGTTAATGAGATCAAAGATCTTAATATATCCTACATGGTTTCAAGACCTAGAGGTCACAATTCAGAAGGAGGAGAAATAAAGTGGAGGAGAATGAAAAAGAGGAGTATCATTTAGAGTGGAGCCTTTAAAAGTAGCTGATGTGAATGAAAGACTAGACTTAATTATATTTTACTGTGTGTGTGATGTGAATATACTTTAGCTGAAATGCCTCCTTTTTATGGATCACTATATCTGAACAAAGTTGCATTTAATCTGAATAAAGAATTTATTTCCTTATTATGGTCCAGCAGTAGTCATTTCCAATTATAAAATTATCTTCTGACTAACAGTGATAATTAATTGAAACTGTAGTCCTTAAAAATGATTAAATGCCACTGACTTTGATTCAAATCCATCACAGTATCAAGTGAGTTTTTTCTTAAAGTACAATATTTCAAGATTCTTCCTTATCCATAATTTGTATCATAGGCTGATGTAGAATGAAACTTCAATTTTTGAAAATGACTCTACATTGACACATTAATTAATTGAAAGTTTCATAATTTAGAATGATGATAATATTTCACAAATGGATATTTGAATTTGATATTCTTTAAATAAACCTGATTTCATTATTTTTGCTACAGAGTTGCATTGATAAATTACAATTAAAAAAATAAAATAACTTCCATTTGAGGGGGGATGGATACTTGAGAAAGGTGTGCAGGCAGGTAGAGAGAATATCAAAATGTTTACATCTTTTCTCAATAAAGCCTATATATATATGTGTGTGTATGTAAGTGTGCACATGCACCATGTGTATTTCGTCATTAAGAACTCCTTCCATAGAGAGTTCTTTAAAAGGCAAGGGACATAGCAACCTATCTACAAAGTTAATTCTTAACTTTAACTCAACTTTCTATATGCGTAAGAGGCAGAAATTTTGATTCCTTGTTTGTTTTTTCTCTTTTCAAAATTCCCAAGGTAAATGTCACTTCATTTCTTCATTTTCACCATTATCTAAAAGCTGCACTGTTCCCATCTGTCTCTTTACTTATTTTCATTTTCACAGCAACTCTGCATTCTGACAATCCAAATATGCAGTAGCTGTACTGTGGTCTGATATTTCTGTTTTATGTATAAAATCAATAACTCTATGTTGATTATTTTGTGCCAGATCAATCTTATCACATATTATCTTAGTATTCACAATTATATTAATTAGGTACTTTTTTTTTTTAATCTACAGCTGAGAAAGCTGAGAAGCCATAGTGGTAAGTAACTGGTCTCAGGTTATTCAGTTACTCAGTGAAGGAGTCAGAAAGGAAACTCAAAGTCATTACCTTGCTCCTGTCTCGTTCACCCCACACTTTACTCACGCTGCCTCCTTTGAGGACACTGCAAACTTACCTTCAACAGAAAGATCCAAAGCTAAAACTTGGCAAATGACTGGACATGGGTTGTAGCTGTGAATCTGGAAGAGAGTACATTCACGTCCCACATATAAATCAAAACCAGGGGAATCTGACATATGCTTTCAGAGGTTACACTAAGGTCTCTTCCAGAAATCGCTTCATCATTATTATTTCCACTATTTTCTGAGGAATGTTTGTTTCCTATGTTCTCTGATTGCCCATCCCCTAAGGCATCATTTCACTTCCTAGAAGACTTTATAATGTTACAATAAAGTTTTGAGAAAGATAAAGTGACTGCATCTTAACCCTTGAAATTATTATTTTTTCTTTATTTGGAGAAATCAGAGATTTGGAGATTAGAGCTTTGAATTCGGAATAAAAAGACAAAGATTTTTTTTTTTAATGAATTATTTTTAAGAAAAGGTGCAGGTGGGAATGATGATGAGCAAAGGTAGGCAGGAAGGAACAGAGAGGAAAAAGAAGCGCTTCATTTATTTCATTTATTTGTTCATTCTGGCTTTTCCCTCTGGCCCTGGAAGCAAATTCAAGTCCATTGGATGTATATGGACTGTGCTGGCTGAAGGCAGTTGAGCAAACTGCTACTCCACTAGGGCACTCCAAAAATATGTAAAATTTTAGAGTTGCATCTGTCATCACGTGCTGGGGGACATTAGATAGATAACTTTGTGGAATTAACTGGTGTTTACAAAATACAGACATTGTCTAACGTACCTGACAAGCTAATCTAAGCTTCAACTTCAATAGAACATACAAGGAGCAACTACAATGACACATTTGAGTGGTACTCACTTGTCCTGTCATTCAGCTTTAGATTATTTTTGAAATGTAATTATTTTGATGTTAATTTGATTTAACATTTGTCATGTATCCACCATCCTTAGATAATGAACTTTATATGTACTGCATCCAAGTATCGAAAATAATTAAAGCAACTATATATGCATCAGGTAATATTGATAACTATTTTTTATAATGAAATCTGCAGTAAGATGGCTGAGCTGATTGCTTTCTGCATCTATCTCTAATTAGTCTACCTGTGAGTTGGTTCATTTTGTTTGTTTACCAGAAAGTTGTGGAAGAATTGAGTTAGTTCAGTTTACTTTGGTTTGCAGAAATACAAGTCGAAGCTGCGAAAAGCCAATGCTAAGTTAGTTATCAGACAAATGGTACTGTCGGAACAGTTCCAACTGCCGTGTGCTAGTCCAGGGGAGCAATTAGCTTCTACTTTGAACAGTTTTACAGGTATGTTTTATTTATGTGTTATACTCCATCACAGTTCAGTCACATTACTTTACTATTCAGTGCCAATTATTCCTAGATACAGTGAATATTGTCAACCAAATAGAACTATCTGTTATATACATGTGAATTATTTAACTTGTTTTCAACTCAGAAAAAAAGAATGAACGTTTATGTTTACAGGAAAATTTTGGTGATTTGCAGCAGTCATTTAAAATCTGCTTTTATAAAGCTGTAGTATGCATAGTTATTTTTCTTTCCTAGTGTAAGAGTAACAGAGAATCCCCAAACAAGTTTCAAAGAGTCAAGTTGTCAGTCCTAACAATTTAGTTGTTGGTAAGATCATTGCTGAAATCGAAAACAGTTTTAAAATTCTATTAAAACAGACACAAAAACAAGCAAATAGGATACACCATGAGAAATGTCAAAATTAAGGCCGATATAAAGAGATATGGTATACAGTGGAGGATAGCATTGTGTTTTGTTTGGAGGAGTGTAATGAGAAGTCACTTTTTTAGGGGAATCGTGCAGAAGGCAGGCAGACCAAAGAACATGTCTTTTTGGAAAAGAAAATCAATCTAGAGTAGAGATCAAGTAGGCCATCTATGACACAACCAGTCTTGCATTTCTCCCAGGGATCATATTCAATTAAGGAATCCAACTTGTGGCTTTGCTGTATTGATGTCCTTATTTTTTTAGTTCTGCCTATATGCATAGAGTTCTGGTACTCTTATTGAGAGTATGAAAATATCTTTCTCCTTTGTCCTAGTTTATAGTCTCTGTCTTTTCCTAAATGATGTATATCCTAAATGATGTATATACAAATCATTATTTTGTACTAGTATTTTGTCAATTACAATCCACTGTGTTACAATCTTCAATAACCTTTTTGAATACCTTTCTCCTAGCTACATGCCAATGATATCATTTTACAGTAATGCTTGTCACTGTCAATAACATTCTCTCTATCATAAACCTTAGAAGGTCGAAGAGCAGATCATTCTTGTATAAGGTTGTAATCTTCAATGTTGTTTAGTGTACTGAGCCGCAAAACTTTGTTTTTGAAATAAATGCCTATTTGTTTTTCTCTCTCTCCAATAGATTCAACTTCACATCCTTCCCTCTAATAAAAATAGCGATTTTTCCATGCTACATTGTTAGTTTTTCCTGTTTCCATTTAAGTCTGGATAACTCACTAAATTCTCATGTCTCATCACTTAAATTTTGTCTTAATTATGGTGTGTGCTCAAGGCTCTGGGACACTTTCTAAATTTATTGTTTATGTGTTTGCTTTATATCTTGATTCATATTAACCAGTTTCCCTCCATCATATCAATGGTATGAATTTGAATAGAAGTCAATTAAAATGTTTCTTCACAATCTCCTATAAAATATTTCATATTATCTTGCAAATTCTATACACATATACATTCCCAGTTTTGAGTAAGATTCATGCTTATAAATATGTGACTTTGAGTATCTGCATGTCATTGGGCTTCTTTAACAGAACCATAAACTGAGCAGCTTAAATAATAGAACTTTATTTTTCACAGTTTTGGAAATTAAAGGGTCAAGATCAGAGTGCCAGCTTGATTGGGTTCTGTAGAGAGCCCTCTTCCTGGCTGTAGACTGGCCTTCTGAGACTCTGAGACCCTCACCTTGTGGAGAGAGAGAACTCTCTTCTTATAAAAGTAGTAATTCCCTCATAAAACTCTATCAGTATTTATCTTCCAAAGACCCTATCTCCAGATACACTGGGAACTGGGACTTCAGCAAATGAAATTTAGAGGGATACAGTTTAGTCCAAGTGCTTATGTAGATAAACACACATGTGCACACACACACACACACACGCACACACACACACATACATAATGTTTCCCTGTATTTGTGTTTTACAGACATTGCCTTATCTGTCTAGAGCAAAGTGTGGTCAGTGGACAGCAGGGGGTCTCTGAAGCATATTCACTGAGTCTTCTAGTAAAACTATTTTCATAATAATAGTTAGATATTATTTCCCTTTTCCACTTTATCTGTATTTAAACTGATGGTCCCCAAAGCATGATTTGTAAAACTGCTTGTGGTTTAGCATGAATCAAGACCAAGACCAGAGCCTTTGCATGGAGTAACACATGTAGGCAATTCAAGTGTTCTGAGTTGGGACCAGGGTAACCATTATTTTCCCCATGGGATACAGCTATTACTCTAAAAAAAAAGCTGAAAGATAAATTTGTTAACTAAGTTTGGGTCTGAGACAATATTGAAAAAAAAAAAATCTAGTAAGTCTGTCACTTCAGGAAAATCATAGACGAGGTTTGTTGTTAATTATAAAATTCAAGCTTGTGAAGCAAAAGTTAGAATTATAGAAAATGTATTTGCATCAACATGGGCCTAACATGTTTAAGATATTATAACAGAAGTAATATTTTTATATTGTATAATGAAATGTGTCATTTGGAAGACTTGCATGACTTAAGGAACTAATATTTTGCAATCAATAAATAATATCACAAATTAAGCATGAATAAAAGATATTCAAAGTAGAAAAATGACAATACATTTTGATTATAACATAATATAATAATGTCATTAAGACATTGTAATAATCTCCATTGCATTACCTGTAAGGCAATACTACGTTGAGTTCTGACAGAGTACCAAGAAAGAATACAAAAATAATTCAGTTTTCTAACCATATATCAAAGGGGTCAGATTTTTATTTATAGACACTTAAAACTTTGAAATAGATTGAACATAGAAGCAAATGTGAGCATTTTGCCACCTTCTGTTATGCTAGACATTAAAGAGATTTACAGCATAACAGACAATATTATTCTTCTTAATAATTTTTTGATTTGGAAAAGAAAATTTTATATTAATGTTATATTAACATGTAATGCATGTATTAGTATATTTAAATGAAGTGATCAATAAATATATTTTGTTTATTTCTCAATTCTAATTTTTAATGCACCAAATATTTATCTATGTAAATGAAAATTTAGGTTCTCACAATTTTTAAGAGTATAAAAGATTTTTGTGATAAAAAGTCAGAGAACCTCTGCTCTGGAGTGGATTTGACTCTGTATTAAATCTAACAAACACAGCTTGTGCACATCTTGTTCTAACATCAAAAATTGTAAAGGTTAAACAGATTCATGGGGAAAACAGTAGAATATTTCAGTGCTTGCTCATTATCTTAACTGAATTTATTTTAAACTACATTTTCAGAAGGAGTTTTCAAAATTACACTCATGTCTATCATACCTACTTCTAAAATTCATGATAAATGTGTTTTGTGTGTGTATACTGGTGCATGTATGTGTTGTGTTATTTACTCAAAATCTTTTGCAACTTCTTTAAGCTTTAGCTAATTCATCAAACATTCAGATCTATTGCCAGCATTTAAATACCTTAATACTGTACTAAAGCTTAGCGAACCATCAATTTTACCATAAATGGAAAGCAAAATATAAGCTTAACTACAGTTGATTTTTTTCTAACTAATTTTTATTTAATTTTTTCTAATAATGCAACCCATGCTCATTCTCGAATATAAAAAACCTCATACTAATATTGTTCGTCTACTGTACACATCACCTTTCCTGTTTCCTATGAAAATGTAATTTCATAGAATCCAATTTATAAACACTTACATCAATAAACTTTGAGAATTAAAAAAGATAAGAGAGAATAGAAATGATCATTTTACACATTTTCTTTCCAAACAGCTTTTCTGTCTTTTCAATCGCCTATCACATTGCTCTTTGTCATATTCAATGATTAGTATTTAACACATTGCATCATTCTACTGAGTTCCTTTATTTACTCATTTACTTTCTCCATTAGATTAGATGTATTTTGAGAGCTTTGTCAATTCATAGCACATCCTGTCACAGATCTGGAATGCAGACAGAATTCCATACGTATTAACATACGTCATGAACAAACGATGGAACAGAGAATTGAGATGCATCCTCTAATATTAAAGTCAAGTAAATTTTTGCAAATTTTTGAGTATTTCATTTTCTGAAACTTTCTTAGGTTCTGTTTGGGATTACCTGCCAAAGCAAGAACCTGGGAAATACATGATAAGCACTTGATAAAATCTCAGAAGTCAGATACTGAGCAAAGGTCTCCTTACTAAAGACATATAACCTTCACTTCTAAGACCCCTAACAAACAAAAGTTTTCTATTGGATATACTCATCTTTTAACTCTTTACTTTGAAAATAATTGAGATTGGATCTGAATGACTCTCAAGTTTATGTCACCATTTTCTTTGTGATGCTACCTTTGTTGTTCTAAAGTGACGAATAATTCAATGTGCAGCTCTCTCTCAATCAAGCCTTTTTAACACTTATTTTGTTCTTGGCCTGTTTTTTTTTCCTTTTTTTCAAGCACAAATGAGAACTACCAACATGGAATAAAATGGTCTTTCATTCAATAAATATTGTTATTCATAGCAATGTATGAGGATTGTTGTACTAAATACTGTGAAATAATTGGAGCATGAAATCTTCAAATCAGGATCCTTAACCTTGGAGCACCACGATGAAAGTCTTGGGAAATTTTAGAAGTCCACATGTCCAGTCCATAATCCAGGTCAATTTATTTGAAGTATCGGTAGGCATAATTTTATGATGCATATTTTTTAAGCACTCACATGATTCCAATGCACAGCTGAATTTGAGAATCCCAAGGTAGAAGGATAAAAATGAGCATCATTTATCCATTATCTTTTAATTGGGACATTTCCAGTTATAATAAGACAGTTTAAATGGGATAGTATTATTTTTCTCATATCTCCTTATCATCTTGTCATTTTAGTATAAAAGTCAATTTTGTCCCATTTTTAATAATCTAGGGCTGTGTTTAATGTGGGGTAAAAAGGGCAATTGAGTTGCCTGGGCCCAGTCTGTTGAGGGGGGCCTCAAAGCAGCTGTCCCTTTCTTCTTGCTGTCCCTTTTCTTCAGCTGTGCCATCTTCTTAAAGATGGCACCTACTGACACCGAATGTGGCAACCTCTCCTGCTACTGCTGTTCCCACCCTAGTGAGGAAATAGGAGTGTGAGAAGAGGATCCTCCACATCACCTGTATGTCTGCTTCTTCAAAGGGAGCAGCATTGTTGAGCTGTAAGTAAGCACTTTCGGAGTTATTCCTGGAACTGTGGGTTTATCTCTGGCACTGTGGGAGTTATTGAGCATTTCTGGCACTGGGCTGGTTATTGAACATTGCTGTCACTGGGATGGTTATAAAGTGGCATGTGTTTTAGGCAGAATATTTAAAGCAGGATTTAGAGGGGTGCCAAATTTTGGATTTCTTGTAAGGTATCAGAATTCCTTTCATTGGGCCTGACTGTTTGTATGAAGTCCCACCAGACAATATGTCATTACTATGCAATCAATGATTACCATCACAGAGTACTTAGTTGTTGCTGGCTTGGCTGCTCTGTTCCTGCTCAAGTTTCTCTGCTTCCTCCCGTCAGTCATCAGTGCATAACCCTGTCTTGCCTTTTGCCATCCCCGTGTTGGTTTTTATTTTAAGGCAATATGGTCAACCTATGTAGGTCATTGGTTTCAAAGTAGGTCTGTCTAGTTTTAGACGTGTTTTGCCATCTGCCATTTTTAGTAAAAGGGATAAGAGAAGGACAGGGATACTTATAGTAAGAGGTAAAAAGCAATAAGCTTAATAAGAAAAGAAAAATATGTTTTATTGTCTCTTCTAGTACTATTTTTTGACTATTTCATAGAAATTTAGCAGGATATAGAAAATATAGTAACATTTTCTATTGTACAGTATGGTAGAAGTAGAGTAACAAAGATTAAAAAGAAAGGAGATATTAGGTATTTGTTGATATTTTGAGTAACACTATGGTTAAGAAAAATCAACTAAATATTTCTTATAAAGATCAGGACAAATTTAGTCTTGGAAGTTGTTTCACTTAGTCTGTTAGTATCACAGGAATACTGGAAATGGGTGCCTGTCTAAACAGTCTTAAGAATCCAGTTACTAGCATTAACAAAAGTCAGTGAAACTAGATTATTTTATCAGGAATATTGATTGTCAAAATAAAACCCAAGAATGGTACTCTAATAAGATAGCATGCCGATGAAAGGGTATGTTTAGGAATTAAGGAAGTTATCTGTAATATCTTTTTAAAAAGTTTTTTATTGAAGTGACCCCAGTTTATAACATTATATCAGATTCAGGTGGACAGCATTTATATCCATAATTACTGCATTGTGATCACAAGCAAAAGTCTCATCTCCATCCAACACTATACAATTGATGTGTTTTAATTACTTCATCCACCCTCCACCTCCTTACCCTCTGTTAACCACTAGTCCATTTTCTGTACCTGAAATTTTGTTTTCGTTTTGATTGTTCTTTTGCTCTGTTTTTTATCTTTCAAATATGGATGAAATCATGTAGTATTTGTCTTTTCTCATCTGACTTATTTCACTTAGAATAACATCCTCAGGTCCCATTGATGCTGTTACAAATTGGCAGTATTTTTTTTTTCATAGATAAATGGCATTCCATTGTGTATATATGCCATATCTTCTTTATCTGATCATTGGCAGATGGACACTAGGTTGTTTTCATTTATTGGCTATTATAAACAATGCTTCAAGAATTTCAGAGTACTCACAAATTTTCTATTTAGTATTTTCAATTATTTTAGATAAATACCCAGAGTATAAGAGATGGTTGCTATGGCATTTTTATTCTTAATTTTCTGAGCAGTGTCTATACAGTTTTCCATATTAAGCACACCAATTTGCATTCCCCCAACAATGTCAAAGGGTTCCCTTTTCTCCACATCCTCACCAACATTTGTAGTTTGTTTTTTGAATGACAGCCATTCTCACAGTTGTGAGATGACATCTAATTGTGGTTTTGATTTGCATTTTCCTAATATTAAGTGATGAAAAACACTTTTAAAAGCATTTTATTTATTTTATTTGGTGGTTCATCTTGGTTGTTCCTGTCAGCCCAGGACTCGAACACGGGACCTGGAATGTAGTTGGACTGTGTCCAACTACTACTCTACAAGGTGCACTCAATGAATACTTTTTATGATCATCTCTGTGTCTTCTTTAGAAAAATGTTTGTTCAGATTCTCTGCCCATTTTTGGTTGAATTTTTTGTTTTTGCTGAGTTGTATTTTTGGTTGAAGTTTTTGTTTTTGCTGAGTTGTATGACATTAACTATATGAATGTATTCATGGTAAGTATGTATATATATGTATGTATGTACACATATGTATATTAATAGGTATAGATTTTGGTATGAAATTTGCTTTTTATTTGATGTAGTTTCATTTGTTCATTTTTGCTTTTGTTTCCCTTGCCCTTGGAGTCAAATGTGCAGACATGCCTAAGGCAGATTATCAAGGATCTTACTGCCTTTGCTTTCTTCTGTGTATTTTATTGTTTCAGATTTTACATTAAAGTTTTTAATACATTTTGAATTAATTTTTGTATGATGTAAGACAATGATCTAGTTTAATTATTTTTTACATGACTGTCAGTTTTCCAATATCATTTGTTGACAGACTATTCTTTTTCCCTTGTGCATTCTTAGTCTCTTAGTCATAAACTAGGTGTTCATATATTTGTGGGTTTATTTCTAGACTCCATCATTTCTTTCTTATACCTCTCAACTATAAAATCATATTAATCTATACTCATATGTTACAACCATCATTTTTGTTCTTCTTTGCACGCATGAATGGAAATTTTTGTACTTCCAAAGCATTTTATACAAGCCAAAATGATAGTCTTACATTTCATGTTTGCTTTATTTTTTCTTGCTTATAATCTCTGGAGTATAAGATTTTACTCACTTCAACAACCACAGAAATTCACCAAAGAACAAAAAATGCCTCATGACTTGCTCAATGCTTTCTCGTATTCATTATAATTATATCTAGTGTTTACTACAGATAAATGTTTGTCAAAATGGTAGAAAGCCAGAAAATTGAGATGTTGAAGATTTGTTGTTCTATTTGATGTGTGAGTTCCATGATACAAAGATGGTAAAAGAAATGTAGTAGCAGTAGTAAAAATACTATATACTATTTTGTTTCAATTATTCATTACTTTTAATCTACATCTCTTTGTTCCCTAGGTTATAGGATATTTCATGTTTTCAGATATTGGGGTTTTCCCTGCTTTCCCACAAAATGATGTTTTATGGCAAGTTAAAAAAATGTTTTAATGATGGAAATACCCATAAAAATTTGGAAAACACATTAAAACACAAATTAATGTAATATGGATTCTGTAAATCCAGGAAAAAAATCATGAAGTCTCCTCATTTTGAAAATGAAGCACATAGAGGAGGTGCTCATTGTACTAAATTGTCGTGTTACACCTGTAGCAAGAAGAGAGAGAGATCCCTTGACAAAGATAGATTAGCAAGAACTTAGAAACACCAACCAGATGACGTACACCTAAACAATGAATTTTGGGAATGAGGCAGCAGAATCATCACCATTCACCACCTGTGCCTTCTGTGTATGGTTGAATGGAAAATAAATCGATTGAGATAAACTTCTCAAGCATTAAGTCTAAGACATAGGCATGGTCCTTATTTATAAATGACATAACTAAAGCAGTAATTGATTCTATGTAGAAGTTTGCTATGCACCCTTGATCTATTGACTAGGGTTGTCTCTGCATTAATGAAAGCAACCGGGAATTGGGGAGGGTGTTGGGAGCAAAGCATGACCACTTGTATTAAGAATTAGTTAATAATGGACATCCCAAAACAAACAGAGATGAGGAGCTTTTGTATGAATTGCAGCAACTGTCATCATCTTTGGATCTTCAAAACCTCCTCTGATGTTCATACATGGTTGATCATCAACAAAGTCCTGAATAACTGAAAGAACACATTTAATTTAAAATTATAGAGGGAAAATATACATATTTAATATGTATGTATATGATAACCATTACTTTTATTCTTCTTTGTACACATGAATAGAAACTCGTATTCCTAAAGCACTTTATGTATATAAATATGCAAATGCAAGTAAATTTCCAAGGTAAAATTTATGATGACTATGTTTTTTGAGATAGAAAACTCTCCTAAATATTTCTTTTTGTTGCAGAATGTTGTGATACTACAGGTTAAGTGTGTAAGTATTTAGACAAAATGTGCAAAGGGGGTAAGACTACCTGTGGAACAAAGAGGAATGATCATGATAGCATTTGGTGACTGACGATGCAAGAGAAAAGAAAAGGAGTCTATCAAAGAGAAGACCAAGTTTACTAGACACAGAAAGCTATGACAAGCCATGAAAATGATGAGTTATTGTAGTATGGATACAAAAATCCATTGAGTCATTTCCAGAGAATAATTTCCTAAAACACTTTGAATACTGATGCTTGATATAAAAGCAGATAGTGTCTATTTCCAGATAATATAGGTTTTGTGTTGTTGTTTTTCCCAAAAGTACACCTTGAATTCCTTTAAGCACTTAAGTTTTGTTTCTAACCCCCTGGTATGGCTGTGGAACCAAAGTGAGTCAGTAAACTGAATAATAATTCAGTATATGACCAGGCTAACTATAAACCCTGATATAGGAAGAACTAATGATTTGGCATTCACGATCTCAGTAATTATTAAAACTTCTGTCAATGGGACATTTGTGAAACTTATGGTGATCACATTCAAGCACAGTAAGATGAGTGTCAACATGTACTCTTAACTGTTCTGTTAGACACCTTTAATAACGTATTTTTTAAAATTTTATTCATAAGAGTTACAAATAAAGCAAGGTGACATCGCTAAACTCAGGAGCGTATACTGAGGAAATGGAAGACAGTGAAATATTAAATATTATATTGTTTACAAAACCTGTGCTCTTTCTTCTAAAAAAATTGCAACACATAAGCAACAGAATATCTGAATACTCCTCTAGGCAGAGACTTGTTTCAATAGTGGTATTTTTTAAATACCAGAATTTTGATGAGTATCGTAGAAGAAAAAAAATAAAAGAAGGTATAAGAAACCAATCTGAGTCATGCTAGTTATCAATAATAATACAATATATAATGCAACCAGGTACCAATTTTAAATTATTGCAAGACTGACGATTTTTCTCATTGTTTTGAATTTTCCTCCATAATACTTTATGAAAGCTTTGGAAAGTAGCTGGTAATTTAGAACACAGACTGAAAAATGAGAGTTACTTTGAATGCCATAGAGTCAGTAAAGTTAGGGATTCAAATGTGTTTTTAGGTTCATTTGATCACTCATGATAACGCTGAGTAAGTTATTCAATTTTGCTGGCATTCAGTTTCTTCTATGTTGGGTTCGTCTTGATTCTCACTGTACCTGGAACCCATAAGCCATTAGATTTCCTGGGATCTAAAATCAGAAGTAAACTTTAGAAAGTGGTCTCACCTATCTTTGTCTCAGTCCTTCATTTGTTAAAAAATACATAATAAATCTGATATCATTGACTTGTCAGCATATAATGTTAAAAATGTTACAATGAATTTGGCTGACAACCTGTCCAAGGAAGAGCTCAATAAAATGTTAATTACTGAAGGAGGCATGCCCTGTCGGAGCAATGGTTGGGTCATTCGCCTCTGAGGGACACCAGCCATATACCCCTGAGTTCAGTCCCAGGTCTCTGGGGAAGACAACCAGCATGAACAACTAAATAAAAATAAAATAAAGATGCTTCTCATTCCTTTCTTCCTGCCTGCCAGCCTACTTGCCTTCATTCCTGCCTGCTACCTTTCCTTTAAAAAAAAATAAAGTAAAAAAAAAAAAGTTAATTATTGGATAATGTTCTAATTTCAGACCAAATTCATGGAGATAGTTTCCTTGATTTTCTAATATTTTATTTATTCTTGATCTTTCTCTTCATTCAAGAGCAGAACATTTAATTTTGACCAATGTTGGTCAAATTCAGTAATTTCAGGGTATTTTCAGGAGGGAGCAAATCTTCAATATTCAAAAGTTACTTTCTGTCTTACACTGTTGAATTTAGATAAAGTAACTCACTCTGAATCTCTCTTCCTGTTAAAAACAAAAACCAAAAACCTCTAATTGCTCACAAATGAGATTAATCTTTTCTTCATAATACCACTCTTGTCCTAGTTACTGATATGTTATATTTTCACCAAAAACTTGAGACCATTTTACATTCCTTAATCACAATCATTCCTTCACTCTGTCTTTGTAGCCAAGAGATTGCTTGGGACTTTAAAAAGCCTCACGTTTCCATAGCTTTTCTTCTACTTAGGTGCCACAATGGCCCCATGGCGTCTCTAGGATTCTCAGAATCCTTCCAGGGTATAACCCAGAAACTGAGATGTAAATCCCTCTTCTCTAAAATATACCCAAACTTACTTCTTGTCAAGTGTGGAGAACCTTTTCAGAGATATCTGCTCATACTTAACCCTGCTATTCATTTCTGTCTCTAGGAGAAAATATCTCTCTTTTCAGAAAAAAAAGATTCTTTTTGTTTTCTGATAGTGGCCAGTGGTGGTGGTGGGAGAGGATCTGACAGACTTGCTTTTTCCAATCCTGTATTAATTGTTATAAATTATCTTCTAATGAGTAAGATGTACTTACCTTTTAGAGTTCCCTTCTGACTTAATGGCACATACAGTCTTCCTACCATTTAAACTAAAATGACTGGATTTATCTCAGACTTATTTATATTTTTTTACTTTTTTATCTCATCTGTCAGCAGATTTTTTCCTTTTGAAGATACCCAGACTCTGACCAGTCCTCATCTTTCCATTTTCTTATTCAGATCCTTTTAGATCCTGCAGTGCCACAGTGTTCTCTGAACTGTTTATTCTGCTTCTACTCTTGCTCCCTAGTCAATTTTCTACCCTGCTTCCCCAGTCATCCTTTTATAACATAATCAGTCCAAATGACCTTATGCCTCAGACTCCATCGGTGGCTTCATACTTTATTAAATATGGAATTAAAAACACACACCCTAAAAATACTCCTACCCTAGCTACCCTCTTCCATCTTCCCTTTTCTTACCCATTTCACACTGGACTTTTTGCTGTTCCATAAACATGTCAATGAATCCCTCACTAGTAGCTTCTACACTTGGTACTAGAAATGTATTCCCCCTAAATATCTGCAAGTTTCACCTTTCACTTCCTTTAGGTCTCAACTTAAATGTCAAGACTTTTCTTAGATACCTCAACATAATAAAGTTAGTATCTGATAAACCCACGGTCAACATCAAACACAATTGTATAAAGCTAAAAGTGGTTTCAATAAGATCAGGTACAAGTCAAGGATGTCCACTCTCAGCTCTGCTATTCAACATAGAGTTGGAAGTCCTAGTTCAAGAAATAAAAGGAATCCAAATTGGCAAAGAAGTAAAAACTATCATTGTTTGTAGAAGACATGACAATATACATAAAAAACCCTAAAGCTTTTACCAAAAACTATTAGAATTAAAAAGTGAGTACAATACGATGGCAGGCTAAAAAAATTAATATACAAAATCAGTTGCATTTTTATATGCAAAGAATGAGATTGAAGAAAAAGAAATTAAGAAAGCAATCCCATCTGCAATTGAAATTTAAAAGTTGGAATAAACTTGCAAAGAAGTTGGCAGACTTGTACAATGAAAACTGTAATTGTTAAAAGAAATAGAAAATATAAAGATATGGAAAGATATTCCAGGCACATGGCTGGGAAAAATTAACATTATTAAAATTGCCATCTTACCTACAGCAATATACAAATTTAATGGAATCCTTATCAAAATTCAATTTCAAGGAACTAGGACAAAAAGACCTTTCTTTAGCTTTTTAAAAATAGCACCCTCTCACCTTATTCTTCATCTGTTTACCTGGATTTATTTTTCTTCATGTTGCTTATTGCTTTGTAACATGCTAAATAATATAACTTATAATATGTTGTAGTTCTTCCACCATGAAAGTTCCCACCACAAAGGAGGATTTGTAACTATTTGTTGACTATTACATCTCCCCATAGTAGAACAAGCATACTCCAGGTTCTTAGGCAAATACATGTTGAGGGAAGGAAACATTCCTTGAAACTTTCACCTTCTAATTTTCAAAACAATTTTTCTGAAACTATAACCATCAGAACAGATTTTTCTTATAAATATGTTGACTGACTTCTTACAAATGAAAACATCTTAATTTTAAAGACACATATGAGTTTAAAGAAAGTTTTAGAAATGCTAATGATTTACTTTCTTTAACATTTAATGAGAGTTTCCACTGCATTTGGCATAATCTGAACATTCAATCTAGTGCTAACTCATTAGCGACATATGTT
Organism: Solenodon paradoxus; assembly: GCA_004363575.1. NCBI lineage: Eukaryota > Metazoa > Chordata > Mammalia > Eulipotyphla > Solenodontidae > Solenodon > Solenodon paradoxus. Next base: position 217,361 of record RJWH01001465.1, read on the forward strand.
CCTATATAGTTGCACATTCCTGGGGCAAATAAATGCTCTTGAAGTAATGAATACATCTAGACCATTGTGGGAAATTTTGAAGGGCAATATGAGCAAAAATATACAGGAAATAAAAAGCCTCTCTATGTTCAGAAGACGATAGGAGGCTGAGAAGTTCCCTTCTCTCTTTATTAGAGAATCCAGTTCCTAAAATCAGCTTTCTACTACTGCAGAGAGTAAAAAACCATAAAGCCTCCTAGGATCCCAAACTCCTATTACTGAGTGTGAATGAGTTTCGAGTGCAGCAGACATTTGAGATTAAAATATTTCTTTGCTTGCACTCTCTCTGAGCACTGTGCCATTGGTCTAATTCTATTCAGGGCATAATGTCTTTAAGAAAATGACATGTTCATTCTTGTGGAAGACTGATCATGATTGAGTAAAATTCAGCATATGTTGAACTAGTAAGGTCCACCACTTAAAATATCTAATCAGAAGAATATTGGCACTGTCACTTACTCTAATTAGCTATTGGACATTTGAATCCAAAATCAGTGTATAGAGAAGTAGTGGTGATTAACTTATATGAAAATCTCCTGGTATTCCATTTTTTTTTATATAGCTCATCTTTATTTTAAAGTCAACTTAGATTTTTGTTTCTCTTCTTCTCTGCTAATAAACTGTGATTGTGTCTTGTAATGAATAAGCCTGTAAACCATCTGGCACTTGTCCCACACGCCTCATTATGTGCTGTGGGCCACCATTCTGAGAAGCTGCCTCGGGTGACATTTAAACTAGGGCATGCAGAGAAAACTACTTACTAATAAAATAAAATTTTGGGAAAAGTAGTGCTTTCCTTATTGACATTAATATGTGTGAGCAAGGTGTGGTTAGTCAAATAATAACGCACTGGCAATGCTCATTATGTGGCTGTAAATGAGAATTCTTTACACACTTATATTTATGTGAGCTAAGGAGATAATGTTTAGACGCTAGGGCTGTTGCTGTTTCTAACACATTTTTCATTTCTTAATTATTAAGCATTCATTTCCATATTATCACATTGTTTTGCAAACAGTTGTTAATATTTCATGGGGACTAGAAACTGAGAGTCTAAATAGCATTCTGACATTCTGCCCAAGATAAAGTTGTGCCCCAAGATATCTCATCATCATGGACTTGTAAGTATCATTAGTTTCTCTCTAATGTATGCTACCAAGTATTCCATTTTGGGTTCTGATACTTTACTTCTAATACTATGCATAATACTCATCTCGACAAAACTCACAAAGAATACTCTAAATGGCAATCTGTCATTCTCTTTTCAGCTAATGATAAGTTTACTGCAAGTGGAAAACTATGTAAAGTAAATTTTCAAAGAATAATGCTTAGAAGGAAAAGAGTCACCAAAATGTTTACAATACCCAGATAAAACACAGTAAATTCATAGTTCTATTTGAGGCACATTTTGTCATAGTTCTGTTACATAGTCATGAGATAAAAACATAATCCAGGTAAATAAAAGCAATCTGCCAAAAATAAGTATCAAATCATTTTAATGTACCTTTAAAATGGAAATAGTTTTTAAATTATTGTGTTATGAGAGAAAAAGAGACATCACTTGATTAATTAAAGTTAGTTAATAGTGTATTTAAATGAATAGGCCCAGTGTATGAGAATTAAAAGCAATTTGAGATTTCAAGATAAAGATCTTGACCAGAAACTTTCTCTCCTAAAGTTTTAGTAGATGCTTAGAAACATCAACTTAATAACTCCTTATAAATAATAACAATCTCCTAACAACACTACAATATTATCTAATAAACTTCCATTTTTATTTATTTGGAGAGGGATGCAAACCTGATATGACAATAGTTATAAGATGCATTGATAATTTATCTTGAATTTATTATATAATTCATTTAAAAAAAAATTCAAACACACACACCTGCACAAACATGGAGAGAAGAAATGACATAGACATGATTAGAGATTTAACTTAATTAATAAACACTGGTAAATAGTGTTCTTCAAGTAATAAGTTATAGAGAAAAGATAGCCTAGTAATTTTTATGAGATCAGATTGTGCATTTGTCTTTCTATGAATTTGTAGATAATATTCTTTGATGTAATGAGATTTAGTGCAAAAGAAATCTGAACTGAGAAGCAGCAGACTTTAAATTTTTTTCTTTCTTGTCCTTTTTCCTGTGGTCTTAGAGAAATCATTCTCTCCAGAGTCCCACTGTCTTCTCCTCCAAATGAAAATAATACTATACCTATAATAGTAGTAGCTGCTTCATAGATTTCTGGTGAGGCTAATAAAAATAATTAAAAGCATTTTCAAAGAGTTGAAAATGTTTCAAAATAAAATATAGGAAAGTAGAAACATTAGTTTTAATCCTAGTTCTATAACCTCTCCATCAACTTTGCTTAGTTATGTAAAAGTGTATTTTTTGTGTATATGTACATGTTCGCATTCTCACAATTTTTTTGTGGGATGAAACCATATTAATTACTATATTAGAATAGCTATTGGAATTAATCTGGTCTACTTCTTCAATTTCTTCCCTTCTCAAATCTTTTACTTTATGTACTTGACCAACTATTTACTTTTTAGCAAAATAGTGGACTAAGTGTGCCCTGAGGATTCAGGTGTTAAAACCACACTTGAGGCATGATCCACATAAACCTCCAGGTCATGGGTTTGTGGCCCAGAGCTTGGGAGGACTACTGAAAAATAAACACATGAATAGATGAAATGCTTCTTCTTCCTCTCTTACTTCCTGCCTGCTGCCTGTTCCCATTCTTCTTAAAAAAAAAGTGTGGGCTTTTCTTAAATTGTAACTTGAATTGAATATCTGTCACTCCTCTTCATTTATTTATCTGTAACTCATCTTATAAAATTCAATGTATTCATGACATCCCTAAGTTACCAGAGTCCTTACTATGTTTCCACACCACATTGTGCTTAGCACTGTATCTCAATATTTTTTGATTATTGGTTTGAATTGTACTCCAACAGCTTCTAAATTTCTTGAAGGAAAGATGCATATTTTTTAAATATTTTTCCTGAGATGTAATACTCAGAGGTACACACAAAATGCTAAGAAGTGTTTGATTCTTTATCTTATTTACTTTCCAGAAATAATTTAGTATTATTTACAAAATCCAATATTAAGCTTGGACAGAAACGCCAAGAATGTGGCACTGAATTGAAGGCTTTTTGTTTGTTTATTATTGATGGATTTATGCAACTAGATGGTAAATTGGGACCCAGTAAACAGCCATTTAGCAAAATTGTCTAAACTGGGAAATTTATCATATTTAATTAGCATATAGTTTGCTTACAAGTAAACTTAATAGGAGTGTCACAGGACACAGATAATGTATGGAATCAGTCTTTCATTGACATGAAGACTTATGATTAACCTCATAAGCAGACCTTTCCATGCCACAGTATCTGCTTTTGCCAATGCCTGTGAAGTTCCCCAATTTCCTTCCCTCATTTTCCCCCTGCACAGGTCTGTATAATCTTTGTAAACCCAACAGTTGGGTAAGTGGATATGAGACAGAGCACGTCTCCCATTTCCTTGATTGGCACCTCTCGATAATACAAATTATAAACCTACTTTCCTTCCACCAACATTCATCCTCTTGAATATTGGCATTGGGGTCAGTGAGCAGTGAACCTGGGTCTAATTACATTTATTGTTGTTGAACAACGTATCCTATTGTGACAAAGAATGAATTTTAAAAGCGCTAAATAATTCAGAGTGTGAAAAATCATGTACCTAATTTACAAGACCATACATTTTGAGTAAATGCTCTATGTGGATTCTGGGAGTTTTCTCTTACACTTGAACTCATACCTTTTCTTGGTGAGGATTAGTAGTTTCTCTGAGTCACAGATGGAAACTTGTACCTGAGCACAGTAACGCCAAGAAAATTCCACAGGTAGCGCAGTTCAAACCCGTGTCTCAACAAGAAACTACCCAGGATTGGAGATGACAATTTGGAGTACTTGGCTAAGTGTGCATAACTGAAGTACAAGAACCCATGTTATCAAAGCTGCTTGTTTTCTTCAACACTGTCAAGCAAATGCATTAGATTTTTACCATCTACCGATCTTGAGAATCAAATGAAATAAGTCAAATTTAGCTAAAATCAGAGCATTTAAATTATCCTTCTTAAACATCTTTACAAATAACATGAGAAGAACCACATGCAAAGGCATTTGTGAAAAAGAGATAGTGAGTATCTAAGGAACAGTGAAAAACTATTAAGACTTCAGGGAATTGTGATGAGTCTTCAAAAAACTCATATCCACAGTGTTTTGAAATTTGCATGTCCAATAATTGGAGAATCATAAGACAATGCATTCCATGAAGATATTCAATTATTGCAAAGCACATAAAATGCAAAATACATTTGAGAATACTTGTGTAAAAAAATCTTCAGTTTTCCATTAGGAGATCTATTCTTTCTGTTTTAAATCGCATGAACTCTCAATAAATAGGTACACACTCACACATATATGTACATAAAACAAAGAGAAAGAGAAAAAATAATACATTTCACACATGGGCATTTGCATAGAGTCAAGTTTCTGGTGGGTCCTGGTAAATCCTTGCATAGTAGATGCTTTAAGGATTCTTTTTCACTGGCTCCAAGTATCTGTCAAGAGTTGTTATAAACACTTGTTCTGTGTATAAAAGCTAATTGGTATCATAAGTTAAGTATCAATTTTCTTCTTTCCTCTGTGCCACAGTGAGGTTGTATGGGACTAGCTACATAAAGAAGATGACATGCTTCATCTCAGAGCATTTAATCTTGTCCACAGTGAGAAGCAACCACATGTATTGTTGATCATTTTTGCAGTGGTGATTCTCTTATTCATAACTGTGCACTATCTATATACTGACACAGTAAATGTGATTGGAATGAAGGTCCTGACATATAAAGCAATTGTATAAATGAAGATATCAAATATTGAATACTGGAAAAGTACAGGACACATGCCTGAAGGAGTTCTGACATGAGCCTCAATTTAGAATTCTTGCGTCTGTGACTTCATGTCTTATTTGAAAAATTCCAAGACAATATCTTTTATTTTGTTTCTGTCCTATTCTTTTCTCTGTTTCTTTATGAACTTCAGAATATTTTTTATCCTTTCATTAAGTTACATGTATTACTATACTCTTCTGGGCTTTTTGTTTTCTCATCTTATTTTTGTTTCTTTCTATTTATTTGGTTCTGGATTCTTTTATGGATTTATCTTTCAGTTCTTCAGTCTACTCTGTTTAATCGGCAGGCAATCTCATGTCTTAAGTTCTTCATGTTATCCATTGTACTTTTTAGTTCTAGAATTTCCATTTGAGAATGAAAATTCCTTCCATAGTCTATTATTCTGGTGAACACCATTGTCTTCTTGAGACATTGTTTTCTTGAGCATGTAAGGTGGAATTATTTTACTGCTTTGGTATCAAAATGTCCATATCTATATCATCTAGGGATTTTTCTGTCTTCTGTTTTTGCATATATTTTTTTTCTATTCTGTCTGTAGACATATCTTGGCAATTTTGTATCATTATAGAGATGCTACATGATGTGATATTCTCTCAGAGCAGATTTTCTTTTGGAAAGTCAATCAAGTAGGTCTAGCTAATTTATACCAATCTGAAAGCACATTATTTGAGGTACAGCTTTAGATTATTGAGTTTGATGCGTTGCATATGTTTTTACTCCAAGAACACCTTTCAGAAGTTACTATTGAAAGCTGGGGTGGGGAGGGTTACTAACACTCTTTCTCCTTGATTGACAATTTGCAATCTCGTTAAAGCAAGACTGTCCAGTGCTCTATGATTCTCTTTACAATTGGAGTCTTGGTTTCAACTTCCAGTAATCTTCAAATATATGCAAGTCCTTTGAAGAGAAAAATACAGATGTTCTCTTTTTCTCCAAGATCTCAGTTTCCTAATGCTAGCTGGATTCATAAGCCAGAACGCCAGTTTTTGTGTCTTAGTTTTGGGATACTGAAAGACAATGAGTTACTGCTTTCAGCTCAGCTTTTGGACTCTGCATCACTAAAGAATCAGTAATGACTGGTCTAGCAAAATCAAGACATTTCAGATCTTTTGGAATTTGGCCACTCAATTCTGAACTATTTTGGTTATTTTCTGATAACTTCAAGCAACAATTTTGTTGTTTTTGTTGTACTTCATGCATCCTGTATAGTTACAGCTTTCAAAAGGAGATTGGTTGACAGATTACTGACAGTGTGTCATAGAAATGAAGGTTGCATAATCTTCTCTGCAAAGGATTCTACATAAAATTGATTAAGAAGTAGAAACATAAAAATTAAAATGAGTTGAGACATAAAAAGAAAAGATGGCCAAGGAATTCCTGGGAAAAAAAAGAAGCAAGAGAGGAAATTATAAAATGTTTTACCAACAAATCAAATTGAGATTTTTAAGGTGTTTGCTTTGGAAAAAGAAAACAGTTAAAAAAAAAATACTTGCAAGTAATCGAGTTAAGTAAAACAAATTGATTTTTATCTGTAAACTGTTTTTGACTGTGAAAATCAACTGAATTCTGTTCTTAGAAATCAAAACACAGTGCATTAGACTGAATAAATGTGTTGCCTAGTAAACTTGCATTGTGCTAAATTATATTTGACTATTGAATAATGATTTTTCCACTAAGATGTGAACATGCATGTGTATCTCAAATGGTCTGTTCTACTCTGTTGAATTTGTAGTCAGGGAGCTTGCGCCTCACAAAAACATAAGAGTAGCCATAAAAGTGATGAGGCAAAACAGATCTCCAAATGGCAAAAGTGATCTAATTTATCTATGAACATTTAACTGAAATTAATTTTTAAATGATTGATCATATTTTATGACAGCAACTGTAACTTCCTCTCTGCATGAGTTAGAGTCATTCATTGTGTGGATTATAAAGATGATCAATGACTTGGCTTTCTGACAAGTCCAATCATAAATGCATTAAAATTCCTTGTGCCATATCTACCCATGAACACATCAGGCACCTGGAATTGATTTTAATATAACTATCTTAAGGACTGTCAACCAATGCTTTTTAGGTGCCCTCTGACTACCTGACCAGTTAGCAGCATGAACATGTGGAAAATGTATAGATCTTTCTGGGAAACATCTACTGTAAGAAGGAAAGATAACAATTGATTGAAATATCAAATGTCTGATATTTCATAGAATCTGACAACATAGAAAAAACATTAAATCACTCAAGAAGAGTGGTTTAAACTTTTCTCAAGAAGAGTTCGATGGAGTTGGGATCACAGATAAATAAGCCAACATAAAGATTGTGATGTGGCAAATGTTATTAATTCTTTTCCTCAATAATTTTTTTTAGTGTTTTATATACTAGTTTGAATTGATTTAAATTTAAGGTAGTAAAATTAAATAATTTATAAATATGAGCTATTGAAATAGTATGCTAGACATTGGGAAGTGTGTTATAAGATTTATGATGAGAGGTGTTTAAAACAAATAATGGATTCAGAAAAGGACTTTCTGTAGAGAAAGAGGTGTGCCTCAGTTAGATGACAGGATTAAGGTGAAGGAATCTCCACTCCAAGAAGAGAGAAAACAGAGTGTGGTGGTTGATGTGCCAATTTATTTAAGCAAGAACTAAATTTCCTAGAGTTATTTTTCCTATATGGTTAGAGTTGCACACAAGAGATTCAAGTGAAATTTGAAAGGTACAAATGAAGTAGTCATTCCTACTGAAAGCCATGTACTACGCTAAAGTTTGCGCATTGTGGGGAATTCACTGCTTCTCTCATTGGCAGGCTCATAGATCCACAAACCCTCTACTTGACATTGAATCTTTTCCTTTTGCTTTTTAAAGTCCTGGATCTGACACTTGCAAAACTTGTGAGTGAAGGGCATATACTTCTGCAGATAACATGTATCATTAGAGTTAGATGTAGGTTCTGATTTGTCCTTGAGGAAAATAGTGATTTGGAAAAAAATAAAATTTTTGAAATTTTTCCTAAATGAAAACATTGGAACGATTATAGGCTATGTTATCTGATATTGTAGAAAGAAATGGAAGAGTGTGAATGAACGATGATCATTTGGAAGTCTGTATTAGAAGTCTACAGAAAATATTTTTGCTTGATATAATAAAAAGTGGTTGGATACATTTAGTCATGGCTTGCTAGAGAAGAGACTTAGGAACCTTCTTGGGAACTAGTTCTGGGGAAGAAAACCTGAACTGTAATTAAGTAATTTCTGGCCATTCAATGTAGGCAAATCTCAGCTAAAAATTCCAGGAAGATTCAGTTATAAGAAGATCCCCATATTGATATGAGATTTAACTCCAATAATTTTACCACATTTTCACAATAAATATCTGACAAAACTCTCAATGTCATGCATTTGATAAGGGGAGAGAAAAATGAACCATTTAAAATAATTCAAAGTCCTGTGTTGTTTTGTTGTCACCATGTTATAGAAATAAAATTGACATATAATATTATTTAAGTTTAACATATACTACGTGGTGATTTTATATATAGCCATTTTGCAAAAGGATTACCATAAAAAGGTACATATATCACCTCAATCAGTTCTTATTAATAAAGCCCACCGTCAAGGGAAACTAATCAGAGTCTAACTAACCTCCAGAATAAAATACTCAAATGAAGCCACTTCCAGTGACGTTTTCCCTCCTAAGAAGGAAAAAATAAATGGCAAGTTTTTGTGAAGTTTTCAGGCCAGAGGAATAGGCTTATTAAAAGATGTAACTGATCATAAAATTGTGGAATGTTTTCCACTCCTGCACATTAGAGTGCATTACTAAAGACAATTTTACACAGATCCTTTTATCCAGTACATCATGTTTGACTACTAAAAAAAAATTGCAAGACCTTCTAAAATGGAAACAAAAACAATAACTATAAGTAAAATCGGTAGAGCAAGCTGCAGAACTAGACATGACAGGGATGTTAGAATTATCAGTCTGGAAATTACAAACAAGTATGATTAATATGCAAAAAGTTTTAATGAATAAAGTAGAGAGTGTGTAAGAACACATAGGTAATGTGAGCAGAGAGATGGAAATCAAAGAAAAATAAAAAATAAATGCTGTAGATTGAAATTAAAAAAACTATAATCAAAGCAAAGAATGATTTTGATGGGATTATAACTAGGCTGCTAATAGTTAAGGAAGAATTTCCAAAGTAGAGTATTGATATATCAAATCCTTGCAAATTGAAAAGCAAAGAGAACAAAGACTGAATAAACCAGAGCAGGATATTTAAGAACCTTGGAACAACTGCAAAAGGTATAATATGCAAGAAGTAGAAATACCAGAAGGAGAAAAAAAGAAAACAAAAGAAAAATTGAAACAAGAATGTCTTAAGAATTTTATCAAATTGATTTCAGATACCAAGTCAAAACAAGTCAAAAACCACCAAATATGATAAATGCAAAAAGACCCAAGATAAAAGAAAATAAGCAACCTGAATACTCCCCTCACCCCTCAAATCACACTTAATCAGATCAAACTAGAGAAGGTCAACATTTTTTTAAAAATTTCTGAAATGAGCCAAAAAAGAATACCTTATCTATAAATGAGTGAATGATCCTCAGAACATTCAAGCAAGAGAGAATGGAGTGCAATATTTTGCTATGTTGAGAGAGAAACACTCACTAATCTAAAATTTTATACTCTGTGAAATTATTCTTCAAAGGTAACAAAAAATAAAAATTTCCTCAAACAAATAAAAATTAAGAGAATTTTTGTCAGTAGACCTAATTTGCAAAAATTGATGAGGAAATATTTTAGAAAGAAAGAAAATAATAAAGGTCAGAGATATACATAAAGTAAGACAGAGCATCAGAGAAAGAATAAAGGAAGTTAAAATAAAAACTTTTAATTTTCTTATTCTTAATTTATCTAGGCAACAATTTGTCCAAAATAATAAGAGCATTGTACTCAACTACATAACCTATGTATATAGTTTATATATTATGTATTTTATATATATATTAATATAATGTATATAATATATGCATATGTATCCCTATGTATTTTTATATGTATGTGAAGTGAATAATAACGGCAATGCAAGAAACAGGAGTGAAGATTTAAAATCATTTTGCTATTATAAGGTATTCATTCTATCCATGAAGTAATATATTATTATTTGAGTGTCAAATTGAATTGGCTTAAAATGTATATTGAAAATTCTAAGGTAAACACTAAAAGAAGTAAAAAAAAAAAAAAGACATATAACCAATATTTCAAAAATTAAGAGAAAATGGAATCAATAAATATTCAATTGCAGCCACAAAAGTCAGAAGAATAGAATATTTGTATAATAGGAATACAGAGCAAGAGTAACAAACAAACAAAAAAAACCCCAGTAGTACATATGATAGATAATAATCTTTCTTTATAATAATCACTTTGAACATCAGTGATCTAAATGCACCTATTAAAAGCTTTTCAGAAAGAATCAAAAAATAAGATTCAACTATATTTTGCCTATGAGAAATCCATTTTTAATTGAAAGACACATTCAGATTAAAAATTAATAAGAGGATATTAGAACATGCTAGCCCTAAATAAAAGACAAGGACAATCTATATTAATTTCATAGACTTTAGAAAAAGAAAGCTATCTAGAAGAAAGAAGAGTATTGCATAATAAATAATAATAAAAAAAAGTAATAATAATAAAAAAAGTAATAATAAAAAGTGGGTCAAGTTTTCTAAGAATATCTAACATTCTCTAATTTTGTGTACCTAACGGCAGAGTAGCAAAATATCTGAGATGAAACTAGATAGAAATGCAAGAAGAAATAAATAGACTAAACTTGAAAAATTCAATATCCCTCTTACAGAAATAGATGCTTCAGCAGACAGGAAATCCGTTGCAGCATAGTGACCAACAGTAACAGCAATCAAATGGGTATAGTAGAATCTAAAATCTTCTTTATACAACAGTGGGATACACGTTCAAGTTTGTATGGTTTATTCACAAATATAGAACACATTCTGGGTCATACAACATGTCATTAAAAGAATGGAAATCATGCACTATCTGGGACAGAGCACCAAGGATTAAACTATGAATCACCAACAGAAAGATGAATGGAAAATCTCTAATTATGTAGTAATGAGACAACAGACTCTCTCTCTCTTTTTGTCTCTCTGTCTCCCACCATCTCAGCCACATAATTGTATCCATTATTTTGAACTCAGTGAAAATTAGGAGACAGCATTAAAATTTGTAAAATGCAGCAAAAACAGTATTTAGAAAGAAATATCTAGTATTGAATGTATATATTAACAAAGACAAATATTAAGTAAATAAACTGGGTGCTCTTCTAAGGAAACTAGAAACAAAGGGGCAAATTAATTCTTTACCCAGTATATAAATAATAAGAAAATAAATAATAAAAATTAGGAAAGAAATAAATGAAGCTGAAGCAGAGAAAAACAATGACACCAAAATCTAGTTCTTTGAAAACATCAACAAATCTATATTGTTTTAGTGAGATTCATTAAGAAAAAAGATAGAGGACAAAAATTACTAATATCAAAGAGACATTCTACAGGGATGTCTCTGAAAAACACTAAAAAGACGGTAAAGGAATGTTAACAACCAATCTATGCCCACAAATTTGTTAATATAGTCTAGAAATACTCAATTTCTTGAAAGATAAAATGTTCCAAAACTACCACAGGTCCATATCTAGGAAAGAAATTGTATCAATACTTTATTTCCCCAGTAAACAGACAAGGCAATATTAGGTTCACTGTTGAGTTTTATCAAACACTTAAGGAATAAATCATACCAGTTCTCTACAATGTCTTTCATAGGATAGAGAGCAGAGAGAATACTTTCTCTCTTTTTATGAGGATTCGTTACCTTAATACCATAACCAAAGGTGGTACCAGAAAAGAAAACTACAGATCAATATCTCTCAAGAATACAGATGCAAAAATTCTCAGCAAAATATTAGCAAATGTAATCTAACAATGTGTAAAAATCACTATGTGGCCATAACCAATCATGTATGCAAGACTGGTTCGAAATTCAAAAATAGATTAATATTATCTATTAAATCAGCAGGCAAAAAAAAGGAAACCCAATCACCATATCAATAGAAGCGGGAGAAGCATTTCATAAAATCCAACATTCATTTATGACAGGAATTATTATGAAACGAGGAATAAAGGGGAACTTCCACTTTTTAACAAAATATCTGCAAAAACTTAAAGTTGTCATCATAATTAACAGTGTGATATGAAAAGCTTTTCCACTAAGATCAGATACTAGGCAAGGATGCTTGTTCTCAACAGTGTCTTCATTGTTAGGCAGAAATATTTAATTAATTCAATAATGTAAAAAAAAGTAAATTGATGCTATACAGTTTAACAAGAAAGAAGTATAATCATTTTTGTAGATGACATGATCATCTCTGTAGGAAAACTGAAAAAAAATAAACAAGCAAAAGCCTGAAACCAATAAGTGAATATAACAGATTTATAGGATACAAGATTCATATAAAAACCATTCTCTTATATACTAGCAATAAATGTGTTGGAAATAAAAAGCACAATACCATTTGTGTCTGCACCCCTCAAAGTGAAATACATATAGATTTAACAAAATATATTCATGACCTTTATGAGAAAAACTATAAAACTATGAACAAAATCAAATAATTAAATAAATGGAGAAATATTTGATGTTCATGAGTAGGAAGACAATATTTCAAGATGACAATTCTTCCCAAATTGATCTATAAATTCAATGTGATCCCAATCAAAATTGTTTCATATCAAAAAATCGATCCCAAAGTTTTCTAGGCAAATAACTTGAAATAGCCAATGAAATTTGAAGGATGAGAATAAAATTAGAAATATGGTATGCAGCATAAACACTTACCGGAAAGCTGCAGTAACCAACGCAGTGCGGAATTGGTATAAAAAAAGACACAAATAGAACAAACAGAGACCCCATAAAAGAGATTCACATGAATATAGTCAATTGATTTTGACAAGGGAGAAAAGGAAACATCATGTGACAAAGATGATCTTTCTAACAAATGGTGCTCAAAAAACTAGACAATATGCAAAAATTGAACTATTCACAAGCCTTACTCCCTTTGTGGAAGTTAACTCAAAATAAATCACAAACAGAAATGCAAAACACAAAGTTACAAAACTAATAGGGAATAACATAAGAGAAAGCCTAGATGATCTAATATGCCAATTAGTTTTTATTTATCATGTATATAATCTGTGAAATAATTGATAAGTTAGAATTCATTAAAATTAAAATCTTTTGATCTGCAAAAATATATCAAGGGAATGAAATGATAAGCCACAGGCTAGGATAAAATATCCGCAAAAACACATCTGATAAGGGACTGTTATCCAAAGTATACAAAAATCTCTTAAAAACTTGATAAGAAAATAAAATGAAATACCTGATTAAGAAACAAGTTAAACCTCTCAATAGCTACCTCACCAAAGAAGATATACAGATGAAAAATAAACTTATGAAAAAATGTTTGTTTCATAATTCATCAAATAAAATGCAAATTAAAATGACAAGATATTACAACACCCATATCAGAATATTCAAATCAAACACTGACAATACCAGATTCTAGGACAATGTGGAACAATGGAAACTCTCGTTCATTGCAGGTGGAAATGCAAAATGGTAGTCACTTTGGAAAATGATTTGGCATTTTCTTATATAATCAAACATATCATTAACATCCAACCTATCAATTATTCTCCTTGGTATTTATCTAAAGGCATGGAGAACTTAAATCTACACATCTGCATGTGGTTATTTATAACAGCTTTATACATAATGGATGAAACTTGGAAGTAGCCAAATCAAGATGCTCTTCAGTAGGTAAAAGAATAAGTAAACTGGTATATTCAGATGATGGAATTTAATTTATTGAAACAAAGTTATGAAGCTATGGAAAGAAATAGAGGAAGTGATATGCATATTACTAATTGAAAGAAGTCGATCTAAAAGTTGCATGCTATATGACTCCAATGATATGAAATTCTATAAAAGGTAAAATTATGAAGAACACCAAAAAATAAGTGTGCTCCAGGTATGGTAAATAGAGATGGAATGAATAGAGTTCAGAAAAATTTTAAAGCAATATAAAATGGTAATGTAATATGCAAACACTAATCCAACCCATTAGAATATACAGAACCAAAAATGAACCTTAATGTAAACTATGAACTTTGGGTAACTATGACTTATCAGTGTAGGTTCATCAGTGGTAACAAATGTTCTACTTCAGTGGAGAATGGAGGATGAGGGGCGTGGAGAATATGCATGTGTAGAGGCATGAAGTATATGGAAACTCCTTGTAACATCCCCTTGATTTTCCTAGGACTTAAAGTTGCTCTTAAAATTCTCCTAAGGAAAACAAAGTAGCAAAAAAAACAAACAAAACTGTATTGTAAGAAGACACAAACTTTCTGGTTTCTATAACAATAAGATAGGAATCTCTGAAATGGAGGTAGGAAGATTTGATTTGGGTTACGTCTTAGTGTCATTTGCAAGAGGCATCAAGGACATAGATAGGATCTTTCAACAGACTGTGCCATTCTTAATGCGCAGAGCTGTGCTGTGTGGTAGTTTCGATGGGAAACTCTCTGCTGTATCAATATGAATGAGACAGGCTTTATAGAGTCCTTACACCTGGGCAAGCAGAGACTCTGCCCTGGTATTGCCTTTCAGGAGACCTTACGCATTAGACTCACTTTATTGATTACTTATATAATTAACTGGGAAGCTCTGCCATGTGGGAAATATACCCTGAATTAAGACTGATATCTGCCATGATATTTCACCCCTTTCAGAATGGGATTGCCCTGTGCTTAAAATCTACAGGCTCCCACTAAGGAAATGTCTTGTAGTGTCACATCTGGGACTGGGTTCCAGCAGGGTGATCTGGTGAGCCAAGGGGTCATCTTGGATGGTAAAACATTTCTTTCACGGGATCACACAAGATCGAGCTACCAGAATGCTGCTAGTATTTTGAGTGTGTCACTTACACTTGAAGAAAGATATGATCAGATACTGGGTTACTAGCAATCCTCTGTCTCATTTTGAGATTGATCATCATGTGTAGATCTGAGTTTTATAGCACTTCTCCATGTTATAACCACAATGTTACCTCTACCTGCAGCATCTCAGGACAGTCATTTTGGAGTTATAAATTATTTACTATGTACTCATTATATCCTTCCTATCTGTTTCTGGGTAGGAATCCTAACCTGCTATAAGCTCCTCTGTACCAACCATCATTCAATTGGGTAAAGTAAGATGGACCTGACTGAGATGATTTTCTCTGAGGGTTTTCAAAATCATCCCCAGGAAGGGAAGCTTGGTGCAATGATTTTGAAAACAACCAAAGAATATAGGTTTAGCTTCTCCCAGGCATCTGAATGACACTTGGTTCCAAGCCCATGGGAGTGTTCAGAGTGACTGCCCTATAGGCCAGTTAAGGAGAGGGATCACACACACAAGAAAAAATGCTTAGTGTTGGAGATGTGCTATGAAAGGGTACAGTCAACAATAGATCCTTTTCTAGGAAAGTATGATAATGGTGAAAAAAATTCAAAAGAAGACATGGTTGATCAATGTATTATTCTAGGTTTGCTAGTATTACATTTGAAATAGTAAATTTAATATAAACAGAAAACGAATCAGCATTTAAATTTCTCCAGTATAATCTAGATAAGAGTTGGATTTGGGAGAGCTATGAGATGTCAATAGTCACGGGTGGCATGATGGTTGATGGGTGTTGCAGTATCATGAGTAAGGATGTGATGAGCATTGAATCAATGGCATTGGGAAACTGCAGAGGCGAGAAGACCGAATGTTTCAAACCAAATAGGTTCTGACAGGCCACAGAATTGTGAGTAATAACAGCTTTCGTCAGTATTTTCTCATGATTGGAGATATAAAATAACTAGGTGTGCTATATTTGAAAATAAAGAACACGACAAGATGGTACCTGGTGATGAACAGGATGCAATGTTGCCCAGACACTAGGACAAACTTTATGTGTCCTAGTTGGAAAATAACAAATAGGTAAGTACCTCTTTTCTGCCCATTATTCTAAATCTTTGTACTTAAGGACCATGGTGTTGTAGACTATTTTATAACTAAACTGCTAATATAAAAATGCATCCACAAAAACATTTGCCTGGAGACTACACACCCTCTGGAAGAAATTAGTCAAGGCAATGATGACACCTACCACTGCTGGAACAAGAAAAAGCAGAAAGAGAGAAGGGGGATTCAGAGGCCTACTTACTCCAATTCCTCCTCACTTCCTTTTTCCCTTCTTTCGGGAGATTGCCAGATTCATGAAGACTCTAATGAGCACAGTTGGAAAACAGCCTATCTTTTATCATCAAAATTCTTTCTAATCTAGGTAGAAATATGGTGGCAGTTAGGATTTTCTCCTCTATCAATTAAAGTAACAGAACAACAGCACATCAATGAATCATTAGAAATATGAATGATATAATTCTATAATACTTTTAAAAAATGAAGTTGCAAAGAAAAATTGTTATTAAAATATTAGTTATTTTGGAAGACAAAGTATGTTTCTATTATTAGCTCTTATATATCGAATTTTATTAAACTATTATAGGTTTAAAGTTTTTAAAAATAATATTGCTTTGTTTGAAGGTAGCATACGATTCTTAAAATATAAAATATCAAAATGGAAGAAAAAGAAGTCACTTCAGTTCTATATGCCAAGTGCTATTACCAATCATTTATTATTGCATTTTATTTGACACTGTATTCTATGCATCATAAGGGCATTTTTTAAACATTTATATGAATAAAATGGCAGATCAAATGTTGTATAAAATGATGCTACTGAATTCTATTAATAGCATGGCAAATCATTTTTTATATATAAGATAAATCAAAAGTTATAAATGCTCAAGCTTACAAAGAAATTCTCATTAGAACTTCAAATATATAGGCATAAATTATCTAGTTTAAATATTTCCAATTTCCATGTGATTGTAATATTCTAGCAAAAAATTAAAATATTCTATTTAAAAAATATATAGCTGTGAAATCAAACTATATATATATATATATATATATATATATTTCAAACAAATTAATTGGGTACCTGCTTGTGACTCATACAGCTGAGACTGGCATGCAGACCACGTAAAGTCAAAGGATCAGGGTTCAAGACCCAGGGCTATGTTGAAAAAAAAAGCAAAAATAAAACAACTAAATATAAAGATGTTTCTTCGTCCCCTCCCACACACTCTCCTTCCCTTCCTTTCTTCATTGCTTTTTCATCTTCTCCCTTCTTTTCTTTAAAAGAAAACAATAAATCAAATTAATCTCTACATTGTCTCTTTGACTTTCCTGTGTAAAGATGCAAACCATAAAAATTAAGAAAAATGTATAACAACTTATTCAAAAATTATTTCATTTTGTACATTCACCTGCTTAAGCTGCTGACAATTTCTCATAGTTGTAAAGCAATGAGCAAATCTAATACCAATTTGTCCAACTAGTCCTATATAGTTCATACTTCAGGTATATTTTGCTCTCTCCATAAATTACCCATTACTACAAATATGTAAAGAAATAATTCTATGGAAATCTCCTCTTATTACCAATAGGTGGCACTGAAAATGTGTATATTTCTATAGTGAAGTATTCACCACTATGTTGAAGATGCCTTCTTAAATGACGTTTCGGCTGTGGTTTGAGTTATCAACCGTGAAACTACTTTGGTGTGAGCAAGAAAAGTTATGCAAATAAAACGTAAAATGTAATGATGAATGTTACATCAAGAATATTCTACTTTACTGATATTGCAAAATTTATATTATACTTAGGTAAAATTGTATTTCATTTAGTAAGTTGCATATTATATTCTCTCTTATTTTATTATGATAATGTTTTATATCCATTTTAGTCTCTGATATCTTAATTAACAGTGAATGTATAAGAATTTTGAAAAACGGAGAAACATTTTGTTTTGCTTGGCTTGCTTATCAATATATCCTCTGACTTGTAATGCTTAATGAACCTAGAAGCAACCATCTGAATATTTATATATATTAATTTTACTAGTAAAACTCATATTTGTAAAATTTTTCAGCTCCCAGTATAATAAAATCCTGATAGCTCCATCATTTGAAATCTTTTAAATATAGTTCATTCAAGAGGTTTAGTTCAACAATTCATAGGAAGGAATATAAAGAACTTTAGGATATTCATATCGCATTTTAACTAGTTTTATTAAAATGATGTATTACCATAGACAAATCCTAATGGTACTCCTATTTTATAACTGTATTTTGTTCTGAGTCCTGTTGATGTGATTTATTCCTATTTCCTAAAAAAACAGAACCACTATGTAGCTGTAGCTATTATATAGCAAATGCATTTTACAGCACAATAATAAACATGCATTTTTCATACCCAAACTTTCTGATAATCAGATATTCTTGAGTAGTTTCAGTGTTTTTATTAGATCCTAGTGGTCTCATTATCTTGTTCAATTCATCTGAACTATGTTTCTCCAGATCCCAACTCGTCTCTGCTCTTTTAGCCTGTGTGGGAAAGGACTTACCTGACCTGAACTGTCTTTAACTCTATTTCCTTTGTTTCATCCTTAACCCAAGATAGCACAATAATTAACTCTTCCATTTCTCTTCTTTGGTAGTAAGAATTATTTAGTTGTTTTTGCTTTGTTTTGTTTTGTTTTCCTTTTCTGAGCTGCCAAACACATTTCCTGATTCCTTCTACCTCCATTTACTATTGTGAACAACAATATGCATTCATCAGTCATTTACCGCCTCAGTATTGAACCTCACCCCCTTTTCCTCCCTTGATCATCTCTCTGAAGCACCATGTTCATCTTGAAAATTTTCAGAATTTTCAAAGCAAAATACATAAAGACTATAATCACTAAATATCCAGTTGTGTTCCAATCACGATAAAAACAAGTTTAAACAAATTAGTTACTATAAATTGAAACTGCAGTGAAGGATTCATTCATAGTTAAGCATGGATCACATAGTAACCAGTCTCCTGGATGCCCCCTAATGATTTTGGAACTCATACTGGTTTTTTTTTGTTTTTTTTTTCAAAGAAAAGTACAAGCAGGAATCAAGTCAGATAGGCAAGCAGGCAGGAAGAGAGGAGAGAAAGAAGTATTTTCATTTGTCTTTATTTTAGTTGTACGTCTTGGTTGCTGAGATTCACACTCACAGGTAGTTTGTTCTCATAATATGCTAGAATTGCTCTATGTCATCAACAACATACAGCAGGCAGAATGGTATATAACTTTGAAATTAAGTTTTTGCAAGACTATGGCTTTGTTTGGAGTACTCTTTCTTGTTCTCTACCCCTCTTTTGCTCTTAGAAAATCAGATAACATGAGATGCCTCTTGGAGAAAAAGGAAATGTGCAGTCAACAGATCACAGGAATAGAAGGCTACCAGAAAACTAAATAGGTGAACTTGGAAGCAGAGCTTCCAGCCCTAGTTGTGCTTCAATAGAGCCTGAAATGCCAGCTTAGGTACTTCTGGATTCTTGACACATAGAGTAAGAAGAAATAACTGGTTAGTTTGCAGCTGCTAACTTGGAAGTCATTCATTATAAAGCAATAGGTACACATCCTCAAATAAAATTATAAGTCCTTTGTAAACATTTCTTTATACTTGGCTCTGATCATATCAATTTTCATTAATTGCAGGTGCAAAGGGTTTCAGTTGATGGGATAATGTAGTAATGAACTGTCTCTTTATCATATGGACTCTGCATCAGAGATCTGCAAACTACAGCTTGCTAATCAATTTAAACTTGACACCTGTTTTGTAAATAAAGTTTTATTGGAATGTAACCAGAGTTTGCTTATTTCTTATTTATTACTGCTCTCTCACTACGGTTGAGGAGTTGAGTAGTTAAAACATTATATGCCACACAAAGCTTAAACCCATGCTCACATGGTGGGCCATATACAACTTTGCTTATATTCTTTCAAAGTTGTAGTGACCTCAAAAAAAGAAAAATTTAAAATTCAAAGTGACAGAAAAAGCTTAAGAAAGAACTCAGTTTACCTTCCTTGTAACATGAAACTTTGTATTTACTAATTTTGCAGAGGTGGAAAAAAATACTTTTGTTGGTTAAACTTAGCTCATGTGACTATTCTTATTTTTAAAAGTGTAGGGTGAAATCTGTTCATGTTAAATGATATTGGTTCTCCATGGAGAGGAAGGATTTGTTTTACTAGAAGTAATATATTAGTATCTAGTATTTGTATTTGATAGGAGATGGGGAAGTTGAATGAGATGCTCACACAAAAAATTTGTACATAGTAAGAAAAATTGTCACTGTAGTAAAAATGACAAATAAAGAGGGATCTCAGAAATGTTTAAAAGAATCATCATCCTTATCCCTAAAGGTTATGATTCTCTTTCTTGGTAGAAAATGGCCTCCTGTTCTCCCTCTTTTATTCTTGAAGATGGAAGTCATATTCTCATATCTCCTTAATCTTATCCTTTCCTTCTCAGGCAGAATTCTGAGTTACAATTAGGAAAGAGAACAACAGTCAATTCCTGTATGTTATATAAGTCCCATGTAGATCATTTGTAGGTTTGGTAAACTTCACTCATAAATCTATCATATTAATATTAAATCCTTAAATGTTGTAGAGATTTCAGATTCTCATACATTTTTCAACATTGTATCATATTTTAGATAAAATCTGAGATAATGTCTTATTGAAATTATGTCATTGTCTCCCTAGAATCTGCTAATTGGGGCACATCTTAGGGAAAGCCAATTGTTCATTCACTGGGCACATAGTCCAATTTTTGTCACATAATTTAGGCATATAATGTGGACTCATTTATTGAGAAAATGAAGATCTCACATGCATAAATTAGAGGAAACAACAAAAACATGGAATTTGAAGTTAGACCTAACAGTATTTCATCATTTACTACATGTGACACCTTGGATAATTAATTGATCTGAATTTAATTTTTCTCCTTTGCAGAAATGGATCTGGAAAAGGTTACTCTGCAGAGACATTTGTATAATATTAATCAAAGTACTTCGCACATAATAAATTAGGATTCTATAGTCTTTATATTGTTTAGCTCCTAGATAAGAAACCATTAATTATAAATTTCAACTGCAATAATGCACAACAAAGTTTGAATATAGCATCTGAATATACTCACTAGCAAACATGTTGAGACTCTAAGTTTTATAGGAAAAAATTGAGTTTACTTTTTTATATAAAATATTTGTATCTCTAGCTGTTACTACTAGTCAGCTACTAGTAGTCACTAGTCTGCTAGCTAACTCTGCCTCAGTTAGATTAATTTTGAGGAGAGTTCAAGTTATTGTTTATTTATTATTTTTAACTTAAATCTAGCATGTGTGCTCAATTCAGTTATACAGTGGTTTAGTCGCTGTAAGAGCAATTGTTTTCTGTATTCTTAGCTTTTAAACTTATCACATATGACAGCAGTTGTCCTCTACCACTACATTCTGAATTAAAATGGCAAACTCTCTTAGATAGTATTGCATTTTGTAGCAATGTTAATGTATTATGCAGTAGAGGAGTGTCTTTATTACTAAAGAAAAAATATAATGTGCCCTGTGTTAGGAGCAAAGAAGAGGAAATGAAATTCCCAACTATGGTTTTCATAACATTTGATGAAATGCTCAAATGTTCAATTGGATTTATAGAGATCTTCTATGTTGTTTATTTTTTCCCCCTTTCTTTCACAGACTCCCAGCTCCCTCTCTTTTGGTTTAATTTGTTTTTCCTGTGTTGAATTCTTGACTCTTGGATTTTTCAGTCTATGTCCTTCTTAATAAGGAGATTCTCTATGTTCATCATTTAAGTAATTATCTCTATACATAGCAGTAGAGTAAAACTCTGGAGTGTCTATCCTTCTGATCTGTCTACATATATTTCTGTTTAAATATTTGACAGATTCTCAGAATCTGAGAATATAAGCCATCAGTAGAGTTTACTGTCTGCATTAACATAATTTTACTATTTCACTATCTTTATCAACATCATTTTTCCAGAAAATCCTTGGCTAGAAATAAAATTTATTTTCCATTCTAGGAAAATTCTTGAAGACCTATCAACTATTTAATAGAAAACACAAAAGGAAAATTATACCCTATGCTCTTTAACCCCTTGTTAACATTCCCATTTTGCTGCATCCACCAATCGCTAATTATTATATCATGAACCTTACCCTAATCAAGTCCTGAACCTAAGTTAGTCTTAATTGAAAGACTCATCTTAGTCTTCAAAATCTTCTGAATATGCTGACTTTTTCCTCTGTTCTCTAAGATGCTATTAAGACCATTAGTTATTGCTCCCCCTGATCATAGGAAATAGTAAGTATAGCTTTGTTTCATGAGATAGTTTTAGTGATAATTCGGCGATCCAAAATTTGTATTTTTAAAAATGAATTAATATTTATTATCTAAGCTGCTCCTGTTTCTCTTTATCCTTTATTACAATTCTACCAATGAGAGATTTGACTTCAGTTCAAAATTGCCTTTTTGTTTCACTGATTTGAAGTAATGCACTAATTTATATGTCTGTGATGTGAATAATAGCAGATCATAGCTATTAAATTCATGCTCTGAGCATGACCTGGTGTCCTAGGGGTCTAGTACAACTGAGAGCAGTTCCACACACAACCCAAGGTCCCAGGTTCAAAACCCAGTCAAGGAGAAAACAGCTAATGTGAAAAGCTAAATAAAAATAAAGTGCTTCTTCCTCCTCTCTCTTCCTGCCTACCTGCCTACTTGCTTTAATTCCTGCATGTACCTTCCCTTTAAAAAAAAAAAAAATTCATGCTCTTCTTGATACTGGGTTAAGAATTTCACCTAGGTTAAATAATTTAATATTTAATTATTAATGCCTTTTTTTCCTTAACCTGGCAAACTTTAAATTCCTATTTAAGTTTTTAAGTGATTGACAATACTGATACCAACATTCACCAATAGCTGGAGAGAAGAAAAAATATCTTTATCATCTTTCTGTCTACTCATCTATATAATAGTTAATCTTCAGATTCTGTCATTTCTAATTTAAAATATACTTCTGAATTCATTCAAGACTTTCAGAAAAACTTCAATGAATTGTATATCAACTAGTTACAATAAATATTTAATTTCTCTTCCCTGCTTTTAGAATGATTGCTAATAATATGAGTGTCCCAAATAAGGGTCTAAACTTAATTAATTTAAAATATGTAAAAATAATAAATATTTTATCAATTAAAACATAAACATGAACAAACATTTACAGTTGGATTAGGAACAGCATAATAAGATCCAGAAGCTGGTGCTAGCAATAAAAATGCATAAACAATGCTCAGAGTAAAAGTTCAATAATGTGGATTAAAATATGAAACTAATTTGAGAAAACTGAGAGTTGACTCATATCCATTGTCTACACCAACATCCTTAGTTTTATTAAGAAAACCTCTATGTGTGCTCTTTTGGAGTGGCAGTTAGGACATTTGCCTCTGAAGCAGTGAAGGTCACACGCCCCTGGATTTGAGTTCTGGATCTGAAGGAGAAACAGCTAGTGCAAACAATGAAATAAAAATAAAAATAAAATGCTTTTCCTCCTCTCTCTTCCTGCCTGCCTGCTTACTCATCTTCATTACTGCCTGCATCTTTCCTTTATAGATACATTAAAAAAAAGATTAAGGAAACACATTAAGATCCAAATTCTTCTTCCTTTTCTTTCATTAGTCACTTTTTGAAAAAAAGAGAAAAGAAAAGATCTCTAACATAATACATCAATATCTAGAGGAAAGATCTCTTGCAGTTAGTTGTTGGCCATATAACAAAGTTTTGTCTGAAGAAATATAATAGAGATATATTAGATTGAAATTTGGGAAGTCTCCTTAAACATCTACTTATTATAGGAGATGAAATAGCCTGAAAACATATAAAGTTTAAGTTTCAGGACCTTCATTTACATAGATGTCTTTTATATATTATCTCTTTATAAATAAAACTTCAAATTATCTTGAGTGTACCATTTATTTATTTCCCATTGGAACTCTGATGGAAATAACACTTTCCAAACATGGGTCATAATTTGCAGTCTCTCTCCCTTAGATTTACCTGCATTAAAATACCTAGATTAATCTCAATGACATTATTTGTAATTTAGCTCTAATTTCTAATGTTCTAACTTTCCAGATCCTCACTGTGCTTAGTGATTATGAAAAACCTTATTATACTTATTATGCCTGAATCTTTTGACAATTTTGGCTGGTTTAACTTAAAAACATCAGGTGGATTTTTTTTAGCAATTATATGATATACTTGTCTAATATTCCAATAAAAATTACAGATAAAAATATCCTCTAAATTAAACAGATATGATGACATGTCAATTACAATAGATTAATAGTAAAATGCAAACCTTGCATGCAGTGCACATTGTAGTTAAACTTACCATAATTTTTAGAGTTGAAATTGGGACCAATATATGTATCATCTGGTTAGCCAGAGAGGTTGTGTGTGTGTGTGTGTGTGTGTGTGTGTGTGTGTGTGTGATTCAGGTGGGAGGGAAATGTTCTCAGTCATTGGTGTTGTTCGGTGTTGCTAAAGCCAGGACAATCCTGGTCAAACTGGGACATATGCTAACCCTAATCATGGTGTAGTATTTTTTTAAATGGTACATGATTATAGCAGTGACTGAAATTAAACCATAGAAGCAAAGTAGTTAATTATAGATTTAGAGAAACACTCATGTGGGAAATCCTTTGCTCAGAATTAGATTATTTCTACACTGAACAATTCAATGAGAATAGGTAATTGTTGAGTTAGATAAAGCAGAATGCATATGCAAAGTCTGCAACATGGAATAATTAAAAGATGTCAGCGAAATGAAAAATAGATTACTGCCCTGAGGATCTCAAAGTCTAGTTAAGATAAAATTGGTAGCATATTTAAACAGGATAAAATATGAATTGTAGTATACAACAAAGACTACTACAGATTATTAATTAAATGAATAAATAGAATCAAAAGAGAAGACTGAAAAACAAATAGCAAATAAATGGTAAAAAGAAGGGAGAAAGAGGATAAATTCCATAGTACAAGAATAACTACAAATAACAAAATAATGTATAAGTAAGAAAAACATTTTGTGGTAGATCTGCTTTACTAGTTTTTGAAATTAAGTGTGCACATGAGGTATCTAAAACGTAGTACCACAGGGCTCTCAGAATTGGTCTGTTATATATGCCCAACTCTTCAAGAAGAATCAAAGAGAATGAAGGAGAACTCCAGAAGCAGAGGAGAAGCTCTAATTCTTCTAAAACTTTAGCCCTTCTTTTAATCATAAAAGCTATATAACCCCTGGGTGTTCACCCTTCTCCTTGTCATGAAATGATCTTTTGTCCCCATTCTCTAGAAGAATATAAAGAGTGACGTTATTTATTTTTACTTTTAGAGTAGTTGGAAAGACTAGTCATTCATTCCTCCTCACCACATGGAGACCACACCCTACTCTCCCCTGAGACCTCCATGCCTCAGCTTAGGATGTAAATGTGGCCCTGGCCCAGCTACCTCAGAATTTACAACCATATAATGTTCCATATATAAGTTGTTAAATTTGGGTTTTCTTCTTACTTATCAAACCTTATGTGAATTTTTTCATTTGTCCAACCTGTGAAGAACTTCAGGGAAATGGGGAACTTTTCCTTTTAATGTATACATTAAAGGGACGTTATGTGTATTCAAGTAATGCTCAAGAGATTCTAGGCATAATAGATACAGAAATGTAAAGCTTATTTTTCTGTAAGTCTCTTCTCTAGAACTTAAAATTAGAAGTCCTTTTTACTTACAAAATAGCAAATACATTTTCTAACTTTTTGTATCATATATACATACATGTATATACACATATGCATATATAAATCATAATGTTTTTGTTTTTTCTTTGAATAGCTTCTAACAATTTCTCCATTTCGTGAATTCGATTTGAGAATTTTTTTCTCTGAAATTCAGATCATTTCCTTCTAGTGTATAGTTTTGTCATCATTTAATTTAAAATTTAAGCTAGTTTAGAGTACATCATGTTTCTCTCACTGTAATAATGCAATTATAGTCAATACTTGAAATGAGAATCCATGCTGAGCATGAAATTAGCTTTTATCACAAAGGTATGATTTAACAAATGTTCTGTACCACAAGATCTTAAAGCATAAAAAGGAATATACATTTCTCCCAGGTAATAGAGCAAAACATTTTATTTTGTAGAAGTTTGTTTATCATTTGGGTTCCATCTGTATGCATATTTTAAATGAATGATATTATTACAACTTTAACTTTTTGATGAAAATAATCTTTGAAATAATCAGTACCTAAGACATACCTCCTCTTCTTCCTCCTCCTCCTCTTCCTTCTTTTCGTCCTTGTACTACTCCTCATATTCTTTTTGTATCCAAAAAAAGAGAATACCACAATGAAAACAGAAATATAAGGAAAGTCAAGCAATAGGTTGGAGTCCCATTTCTGCCTGAATTTAACATTTGCCTGGGCTCAAATCAATTAACTTCTCTGTAACTTAATTCCACGTCTATAAAATTACGGGATAGGAGTAGGTGATACCCGTTAGGTAGCTTAGCATAGGGAGGGACTGGAAAGGAGAAATGGGAGGATGCTTCAGCTGACCAGACCCTGCAATGGTCAGATAAAATTCTGACCAGTGGGAGAGCAGTACATACATTCCTGCGGCCAAGAAACAGAACCAAAAAGACAGTCTGGCCAAGTCAGCTCAAACTGATTGCATGTGTGCTGACCACTGCAGCTACTGTGGAGTAAACTTTGTTTCATTATAATCTGCTTAACATAAAATTGTATATGGGCACAAAACCTTAAAATCATTATAACAGAGTGAATTGTGGGTAAAAAACATGTACAGTAAAGGGAACAACTATTTCTAGAAGGTTCTACCTTTTTCGTAGATATCCCCACTGAGGAATGTCCCTGAACACCTTTAGGGCAAAAATGGGGAGCAACAGCCACTCTGCAGAAATAAGGATGGACAAGAAAAGAATTCATTTTACAAAATGTGCTCCCCACGTGGGACAGGTCTCAGTGTTTTCCTGAGCCTGGACTGTACCTTGTCACCTTGAGGAGTGTGCTTTGTCTCTCTCTTGCTTCAATAAACCTTCCACTTGCTTTCAACTCCCTGTGTCTGGCATGGTAGTATTAAAGTCTGGATACAAGGACCTGGACTCTGGGCTTTTTTTCTGAAACCTATATGCTAACATATTTTGGTGTACCAGGCAGGAGATTCAGGAGTGAAGATCCCTGACCCTTTTCATCACTCAGAGTAAGTAGAAATCTGCTAATAATGGATTTGGGTAGCCCAGCAAGGACTGGCTCTGTGGGACTACATTGACTGTCTGATACATCCATACCCATGGCAATTTCTGATGAGTGGCTAAGTCCCTCCTAAATGTCTGAGACAAGTCCACTTTCTTGCAGCTGGATGACTCCTCCCTAACCCAGCCAAGTCTTATCTATGCATTCTAATCTATACTTTAATCAAACTCTGCCCTGACTTTGGGAAGGCTTTCTCCTTTCTGCTGTCAGTGCCCACCTGTTCCTTGTCCTGTCTGTTTTTACCCAAAGAGGAAGCCCAAAAACCTGCTCCCCGTGCTAAAGGACCCAGAAGAGTCAAACCTATGCCTCTTTGTATTCCTTGTAGACCATTTGCTTCATGCATCTCTCGTATGGTAAAATATTAAAGGCTATGGTAAAAATATCAAATTAGAATCAAAGTTTGATGATGCTCATTGTTTTCCTAAATTAAGACTCCATATGTTTAAAGGAGCAGCCTCCAGTTTTCAATTTCTGGCAGTTAAACAATTTCAATGCATCTTTTGAAAATTACCCAGTGGTATTTAACTTGGACAAAAAATTGGGTGAAGACTAAATTTCATAAAGTACTCCCATCCACTGATGGTCAAGTTTTTGATTACTGCC
Source organism: Solenodon paradoxus (assembly GCA_004363575.1). Taxonomy (NCBI): domain Eukaryota; kingdom Metazoa; phylum Chordata; class Mammalia; order Eulipotyphla; family Solenodontidae; genus Solenodon; species Solenodon paradoxus. Next base: position 245,453 of record RJWH01001465.1, read on the forward strand.
TTTGCAAATAGTCAGGGACAGAGGGTGCAAAGACACAGGCACAGGATTCTGATAGATGTCTGACCAATGGTGCCTACCCCAGAATCTAATGGTCATCCAGTCAAGGGAGACATCCTGAGAACCAGTGTGAGAAACAAACTGATGCAAAGGGTACGCCCCTATCATAGGTTCAAACTGTCACTCTCTATGAATGGAAAATCAGCAATCAGCTCTGGCTAACTCTCCATGGGGAAAGTTTGACCCAGAAACCCTAAACTATAAACTGCAACACAGATTGAGAGGGAATTTCTATTGGTCAGAAAACAGAACTTAATCTTTATAATGCAAATAGAAAGTAGCAATAATCTCTGAGTTAAAACTAAACTTCTGGGTAAATAAAATTCATTTAGACTTAAGAACATCATTCTTAATTTTCAGTAATGGGATTAAATGTGTTTTTCTCTCTATATTATAACTTTCATCTTTTAAAAGGCTACTGTGACTCATGACCTTTCACTCTAGGGAAAACTTACATATGCATCTCTAAAGCAAGGAATATGGGACTATGTTTAGATGTAAACAGACTTTTTCTTTGCAGTGGAATATGCTAAAGAATAAAAAAGAATAGACTTTCTTTATGGGAAAATATTAAAGGTTGTAATCTTGTCTTTAAGTAAATTGGCCACAGGGGTCTGAGAATTGGGACTCCAAAAAGTCAGCAAAATTGGTAAATATTTGCCAGTATCAAGATTCCTAGTCTTGTTCATTCTGCAGAAAAATGTGAGGAGACTGAGTCTTCAAATACGTATGTTGCTTGGTCTGGGACACGTTTCTTGATCCTGTGATTAGGAAGTGGAGTTTATTTGATGTATCCATGCTTCTCCCTGCATCTTATTCTTCTTGTTTGATGGACTTTCATCATAAAGAAGTTGCCTTGATGTCTTGAGGGTCTCTTGAGACTTTGTTTTGAATCCTCATTGCAGAACTTTTCTCTCTCAATCTTCTTAGGGAAAAATTTGGCCATATGTTTCTCTTGTTGGATGTGTTGTTTGTTACTGGGAGTAGATTTCAATTGGGTCTGTTTTTATATTAAAGTGTTTATTGGTTTGGGTGAGTCACTGCAAAACTGAAAAAACTATAAATTGAAAAATTGCTGAGAGCTCTCATTTAAATTAAGATTAATTGGCATACATAAAAAATATATATATGCATATGTATACTGATCTTTTAAGAAGTGATGATAGATTTAAAGGTATCTATGCAAACCTATTTTGCCTGGCCTGTGATAAGGTTTAAAATGGAAAAGTGGTTGTATGTTTATGGGTTAGTATATTCAGGGAATCACAAGCTAATTAGTATGTTTCTTTAGGTTCAAAAGGTTGGAAAAATTTTAGCCAATCAAACTGGTTTCAATTATACAATAATTGGTTTAGATTGCTCAAGCAGCCTTTTAGGGTATTTGTGTGTGTGTGTTTGTGTGTGTGTGTGTGTGTGTGTGTGTGTGTGTAATTCTTATAGCAGGGAATATGCAGTTTGATGGAAATGGGAGCGCCAATATCCCCAGTGGAATTTTGTTTCAGAATTATTCCAGACTGATTTTTATAGTAAATCTGGTGGAAGGTTAGGTTAATTTGACTCCATTTTGGGCCTATTGTATCTCTGTAATATCGCTTGAGCGTTTTCTTTATATCTATGGGTTAAAATTACCCTCAAGTTTTACTAAGTTAAACAGTAGAAATCTGCTGAGTATCTAACAAGAAAAATAACTGACTTGGTTTCATGAAATTTTAAGAAGCAACAACAGGAGTGAGATGAAAACTTTTTTGCTAAGTCCTCTTCTCCAAATCTAGTTTCACTACAGAAATGTCATCCTGTACTTACCTGATCAGGAATATTGCGTAAGAGATCTCTGGCAATAGATTTTGCAAATCAGTAAAATATGTTTATTAACATAAAACTGTAAAGAACTTTTCTAAGTTATAAATAATGAAAATTAGCTAAAACTTCTAAATTATGCAACTGAGATTAATTCTGAATTTAGGTAAATTTCTGGGAAAGAACTAAGAGTCTATAGAGCAATATATCATTTGTGAATCCTCTAATGCCTACAACAGTGATAAAATAAACTGTTGTTTGTTTTGTTTATAAGTGCTTAAAGTTAGGGTTGTGACAATTGAAAATTCTATTCAATATAGGAAAACAAAGCATATGAAAATAGCAAAGTATATCTTCATGTAATGAAATTAAGATGTATGTGAAATGAATTTTAAGTTTATAAGAACTCAAGCCTTAATTTCTTTCATCTACCAAAAGGAAAAATGTATTCTTAAATTTTAATTAACTTTCAGTAACAAATTATAAATTGTTTTAAAGCTATCTGTATCAGGTCTTTAATAAAAGTAAGGGTGAAAACCGAGTTCTCTCAGAACTGTATGAATTTGACCAAATGGATAATGGAAGCACTGTTTCATTACTGTGTAACCTTAACTTCTCAAACTTACCTAAAAGTGAAATTCTGAATGAAAAGTTTTTTTTAAGAAGATATGAAAAAACTTAGAGAACTCCTAAGATATTCCATATAAAGAAATAATGCTCCCATAAGAGGGGAAGTATTAAACAAAATTGAACTCATTTGGTGTGGTGAAATCTTGAGGGAAGCATTGTCAAAATACAGGTTATATATAAAATATAGGTTAATGCCTGGCCTTTTCATCATGTTTCTTTTAAAAAAAAATCATAAATAACACTTACATTCTCAAATTTATATAGAATTCTTAAAAGCTTAATAATCTAGAATGTTACATTTCAAAGAATTAAACAGTTTTAGATTAAGTTGTTCATTGTATTATAGTTACATTTGTAACCAACATTTTGAAAGTTTCTGCCACCCACAGGAACTAAAATAAGATCTACAGTAAGAACTTAGAAACTTATGAGGAAGTAGAGTTTAAACAGACAGAAATTAAAGATATTAAATGACTTAAAAAAAGAAATAAACTTTAAGTCTGAGAGGAATATCTGGATTTCCTTTCCAGAGATTATATGAAAGTATAAGCATGCACTCTGTTCTAAGGCTAAACATAAATATGGGCATTTCAATTTATTGGTAAGAAAAAGTAATGACATTAAAATCTGAAGAAATTAAATAGAAGAAATTCAGGGTTAAGAGTATCAATGTATGCCCCAAATTAATGTTTGTATTGGGATATTGGATAATAAAAGCCTAAAGTATCAATGTTGGTTAAATATATTTAAGAGAGAAAGCCAAATCTTTGATTTAATTTGGTAAATAGCAGATCCTCCTTTAGAAATGATGCTTTTAAGTCAATCAGTCCTCTTCAAAAGTGACTCTCCCATTAAGCAACACATCTGAATGGCCTCAATATTTTGGGTTTATTTTAATAGACTAAGGAGGGTTTGGGATTGACTGACAACTGAAGTACTCTGACAAATTTCACATTTATGCAATCAGGACTGAAACATGTATTTTTCTCTCCTCCTGTAAACTGCTAATAGGCATTTTTATTTATCAGGGCCAAATGTTTGCATAACAACTGTAAGAGTTTTTCCTTAATAGTTAAAATGTGACAGGAATAGGAAGGAAATAGAAGGCCCTCGGGTCTCCAGCAATAAGGCTCAAATTTCTAATTGGCTGCCTTTGTCAGCAACTCCAGCCAGCTTGCTAGGCGTCCAACTGAGAAGACTAGAATCAATAGAGAGACAAGAATGAAAAACCCCTAATAACATCAAGGATAAGTCAGCCACTTGAACCAAAGGTGTCCTCAAATCATGAACCTATGTGGTTCAAGTCCTAGTGAAAAAGAACACAGGAAAATAGTGACCTTGTCTCCGATGCGAGAATAAACCATCCTTTTGTAATCCAGCCTACTCATCAAGTGACAAAGATCAAAACAGGGAGCCTAAATAGGAACCTGACTACCAACACTTCATCCAAATGGTTGAGCCTCAGGTAACTCTGGAAGTTGGAGATAAAAAAATAAAAAAAATAAAAAATAAATACTTAATGAAATAACCATTTGTTCTCACCCAACACTCTAAACCCCATCTTATTCTTCTCTGCATCAGGTTATATATAGTTATTCTTACTATACCTATGCATATAACAGGCCAAATTTATTGAAACTCTACAGTCACTGGCAAAATTGGGATAAAGGAGAGAAAATAAATGTTAGAATAACCCATCTTCTTGGGAAAATCATATTTTAGTCCAATGTTTCTGCTCCATAGACTGACTTCTGAAAGTATCAACTTTGTTTGTGACTGTATTTCTAGACTTGTCATATAGGTGTTTATCTTTGTCATATCAGCCCAGAAGAGCCTGGGATGGCTTAAAAAGGAAATACACCTCTGGAAAAAAAAAATCTGAAAAAAAGAGAACTGTGGGACTCATCTTGGTGGGAACTGGGTTCCCATTAGAGCCCTCATGCAATGAATAGCATTTGCAGTCAATCATAACCAAATAACGAATCTCAGCACAGTCCTTGTGGACCTAGTCTTCACAACAGGACAAGATGATCCACTTCCTTAAACATTCTAGCCACTGTAGTAATGGGTAACCACTTGGCTCTAAGCTATCTGCTGACGAAACAAGGAGGAGTTTTTTTGCTTTGTATATATTTCAATTCTGTCCTGACAGAAGATGTCAGAAAGCTTTATGAATAAGCCAAATGGCTCCATAAGCTAGGAAATCTAGACCCCACACCTTCAGTATCGGAGGCATCAAAAATTGGCTCCTCTTAGTAACTTGGTTCCTTCTTCTCTTAGGTCCTCTAACAGTTACTTGACTCTTATTCTATTTGGCCCCTGTCTCTTAAACTGTATAGTTAAACTTGTTTACTCTTACCTACAGAAAATTCATCTATAAGTGATAATGCACCAACATTTTCAACCTCTGCCAGCTGTTGCAACACCTTCTATAAAGTCCCCCTAAACCAACAAGCTCCAGCCATTCCTGCAGAATAACATTCAGGAAGTGACCCTGACCCCCAACACCCCAGTTCAACAGGATACAGCTAGAGCTGTTGTTGTTCATTTACCCTGCATTATTTCAGGGTCACAATTTTATGAGTGGGGATCCATTAAGTACGTTAGCCTAGGGAGGTATTGGAAGAAGGGGGGAACCCTTAGTATACCAGATCCTGCAATGATCAGGCAAAATTCCGACCAATGGTAGAGCAGTACACGTATATTATTATGGCCAAGAAATAGAACCAAAAAGACGACACTACCAAGCAGGCTCGAACTGATTGCACAGGCACGCTGACTGCTTAGCCACCTTGGAGTATCTTTGGAATAACATTTGTTTCATTATAATCTGATTAACTTAAAATTGCATATGGACACATATATTAAGCTCATCATAAGAGTGAATTATGGATTAAAATGCACAGAAAAGGTATCTCTGATTCCTAGAAATTTCAAAATTTTTCCTGGAAAGTCCCAGTCAGTCCTAGATTGTCCCTTGGTCAGGAATGAGGAAGGATAGCCCTGGGGTGGGAATGGGGAGGGACAGCAAAAGAATTCCCTTTACAACATTTGTGCCCCAAGTGAGACAGGTATCCGTGTTTCCTTGAATCCAGTTGCTTCTCATCACCATGAAAAGTGTACTTTATCTCTCTCTTGATGTAATAAATCTGCTTGCTTTCAGCTCTGTTCTGGCATGGCAATCTTACATTGCAGATACAAGGACCTAGACTCTGGGCTTTGTTTTTCTCTGAAACTGACATTTTAGCAATGTAGAATTTGCCTTCTGTATCTAAAATGATTCTAACTTCAGAATTTAAGAATATTAGATTATCTTCAAAAAGCACATACACATTATTGAAAACTAAATAACAGGCAAGTTATTACAGACACCGATCTTCATTTTTTAAGATTACATTTTGAAAATCTAACAATATTCAACTGAGAAACAGCTTATTACTATATATATATGTATATATAAAATACTTGACATAAACAAATATATGCTCTTCTAATAAAAACTCCCAAATTATTATTGCTATCACCCAACAAGCTTTCTTATTGTCCTTCTCCAATCTCTCTACCCACTATTCCAGAAGCAGCCACTTTTCCATTTTTTTATTATATTGTTATATTATTTTATATTATATTATATATTATACATAATTCATAATATCATATTATATTACTTTATCATAAATTAGTTTTGCCTGCTCACGAACTTCATATGTATGAAACATACAATATGTGCTTTTTCTGTAACTTATCATGTTTCTGTAATTCATTCACGTTGCTAGTCACATCTGTGGTTTTTCTTTTTTAGCTTTTTCATGAAATCTATGGATTGAAAGACATTTTGGTCATTCTAATTTTGAGTATTATGGGCAGGCTTGCTATGCAAATTCATTTACAAAGTTTTTTTTGTGGAGAAAAGCATCTATTTTTCCCTGATGTCTTAAGAAAGAGGCATCTAAGTAATAGGGGAGCAATACTTGCCTTAGAAAATGACAAAGATATTTTACAAACTGTGAGTGATTTTACATTCCCACCAGTAGTATATGAAAATTTAGTTGTTTTTCCACCTCACCAATTTTAAGTTGTATCTATTGAATGCTGAGAAATTTAAAATTGCATGTGGATGTTGGAAGCTAGGGAAAAATTCCTGCATTTCCCCGAGCTTCTTCACAGGCTCTACAAATTAACACATTAACATTAGGCATGATTTGTAAGAGAAGAGGCCAAATTTAATAACATATGGGGAATTTGCACATCAGTAAATTCTGAGGTAACCGGGGCCAAAGACATATCTTGTGCTGAAGTATTAGAAGGATTTTGGTGGGTCAAGGAGAGAAAAGGGATTATTCATTGTGACAAGGGGGGATGACTCATCATTATTCCTTCATTCTAAAAGGTAAAGAGGACATGCTCACAGGCAGATTAACTTCTGGATTAGATTAAGGCATTCCCAAACCACATTCCTCCCTGATACAAAGGAACAATGATCCTTTATTGACTAGGAAGTTATAAAGGTTGAAAGTGGTGATAGCAATTTGATTAAGTGAAAGACGAAAAGGTTAGGAGATTGGCAGGAGCTTCTACTACTGTTATAAACTTGACATTTCTTTCAACTCAAAGTAATCTGAATTCTATAGTAGAGTCTGCAGAGTTGAAGTAGGTTTTTTGGAACCCCTCATCCATGATGAGTAATGATACTAGCCATCTTTTCATATTTGGTGTTCATTCCTGCATATTCATGTACTCATACATATACATAACCATATTTACTTGTTAACTCAATTTATGAATTTGATAAGCTGGACTATTAGAAATAATTCTGCTTGTCAAAGATACAATTAAACAAATGAAAGAGCAAGGAATGAATTATCACCAATACATATATGTAGAACAATTTTATTCAGCATACATAAATGATTCCTGCGAATCAATGTGAAAATATACTTTTAAATTGTCTATACCCTGGTCTTCTAAAATATGCCTGTGGTGGGACTTCACCTGGAAATAGATGCTTAGTGATTAAAAAGTTAGTCAAAAAATAGAAAGTTACTTATTTCTATAATCATTATTTTAGTCTCTCATTACATCTATGTTATATAAAAATAAGTATATTGAAGAAGATGCAAAATATAAAATGTTTCCAACCTGAGGCTTATGTTTTCATTTTCATTGCTGTCATTATAACTGAAAACTTTTGAAAAGGTTTTTGATAGTACCTTGGAAGAATTATTAGGTAGGCTAGCTTGAGGGGGGATATAACAGAGAGGAAATGCCTCTATAGACCAGACCCTGAAAATGCCAGATAAAATTCTGACATAGTAAGGCCCCAGAATGGTAAGGGTGGGGCAGATAAAATTCAAACACAGACCAGGTGCTGAAATGGTCAGATGAAATTTTAACCAATGGAAAAACAGTACAAGCGCATTAGGTCAGAGTTACCTACAATTGAACTCTACCTCATTATAATAGACAACATAAAATTGTTTATGGACCCATACATTAAGCTCATTATAAGAGACTTAATTATAAGAGACTTAATTATGGGTACACTTGAGAGAAACTCTCTTCGGGAAAACAGTCTTTTTCCTGAAAATCTCCACCCAGAAATGCCTCTGGAGTAGAAAAAAGGAGGGGCCATAGAAAAACCACTCATACATATGTACACCCCAAGTAAAATTGGGATTGGTGTTCAGTTGAGCCTGACCCACTTCTCATGATCTTGAGAAGTGTACTCACTTTTTCATTTGTTTTAATAAATTTCCCACTTAACCTGCTGTCTGCTGTGTCTTGAATGCTAGTTTTACACGTGGGATACAAAAACCTGGAGTCAGGTGCTGGTCTCTTTAGGAGCTCTCATGGTAACAGAATAAAAAGTCACATTATTTATTCCCACAGAAGCTTTTCTGAAGATATTAGGGATGTTACTTCTGGACTATCCCAGTCATCTCAATAAAAATGGGAATGAAGATGGGATTATACAGGAAAGCTCTGTGGAGGACTGTCTTCTTTTCTAATGGACTAAATACAATGACAGGGATAGGAGAACTGCAAGACAGAAATGCTATGTTGTTCTTTGGTCTAAGTCTGCTGATAACAATGTTTATGACTTGAAATACCTGACACTACTCATCTATGCCCTGGGAAGTTTTCCACAGATATTTTTCCTTTTTAAGCCACACATGGCAAGGAGGAATGACACATCCTTACTCACTCCAAAAATAATAGTAAATGACTCCCTTTCTGCATTCTTTTTGAGAATAGGGACACAAGATCATTTCTTGATTAGGAAAGTGTTGGATTAAAAGAAGGGCTAAAGGTTTAGAATAATTGAAGATTCTTCTTTGCCTCTGGATCTGTATGCCACTCTCTGTGGCTCTTCATGTCAAAGTGGGGCATGAGCAGGAGACCAATTTTGAGAGACTTGGTGTATTCTCTTTGAATCCCATCACCATTATGAAACTTTGAGAGAGAGATAATATAGAGGTGTATTACTTCTAAGACCTATAAGTTATACAGCACAACTGGGCCCTGGTTAGTTGTCAGGTCAAGAAAGAAACCTATGAACCTGGGGTCCTGCCTTTACTGAGTGTTGGCAGGTCTATGTTTTCAGGCACTCTCTTCTCAATGGACTTTTGATTGATTAATTGAAATTTTATGAATAGGAATTTGAAACCCCAGAGGAAAGAAAATGAAGGAAAAGGAAGAACATAAGTCTGTACCAAATAGCAAGTTATCTAAATCATACTAGCTCTATAAAACAACGAAACATCACTGCAGGAAGATGGCCTATGTATTTATCTTTTCAAGTGGATGGCAATGTGTTTGAGTTAATCCTTTTTTGTAGTGAAATTTTCTTTAATGTGGATGCCTTGGCATCACAGCTTAAGTCAAGCTGTCACATTGCAAAAAGAACATTCAGTAAGGGTTTATACTACACACAGTCAAATTACACTGAAAATGGAAAGAGAGGACCAAATTACCTACTAAGAAACAATATGACAAAACTACTCAGCTACAAACATGCTACCTTTCATGAAAATGAAAGGATGGTTTATTGGATGAAGCTGAGATATTTCAAAAATTGGGTAAGTAAAGAAACTTCAGTGAAAGTGGGTTTGCATGCATGATCAAGTGATATGTTATTACTAGTAAACTGTGAAACTCATATGTACATTATATTATCAGAACCACAGTTGAGCCAATATTAAAAATTCATAATAGAATCCCAGAATAAGTTTAGGTAATTCACACAGAGACAAGAAAGAGAAGCAGAAGAAGAAAGGAGATGAAAAAATCATTTTTATTGATTGATTGATTGATTTTTGGTTCCCTCCTGCACACCCAGCTCACAAACCCAGATACTAGGTCTTTACATGGTCCACACCCTAGTCATCTCAACAGCCTGAGTCACAAAGATGCACCCTTATTTTCCTTTATTTGAATTTTTCATTTTTTATTTGTTACAAAGACTAACAGATTTCCTTTTCAAGCATCCACACATCTTGTTATTACTATCTTCCTCCAGTCCTTGTTACTGCATTTTCTCCATCAGTTTCTTCTTGTATGGTTGGGGAACTCACATCCTTTTGAGGTTGGCATACATCAGATGATACTATTATATTATAGACATTTCTATTCTATAATTTTGATCATTCCTCCTTAACCTTGTAGAGGAGGACTTCAATGACTTAGAACTATCTATTCTTTCAGGTAAGAAATACATTTTCCCAAATAAAGATGATAGGACATTAAATTATCCATAAATGAAATTTAGTTCAATCTCTTATTTTCATGAAAAGAATAAAAACCATGCTGACACTAACACTCTGGTAGTCACACATTTGCTGAGATGTGAATCTATTTTCATGAAACTTATATAGTATTACGGATTAATGAAATAGCAATTTTTTAAAGTACAAATAGCAGAACAGAGTATGATGAACTTAATGAATGCATCACCCAACCTCATAATTATTGGCAGATGGTCAATTTTATTTTATCAATATGTACCCATTGCCTTTGAGTCTCATTAAATTAGGCTAAAACAAATCCTAGTCCATTTTCATTTCATCCATGATGCTTTAATATATACTTATAAAAATGTGAAATTTTCCTTAGAGTAGTTTCATTATCACATATAATAATTTATAATAATTATTTAATATCATAAATCTATAATTAATATTATCCCAGATTAAAAGAGTAGGCTTATGTAAGAAATAAAATTATTGGAAAGAAGAAAATCAATCATTCTTTTCTAATTTAAAAAATGATACTTATTGATTGTTACACAATTATTTTATTCCGTTTAAAATCATGAGGTGGGTATTATAAACTCAAATATATTTTTCATCCTTTATGGCAAGTTCTACATACTTAAAATGAATTGAGAGTCAATCTACCTTTATGTAGGTTTGTAATCATAATCTCTAACATTTAACATCACTTGTTAACAAGCTCTTCAAAATATCTATATTTCTTTAGTCTCTTAGTAAAGAGTATGTAATTGATCTCATTCTACAGATAAACTAGGACTCATAGAATTATTCAAGATGAGTTAAAATAGAGAAACAGAATCTAAACTTTGAAATTTATATACTTTCCAGTCCATGGAGATAGAGTTTTCCTATGCAATTTTTATGGGAATATTAAATCCTGGATTTCTACTATACCAATGTGTTACCAAGTACCACCAGATAAAATAAGCAATTGTCATAATTTAAAAACAGTAAATCTGAGGTGAAGAAAATTCTCCACTTCACCTTCTTATACTATAAGTAATAAAGAGATATTACCAATGAATCAATACTCAGCTACAAAAATATCAAATTCTGTCATTTTTAACAATATGAGTAGAACTAGAGAGAACTATGCTTAATGAAATAAGTCATATGGATAAAGACAAGGATAATATGATTTTACTTAGAAACCTTACAAGCCAATGAATCAAATCAAGTGATAATAGACTTTAGAATATAAGACAATGTTAGTGGTACGAGAAGTGGGCAAATCAGGTAAAAGGGGTTAAGTATAAAATGAAGAATAGATTTGAACTGTTATTGGTGAACTTAATGTATATATACTGATGTTGAGTGACAATGAAGTGAACACCTTAAACCTATGTAATATTATTATGCAATGCTACTTCGAGAAACTAAAAACAATAAATAAGAGATGTTACCAAAAATAGTCTAGCCCTGAAAGCTCTAATTTGTCCACCTAAACTGTACTAAAGCTATGATGATAAATTCATCCCTTTCCTCATCATGACGTGTTTGTAGTGACTTCAGAACTGTATGCATCTACAAGGAATAATGAAATTTTCTCAATTATATGTCTTCGATATTATGTAAATCCTCTATTTCACTGAATTTATTCAACCATATGTTAAGAAACAATTATGTACAAAAAAAAGCAGTGTTACATGCTATGTAGAAACAATTAAGCATTTCCATTGTCTTTAAAAGAGTTTATAAAGTATAGAAGAGTAGTATATACATTTTTAGAATGAAAAGGAAAAAAATTATCTTAAAAGACACCAATAAATCAATATGGAAATTAAAGGGGTGCTAAAATATTTCTAAAAAATATCAGAACAGAGGCATGCAAATGTGGAGGCATTCTTTGTTAAATTCAACACATGACACACAGGAAGACCAGAATTTAAGACATAGATGGATTATCAGCATGTAAAGGAGATACACAACCTTCTCTTCCACCCTTGTCTTGCCTAAGCCAGTCTTCATACCTCTTCTTCCCCCACAGGATCCTTGACATTTAGATCAGAGTGTTTACAACCATGACAAATAACTCTGATATCAAATGGCACTATTAACCTATTAAATTTTATGTATGAAGCATAGTGTAAACCTATCGAGCAGGGCTCACAAATAAAAATAATAGCTTTCTCAGTTTTCTATTATAGTTAGTGCTATACACTTGCCTTTCTCTGTTAGTGTTAACACTGTGCCATACTGCTGTCAATGATGACTGTAAACACTAGTGCATGCATGTAAACAGGTAACAGAGCAAACTTGATCTTTATAAATTGTTTGCATATAACTTAATGCAGACATAGATTTAACATCAATCTTTTCTAAGACTTACTACTTGTGTTTCAATCTTATTAATGAGTTTAAAATTTAGAGGGAGTAGTTATATGCTAATTCCTAAGCAAATAAAATAGTCACTTCTTTGTAGAGCTATTTTCAATTTGTTTAGCCTAATGGTTTCATCATGAATTATTTGAAGGAATAACCAGTGATGAATGTTAAGACTTTGTTGCTTTTTAATGGGCGATAAATCTTTAATTGAAGAATTTCAATAATGAAGCTCAGCATTCATGATATTTGCATTAATTCAGAGTTCATGCTTCAAATACAAAAGAATATTTTCTTCATAATCAATTTATCGTCAAGTTTTTTTTAGTTTAATTCTATTAATCAGTCTTAATTACTTGACACTCTAATTAAAAGGGCTCTTTTGATTTTTCTTTATGGGGCATTCAACCAGCAGAATACGGTATCATTATTAAACATTTGTTCCAAAAATCATGATTCTCTTAATACTTGCTTTGGTTACCTAGAGACATATCCAGTAAGAAAGATTATGGTGATGGATTCATTTTATGTGACCTAAGTTTTAAAACTTCTGTCTTCTACCCTAGGAGGGAAGTAAAAGTTTATTGGTATAATAAAGGATTTAAAAATTAAAGACATCCTAAAATTATAATGATGCCAATTAGTAAGTTTTCCACATGAAAATTAGGACCCTTCTGAGAACTCAAGACTTGCAGAGAAGATCAGACTTGGGACTGAACATTACTGAGCACCATGAATATACAAAAATTGCCCTTGGACAGTAGTTTCAGGGTTTGTGAATAACTTTGATTTTGGACCCAAAACCATAAATATTATTGCTAAAATGTTAAACCTGAAAACAATATCAGAAAATCAAACAATGCTTTTAAAATTAATTTCATGAATTACTTTAAGTCAAAGAACAAAATAATTAAAAAAGAAATTAAAAAAGAATTGAAAGCCAATTCTAAGTGTTCACAGCTGGTCGGAAAAGAAGGGATTAACAAATAGCAAAACCTCAAAAAACATTCTCTGAACCCTATATAAACTACGTTTTTTCCTTAAACTCTGTCTCTACACTCAGCAATCATTGTCCCAGTTCAACCAGCTAACCATTCTCTTTGCAGAGCACCTGCAAATAATTTACTTCTCATTCATCATCCACTGAATATTTTTATTCAAATTTCAGTATTTCTAAAAATTTCTTTATGGTAAGCTGAAATCTTTACCACTGTTCCTTCGTCTTTGGTCCTCATTTGATGATATGGAACCACAGAGACTTTAAATTATTCCTCTTCCATTCCATTACTATTATGTTTGAAAGCAATTACCTGTTCTCCAACACATCTCAACTAAAGTTCTTCTGCACATTTTTGTCTAAGAGGTGGTTAGACACATCACTAAAGAATGATACATGAGAAACTTGAATGTTCATTTTTGGAATAAAGATTACCTATGGATGCAAAAGATTAAAAAAATAAGCTGCCTTTGGTGACAATATCAGAATCAAAATGCTAACCTGATTGAATCATCCATTTGACTCACTACTGTCCTTTTGAAACCATCAAACTCACATGCTACAGATTATGAGAGGAATAGCATAGATTTCAAAATAAGAGAGTTATTTAATGAGTGTATTAGCTTATTTAATTAGGTATACTTTGTTACCTCAATTATCTCTGACATAAATGTGATTAGTAATAAATTAATCATGAATTTGTGGTCATGATGGAAAGAAATACAGCGTGTAAAAAAGTTTCTATCATATTTTGACCTCTAGAAGTATCTTAAGGGGCTCTAATAATTAGGGAAAAGAAAACCTTTAGAAGCATCTCTAAGTCTAAGTGTAAATAAAGGGATTATTTTCCCACAGTTTTGTCAAATAAAAATGTGGTTAAATTGAATCTTGTTAAAGCAAAGCAATAAAAACAATGAACTGCTAAACAGGAAGGCTTTTTGAGGAAGCATGGAAAGTAATAACTCGAATTGCATACAATTTGGGTGTAGTGAGGATGTTATTAACAACCACCAGAATTTAGAAGATGTAAATGGGAATAGAGAAGCAGAATTCATTAAAAGCTACAGATTTTGATATAAACTATAGAACAAGATAATTTAAAAAATACTGTGGTGTGAGAATTAAAACCGCAAACTGCAACTGTAGAAGTGAAAGGATTGCTAAGTTTGCCTGGTATTGCAGTGAAAACTTAAAAAAAAAATTGTGAGCTGTGTGCCTTTTTTTTAACCATTGCTATAGAAGGTGAAATCCAGATTTTAAAATCTTAATAGATTTACTTTAAAAGCCTCAGTTAGATACTCATTATTTAGAATAGACAACTCTGATGATAAACTATACAGTGCATTGCTACATAGTTTACCTATTAACATTAAAAATAATAAATGACTTGGTCTTAATAATCTTTTGGTTTTAAATTTTTAGAAAAATTCAGTTTATTCTATTAGCAATTATTTTTGTTTCTATTCAGAGACTACATGAAGTATATCTCAGCAATATCTTTATAAATTTCTTTCTTTCAATTTAATTTTTTAGCAGATACAGTCAGGAATAGAGGTGAATAAGCAGGCAAGCAGAACAAGAAACCATAAAGAAGCATTTATTTATTTTATTTAGTTATTCATCTTGGTTGTTAGCCCCGGGTCCAGGTCTTGAAGCCGGGTCCTTGGGATGTATGGTGTATATGTGTATATGTGTGTATGCCTGGTGGATTTACCTGCTCGGTCATCAAGGCATACATAATTTAATTTCTTAAGTTAATTTTGTGATAACATTGCTAATAACAGCGTGTAATTTAAGGTGTGTATCACTGTAAATCTGTATCTATATATGCTACATTAAATCCACCTTTAATAGCTCCATTCTTTCCTTCACCATATAAATGACCCATTTTATCTGACTGGTCACCTTTCTCTTCTTTTATGGTAACCACTAATTTGATCTTAGAGTTCAATTGATTATATTTTCTTTTATTTACTTTTTCATTTATTTTATTTATATACCACACATGAGTGACATCCCATGGTATTTGTCTTTCTCAATCTGATTTATTTTAGTAAGCATAATATCCTCTAGGTCTATCTGTGTGTGTCAAAAGTTCATTTTTTTGTAGTTGAGTAGTAATAAAGTATTTTCTAAAGTCAGTAACCTGACAATGGTCATCGTAGTGTTCTTATTTTCTGCTGACATTTATTTTGAAGACATACGCAATTATTTTTGTGTCTTTATAAAAAAAATACTAAACATTTTTGTCCTTAATTTTTAGTTAAGGAAATTGTGTGTGTGTGTGTGTGTGTGTGTGTTTGTGTGTATGAATAACCTCTCTCCCATACAAATGCAAGCACACATTTTTAAAATTTCATTACCAAATATATTATGTTATTGAGAAATCTGTTCATTGTAAGATATTGATGACTTATTCCTTTCAGTTTTGCAAGTCTCTTGAGAATGTGTAATAGTGAAATATTTTCCTATAAGAATAAATTTAGTTGAATTAAGTTGCCTTTTATCCCTTCAGTATTGTCATGAAATTCCAGAGTCACAAAACCATTATCACTTCAGATTTATTCTGAGTGGATCATAATTATGTAGTGGATATAGACCTGGATGGGTGGCCCAGTTATTTATGTGGTATATACAGATGTTGATTTACAATGTTTTATACCTTAAAACTATATAGAATTATGTGGTAATTTTCCATTAATAAAATTAAAAAGCAAACAAAACAAATGAGAAAGCAGCCACCACTAAGTCAGGAAGAGAAACCTCACAGAAATCTACTCTGGAACTTGGACTTTGAACTTCCACAAGTATAAGAAAACAAATTTCCATTGCTTAAGTCATAGAAGTGATTCACATTATCAGAATCTCTAGTATCATTATTTTATATAAAAGTATATTTAGCCCAGAAGAGGACTTTGAGAGACAATTAAGATGTAACCAAAAAAAAAACTTTATCCATTACTGAAAGATGGATGTGTTATTCTTTCATTCATAATATTTTTTTAAGTTTGAAAGCTTCATCTACTTTATAAATGAGCACAGTATTGCTTTCCAATCTTACATGTGATGATATACCATGATGTTTTTTCCTTTTATTTCTGAACAATTTGAGATTTGATTGCCAAGTATGTCCCCACCATAAAGATCTATGACCTTTTTGAAACTTATTTAAGAAAATGTATGTTAGGGTCTAGTACGAAATAGAATGATCAAATATATTGAGAAAGTCACCATCTTGGACTCATGATTGCTGCCTGCTCTCTTCCAGGTATTTAATCCAAAATTGATTTCTGGAACTGTCAACCCATTCCTTCCCCTACTCCCAATGCTAACCATTCTTTTTAATCTTTTACAGGACAAAGTCCCAGAGTCTCCAGGATACTAGGCTATGTCTCTAAGATTAATCTTTTACTTTGTTAAATGATAAACATCTATTAAAGGGGAGATATGAAGTTTTCATTTTGAGAGTATGTGGAACTTTCCTCAAAAGAAGTCTTTCTCATTAGCTTTGATATTGAGAACCCCTGTGTGTAAGTTACCTCATTAAATTACTGTTGTATCTCATGACTGTACCTGACTGATTCTTTGGATTCAAATTTCCTAGTCAGTTTGGGGGAAGTAATTTCTTCTCACAGCTAAGCAATCCTTTTTAAAAAGTGCAGAGTTCTAGACAAAGACCTCATGTTATTATAAGCAACCTCTAGCAGTGGAGAGAGCATTAATGGCTGACAGGGTTCTATTTTCAATTTGATGATTAAGTACCTAAGTGACCTTCAATGGATACACAACTTTCCCTGAGGCTTCAATTTCCCATTAATCCAATAGTAAAATAATACCTATCTAATCTTTCCTGGGCAATGGAGAAAAAAAAGTGTTCAAAAAGGATGTAATACTTAAGAGCATATTATATTCTTTACTGTCATATTAAAACAAACCAGTCTGCATTATGGGGACCATCATTATGAAGACTTGTGTTAAGCTTGCCACCCAAAAACAAGAAATGTGAGTTCTACTTATAACTCCTGAACTAATTAATCTGTTTATCTTGGAAAAGATACATAATGTCTCTGAGATCCCTTTAGTTCTTTTGCAAAAAGCAAATGTGAAGATGATACCTGAATCCTGGCAAGGAACTGGAAAAAATAATCACTTCAGATTAAAGTCATGTGACTTAGCAGTAAAAACTTTAATTTGAAGATTTCTTGAAGACAGAGACGAATTCTCAATAATAGAAGTAGTATCTGTTCCATAATAATGATAATATTTAAAATTCAGTAAGTTCATCCATTAATCAGGTAATAAGATATTCTGTTTGTGTTTTTTTTTAATCTTCACAAAAAGGCTTTCAGATATACTGTAATCATTTTACCACTAAGGAAATTGAATTTTGAAGGTTAAATAACATCATCAAACTTAGAGACTTGTGCTAAATGTGAAATTTAAAACCAGTATAATTCTAAAATCCAGGTTTTTAATCATCATGATCCAGTCTTCTCAATGCATTTCTCAGATTTAATAATGATTATTTATTGTCTTAGAGGCAAATAATAATGCAAGATTTATGTAAAGATATAACAATATCTCTCTATATATGTTTAGAGATATATATACACATATGTCAAAAACAATTTATGCCTAGAAGAAGCAACAGTTGTGTACCACCTTGTGATGTTTTCACTTTACACTTTGTGCCCAGAATATGAGATGGATGTTAGACTTGAAACTGGGTTTATAACAAACAACTGTGTGATATGGCAGAGTGTGCCTGTATGGTCACTTGAGATCTCACTGAGGCTGTGGATATCACAGCCAAACTACCAAACATTCATGTTAATTGTTGGAAAATATGTGTTAGAGAACTACGGAGAAAAGGAACCCAAAAGCAGCTTAGCTTTGAAACTGTCCTCAATTGAGTCTTGTCCTACAGTTTTTTTTAAGTAGATATGGATCTATTCCTTCATAAATTAGAAATATTTCATTTCCTTCATAATGAAGATATGATTTTTTTTAATTCTCTTTATTATTCCTTAATTAGGAGAATTTAACCGTAATCCTCTGAGGCCTGTGGCAAATTGTTCTTTATAGCACTAGCAATATATCCTGCATCCTTTATGCTCACCTGCAATTTAATCCTTTTAGCAAAATGCAGGGGATGGGAACATGGCCAGAAAATCAGTTGTGTATGTTATATGTTAAATAATTGAGCCACTGGGTGAGGGTATAAGAGATTGCATCTTATTTTTCCTTTGCATTCTGAGACCCGACTAACCCCTAAAACATTTCCTCTTATATCAAGCAAAGCAACCACAGAGGGCCAGCTGTAGCCAAGTGCTGGTGCAAAGAGGTTTTAAAAAAGTCTTCGCCTCCCATGTCTAGATGGAGAAAGAGCAAGTTACTTTTCAATATGGGAGCAGGAGTAAGGCAGGGGAAATAAACTAGTCCATTTATGACTCTTATTCATAAACTAAGATATATGAATCTCTTTTTTTTTTCTTTCTCTTTTTTTATGTCTGTTGTTTAAAAAATAAGTGTTTAGTATAATTAAATTATAAAACTGGGCTAGAAATGAAGAAGCTTACCTTAAATTACCAAATCTATCTTTAAAACAATTCAGAAATAATGCACAACTGTTTCTTGCTTCTGCCATATTTCCTTTAGAAATGTATAACAGAGCTGGCAGTTATTTTTGCATACTTTGTGTTAGCCAGATGACAATGAAACAAGAAGATATGATTTCTACTCTCATGTAGCTGACATTTTAGTGGAGAAGAGAAATATAAAATTGAAATTATGATTTGTATTTGAAAGAAAAGTAGGTGTTTCTACAAGAATATATAACTCTTATAAATATAAGAGTGCATAGGAGAGTCGGAACCTAAACTGGAGTTTTATACTGATATATACTCAGGTACAAGAAGGGTGAGTTGTTGTTGGCAGAGTCAGGTTGTATAGAGAACTGGCCAGTGAATTCCAGTCAGAGGGAAGAACATATACAAAAGCCTTTCAGTGGAAGGAAGCCTGGAACATCAGAAAATTACAATGATCCAAAATATAAAATTAAGGAAAAAGAGGATAGATGAGAGTAGAGAGAGAGGTAGGACCATGCAGGGAGAGTTAGACTCCATTAAGAATGCAGCAGTTAATCTGAAGGGTTTTAAACAAGAGAACATTAAAAACAAGTTTGGCATTTGTTCATTGTTTTTTTTTCTTTAATTTTTAATGATATATTTTATTTAATCCCCTTTATCCAAAATAGTATTTCAACACACAGAATCAGTATACAGAATTATTGGAGTGTTAGATTTTTTTAATTCAAACCAAGGCTTCAAAAATCCAATGTCCATTTTCCTTAAAGTGTGTGTCAATTTGTATTAGCCATACCTCAAGGTCAGTAGACATATATGTTAGGCACAGATCTAATCCCAATGGGAAATGAATTTCATCTTCTTGACTTCCTAGGTTATGAAGACCTTTTGTAAACCAAGATTTACAGAGCCAAGAAAGAACTTTGCAGAGATTGACAGTGCAAGGGCATCTGTACTTTCTTAGAGGTTTTTCTTAGCACTTATGCTTGAATTTAACAGCCTCATGTCCTATTAAAGAGCATCCCCAAATCGACATTCATGGAGCAGTGACTTAGTGCTTGACCTGGACAAGTTCATGTTCTAGCTACTCTCCCACACTAAGAGAATCCACTTTACCACAGCTTCGCTGAAATCCCAAGGCTGAGAAGTATTTTCCTTCTTCACCCCACACCCTCTCTGGCCCAGATGACCAAGGGTCAGGACTCCATGTATCATTCCATTTGTGTGGAAAAGCTCAACCCAGAAGGGACAAACCACTGTTGAGGAACCAGGTCAGTCAGCCCTTCTGTTGGGATTATTGTGGGCTGAGTCAGGTCAGTTAACCATTTAATTGTAACAAAGAATTCTCCAGATCAAAGAATTTTGAAAACCTTCCATCGAAGGGTCTCCAAATATCCCTTGTACCTGGAACTGCTGGAGGCTCCCATCATCAAGCATATTCTGGGCTCATGTGACATAGCTGTTTCTGATCTCTGATTTTTTTTTTTATGAGATTCTATATCTTTCATGGTTATGACTGGTTTGCAAACATCTCTCATGTACTGAGGAAGCCTGAGTGAGTCTACAGCTTTCTACAAAAGATCCACCACAGAGAAAGGTTTTACCTGCTTTCCAGCAAAGCTTCTTTCACTATTACCTTCTGCTCTTGCTCACATTAATGCTTATCCTTTCAGAAAACTGGTGGGTTACTTAGGGATGAATTCTCAAGTAAATATACTTGAAAAGATCTCATTGTCATGGTCTTTACAAGTGGGACCCTTATAAACTTTGCATCATCTATAGCAATGGTTTCCAATCATGGCTTCACATTAGAACCACTCAGAAACTTGTATGCACGCATGTGTATGTATGTACATGTGCTTGCATGTGTGCATGCATGTATTCATTTATCTATATTATATTGAAAGAACATTGCATCATAACATTATAAAAACTTAAGGTGTATATTAACATCTGCATGTGGTACAGTCATTTAACCACAGTCCAATTCTATCCTTCACCACATAATTTGCCCCTTCTTTCACCCTTCCATCCTGGTAACCAATACTTTAGTCCTATAGAATAAAAATCTATTTGTGTTTATTCACTTCATTTTTTTATTTGGTTTCTTTATATAGTACATATTTGAAATCATATGATGTTTGACTCTGCACTGAGGATAGTGCATTGGAAAAGATAAAAGACTTAGGAACCAATTTAGGAGATTTTTAGATTAGGATAAGAGTTTAAAAAGTGATGACATCTTTGATTAGGATTGAGAGAAGATGAGACATAGAGAATTAAAAAGAGTTGATAATCGATTGGATGAAAGCAGTGAGAAATATTGTGGTATCACAGATGAATTTCAGTTTATTTTCAAAGAGTTCGGTGCTTTTTTCTAAAACAAGGTATAAAGAAATCTTCTGTATTATTGCATTTGAGATAACTGTGAGATATTTAAGTAGAGATTATGTATAAATGTAGTGGGGCAATATAAATTTGATAGTGACCTATATATTTACAGGTTGAGAAGACGTTGAACATGAAAAATGAGACTTGAATGGAGCTTGAAACCACAGCCTGTGGAATATTAACATTGAAAGTGAAGGGTAGACGCGACCTGCTGTGGTCGAGTTGGTATATTATATTCAGAGTTGATTTAGGATGGCACACACCGTAAATCTATATCCTGTTACAATGCATGTTCCTTCAATAAAAAATGCTTTAAAAGGTTAAATGTAGAAGTTAACAATAATGAGTAACTTCCATTAAATAAGAAAAATTGTGTAGTACAGTGTGTGGGAGCCCATAACCTAGAACTAGATTACTTGGGTATGAATTGTTATACTACCATTTACGATGTATAACTGGCAAAGTATTTGACTCCATAGTAGCACTGTATCTTCACTATAAAGTGTTGATAATGTTAACCTTTAATAAAAGAACAGTGAAGTTAATGGTAAATCAAAATGTGGCAGATAGCAGAGACTTGCAATCTGAGGTAAAATCTTGAAACATTTTCCTGAGGATGGATTCATGCAGAGTTGGGGAAGCTTTTATGAGAGAATAAGAAGGATGTATTAAAGGAGTATGAGGCAATGGATAAGGTAATGGTCAGTTTTTTTCAAACAGGATATTCTTATACATTCCCCATATCTACTTATAGAGGTTCATACTGAGAGTTTATCCCACTATACTTTAATACAAGGAAGCATAACAGCAAATTCCCAGCAGGGATCAAAGCTAAGGAAGTTTGTCAGCAGGCCCAATCCTAAAAAACGATCTTTCTTTGTTTTCTGCATCCGTTCAATTTTAACATTGCTTCAATGGATTTCATAATATTGTGATCTATCTCATTCAGTGGAAATTATTGCAAATTTGCTTAGCTGGATGGACCTCATTATCTTTATTATGTATCCGAGGGCATTAGACATTGTATTCACTGTGGTCTCTTAAATAAAAATTCTATTCTATCTCCTTGAGCATTTCTTAACATGGAATAAATGCACTCTCTTCTAAAAGGTTTTTTAAAAATTTATTCATAATTTACTTCTGGGGTAGCCATTCAAAACTCAAATGGGCCTTCTTATCTTGACCAAACATAAATCACCTTTAGAGTGATAGTTATTTTAAACCCAAGATTTACAGTAGTAATAGGTGATGTGTTCTATTTTGCCTTGATTAATGAGATCAGGCTTATATACTATAATGATGAATAATTATACTCCAATATTCTGTCAATTCTAACATAAGAGTCAGAGTTCTTTTAAACTTTTCACCTTCCTGTGGTAGCAAATGGGGCATCTTTCTTGCTTTCTCTTAAATTAGCATGGCAATTCCCCTCCAGTTGTTAAAAGGACCTCAAAACATGGTTTTGCTACAGATATGATAAGGAGTAAAGAAGATGATTTTTTTTTCTCTCTTTGTCATTTTAATCACTTCTCTTCATCTGGTAAAATCAGGGTGACTTTACAGTGAAACTATCACAGTGGGAGAGATATAGAAGACCCACATTTTAATGATGCTCACAAGAATGTTGACTTAGAACAGGAACTAAAATCTTGAAGTTTATTTTGTGGTAAAAGGAAAAGTCTTTTTTGCCTCAAAGAAATTATCTTTTAATTCTTTTATGTAAATTTGAACTTTTTATTGTAAGATATAAAGTTACTAAAAACTAATGAAATAAATCAAGATTTTCACTTACTAAATGACTAGTATATGCTAGACACTGTGCTAAGGACTTTATATATAAAATCTTAATTATTGATTGATTGATTTATAGAAAGGTGCAGACAGGAATGAAGGTGATCAGAGGAAGGCAGGAAGACAGAAAAGTTAAGAAACATTTTTTTTCCATTGTTCATTTTGTTTGTTCCCCTAAACCCTGGGTCATAGACCCAGGTCCTTGTGATATTAGGTAGACTGAACCCAAGTTCCACGACACTGGGGTGGGTCAATCATCATATTTAATCTATTGTAACTCCTGAGGACAGTGATGCTTATCTGTTTTGATCACTTATGGCTTCCTTGTACATATAGTAGACCTTGAGTCAGCTGGCAATTGATAATTACTTTTAACTATGTAAATTGTCTCCTCACAGAAACCCTATGCTTGAGGAACCTTTATGCATGCATTACTTGCCCCACTTAATTTATACAAAAACTTAATTTTAATGAGTTTTAGTAAAATGTTGGGTAATAGAATCCACTGCGAGACATCATTTTTTTGAATCCACAGCTTATGCTTTTAGCTTTTCTTTGCCTGTATTATCCAATATGCGCCCCCAAAATATTATAGAGGTCTATACTATTTTTAGAAAAATGCATGTACACATGTGGCTCATTTCTACTTTAAGTTTGCAATGAATTCATTAATCATAAGAAGATTTAAAAAGAAAAAAACGTATCTCTGGATCTGAATTATTCTGTTACTCTGTGGAAAATGTATTGTCAGTGATCATTTACTTTGAAATAGAAGTACAGACTAACTCTCTGTATGTTTAAAGTTTCCTAAAAAGGCTTGTTTCTCAAATTAGTATGTTTACAGTTTAATTGAAGATTTTTGAAAATAAGTATTTCCATTAGACTTCACATTTTCTTTTTACTTAGCTCTGCAAAGCAATACAAATAGAGTATATCAAAACCTAAATTTTAGGAAGATGGACAGTAACTGTCTATCTTCCTAAGAGAAGTGATATATCACTTTTGCAAGAAGGTCATCGTCTTGAAAAATGACAACCCAAAAGAAATGCAATAGAGGATGTCTCCTCTATATTCACCTAATTTGCAAACATATAAACCAACATATTTAGTATGTAGCATATGTTCTTTGCCTCAGTCTCTCTGCTTCTCTGTGTCTCTCTGGTATACACAGTGAGATAAAAACAAGGCATTATTAAGGGAGTTATATAACAGACTGTTCTTCCTGTTAAATGTTTACTATTCAAAATGCACTGCAACCTTTAGGAATTCTAAGTTCAGGGATTTTTTTGTTTTGTTTTGTTTTCCCTAAAGTTACCAGAAGAGTATATTGCTTGCTAAAATGATTCTACTCCCAAACGAAGAAAGATTGAGCATTATAGAAAGATGATTATTTGCACATCCATCAATCACAAATTCTCCTTCAACTTGAAATGTCACAGTATCTAATTTCAACAGAGCAGTGTTACTGAGGCATGAATCTCTGTGATTTTTAAATTGAAAAAGACACTAGATATTCTAAGCTAAAATATAATTCCAGTGTTTTTCTGGTATAAATGAGAATTTCAAGGACTCAAAGATAGTATTTCTTCTGTCCTTCCCTTGAAAGCTGCATGGCATGAGTTCAGCATATTTTTAAAGACCTAATACATATTTCATTCGTATTCTGTTATCATTCACATAATTTTGAGCGCTATAAAACTGCATATGAACTTTGAAACCTAGTCTATATCTTGTTATATAGGACTTATGCTTTTCTAATTCATGCAAAACTACCTAATACTCTTTTCCAGCTTTCTTTATATCAGTTACTTTCCATTTGGTGAATCAAAATTTTCATATAACCTCAAAAGATAGAATCATAGAAATTGAATCTTATTTTGAAATTCATTTACTCTCCAACTTCTTTTTACAAAAGATATGATTTTGCTCACATGTAATGAAAAAGATAAAATGGATAGTGCTAGAATTTAGACTGGTGGAAGACAATTTTAAGAAAATAAGATTGAGAGTCAGATTAGCATAGAAAATTAGAGCATTTATAGTAAGGGAGCCTCAATAATTGCTAATGTTAAGTCTCACTTATGCCCCCATACTTCACAGAATGAGATTAGGAAAAACTATGCTTATATTTTTTCATATTCGAATTCTTCTAATTACCTCTGACATTATCTTAACTCAGTTATATTTGTAATGACCTTAATTCCTAATAAGGTCAAATTTACAGTTACCAGGGGTTAGACCTTGAACAAATCATTTTGGGGGATACAACTCAACCTATATTAATCATATAATAGTAAAAAGCACAAAATAAAATATAAAATTAAAAAAAATAATAGAAAGTCAAAACATTATCCCAAATAGTACAACTCAAGAGTCCATGCTCTTGGCTACTTGGCTTGCCAAGGGTGTTAATATAATATTCATAATGGTGTTGCTTAATTAATATATGCAAAGTGTTTAGAACGTTGCTTGGTAGAGACAGCCTTTGACAATCATAAAGTCTTGTTACAATTGTTATTTGCTTCAGTCTCTCCGAGACATAATCTTATCCACTTTCTGTTTGCCTGTATATAAACTGAAAAACAAAGTGGGATAAAGATAAATAATTTATGTTCTGATTGAATATCCATTATCAAGTGGTAAAATTAAATTCAATTGTAATTAACTGAAATTATGAAGGCTAATTAAAATAATAATGAAATATTGCTACGCAACTCTTAGATAAAATTCAAAACCCAGACAGTATTCAGTGCTAGTGAGGCTGTAGAGCACAAGCAGCTCTCACTCATTGTTGATTGGAATGCAAAATGGCAGAGCCTCTTTGGAAGAGTTTGGCAGCTTCTTACGAAGCTAAATATGTTCTTACCATATTTATGGTCCAATAATCACATTTTTTGGTATTTACCCAAATGAAAACTTATGCTAACAGTAACTTGTACTTAAGTACTTACAGCATTTTTATTCCTAATTGCCAAAACTTGAAAGCAACCGATACATATTTTGGTTGGTAAATCGATAAACAGTGGGATGTCCACATAATGAAATACTACCCAGCACTAAAAATATAGCGCAAATACAAGTTATTATGAGGAAAAAATAAAAAGCAGTCTGAAAATACTGTACAATATGATATCAACCCTATGACATTCTTGAAAAGGTAAAAAGATCAGTGATTTCCAGGAATTGTGTGAGGGAGGGATGAATAAATGGAGAACAGGGTTTTTTTGACACTGAAACTATTCTGCTTGATATGAATGCCTTTCGTTATACATTTAACTAAACCATCAAACAAGTACAACATCAAGAGCTAACCTAAATATAGACTATGGACTTTTGGCAATGTCATTAGTTTATTTACTGATCATAAAATAAACAGCACTCTGATTGCAGATATTAATGGTGGGGATGGTTGTTGTGGGAATATAAGATACAAGTTATCGGTGGGAACTCTGTTCTTTCCATATAGTTTTGTTGTGATCCTAAGGCTGTCCAAAGAAATAATATGCTAAAAGAGATTCACATTTAAA
Organism: Solenodon paradoxus; assembly: GCA_004363575.1. Taxonomy (NCBI): domain Eukaryota; kingdom Metazoa; phylum Chordata; class Mammalia; order Eulipotyphla; family Solenodontidae; genus Solenodon; species Solenodon paradoxus. The sequence goes on from RJWH01001465.1 coordinate 272,322, forward strand.
AATTTTTTTGCATTAAGTCTATATATTTGCTATATTGAAGATGCTTTATTATCTCTTCTCAACTGTTTAATGACAACCCAATTACAAAAGTCATTTATAACAGCTCTCAGATCAGAAGACTTTACATTTACATAATCAAAAAGAATTTGAAATAAGTATGTAAATAAACACAATTTTTATTTCAAGTAGGTTTTTAAAATTTTTTTAAAAAGAAATCAAAGAAGTATCAGGGGGAAAGATGATAAAAAAGGTACAACTAAGTCGAAATATTTTATAGAAGTAATCTAGATGACATATTCTAGAAGATTTCACTGACAACTGGACAAATTTCAATATCATGAAATAATAGCTTTATTTTATATGTAGAAAATTTAGAAGGAACCTAATATGTGTGAATTAATATTGCAGATATAACACATTTCTAGGAACTTTTATATTCAAAATAATCAAGCATGTCTCCTTTATACAACGTCATGAAATCAGAGACACATATAATCATGAAGTCTAAAAAGCATAGTTAAACTCATTATTTTATATTTCCCCTGCTGAATTGCATTTGATTGTACAAGTCACATGCATGACATTTAGGTCATACTGATAATGAACAGTGGGTTACTCACAGTTCTGGAGACTTTGCTTAAATCTGTTTTTTCCTCTCCCATTGTTTCTTATATTTGAGCCCTAAAGTTGATGAAGTCACTGATCTTTGACTCTAAGATCAATAATTCTTTGACAAAATTTAACATGTACTTTAAATGTAGTTCTGCTATACTTTTTAAAAAACTATACAAATCTATAATATTCTAATAATAGAACTACCATCTGTTAAATACTTCTTAGTGCCAGATACTATTCTAAATTATTGGTATGCATCCTTCCATTTAATCTTAGCAATAATCCTGCAAAAGAGATATTATTATTTTCATTATTTTACAAGTGGGCAGATTATTAGACTAACTTGCACAAGGTCATTCAGTTGGTGAATTCTGAAACATATGGTTCCCTGAATCAAGTGGTGTCTTAATCGCCACACTCTTATCCACTACATCACACACACGGTCTCTCGAAACTAAGTTTGAACTATATACCTATTGTTTACTAGAGTAAGTTGGTAAGAAACAAGACAGTGAAACCTAAAAACAGTTTCTTATGAAGAAAGTGATAATTATAAATTTTAAAAGGAGAGTAATCCAAGGAAATAGTTGAAGATAAACTTTTAAATATGAGAAAATTGGTAAACAATAAAATGGAATATCTAAGGAGGGGGCTTGTATGCATTTCAGAACCTTGTTGAAATATTAGTTAAATAAGATATGTGATAATTATATTTCTATTCACTGTTCTTTATTATATACTATCATGATTCTTTCAAACTTCTTATTTAGGAATTCATTTGAATAGTTGAGTCAAAGTACCAAAGTAGAATCTTCCCTCAAGTGAATTCCAGCATATATGCACATTGCTGAGAAGAAATTCCAGGTCAATAACTTCAGTATTCTTCAGAACTATTTAGCTCAATTGCCTACATTTTGTTGAATAAATATTTGGCAATTGAATTATTTTTGCTCTAGTTTATTTTAAAGAATGCCACCTATGTCCAATAATATCATTAAACATGTGCTCATTTATCTCATTAAACAAAACAAAAAGATAATCAATTCAATTAGTTATAACTTTTGTATCACATTTTTAAAAAGGCAAACGCAAACAAGCAAAAACAGAAAAATACAATTTCACAGTCCAATTTAGAAAAGTGACTAGGAAAGATTAATACATCAGGCTATTCTATTAACAAAATAAATTAATGATGAAGAATGTTATAATAATTGCTATGAGGTTAATCCAAATGCTTAAACTCTTATTTTCCCAGAGGCAATTATCTGATTCTAATCATCTGTTTCCCAGATATATGTGGGAATCCTATCAGTGTGTAAACATACCTCAAGTCTGACTGCCTGTTTATGTGCTAAGAATATAATGCAGTCAACATTATAATATTTATTTCTTGCTATTATCTTATGTTGTATCCACATCATCTATTATCATATAAAGAATTATAGATTATATCCATCATCCAGGAATCTTTGATTCTTTTTTAGCCTAGTTAATGATAAAGCAACTAAATCAAAATTGACTTTTCTGTAGCAAATTCCTCATCTTTTCCTTCATCAGATATTTATGGGACTTGGATAGAGATGTGCACTTCTGCATTAACAATGCACCCCTGCTATGTCTACTTCAGGTCTTTTAAAAACAAGCATCATGACATGAATTTTTCAGGTATGGTTATAGAGAACAGAATTCATATTTACAAGAAAAAGTGCAGAGGATGAGCTGAGTCTTCTTAGTGTTTTATTAATGGTTTAAATCATGTTATCTACATTTCAGCTACTGAATTATCTTCTTATCAGTACTATAGTCTTTTCTCATTCATTCAAATAATAGACATTAAAATCAGAAATTGCCCCATACTAGATTTTTTCTTTACAGTTGTGCTCTTAATTTTTATACTGTATATTTCTAATATATGAATGGGGAAAATAACACAAGGATATTTGCAGAAATAATTATAAAATTGTAGTATTTACTAGACAATGATACAATTCATCCTAATCACATACTAATTTAATTAATACTATTTTTTTTGCATTTTAAGGATGAATTTATAGAAATGCAAAAAGTTTAAATATAGATATCTGACCATACAAATACACAATCAAAACTAATACCTTCATCATCATAAAAACAGTTTTACAAGCACTCCTTTCATTTTGAAGTTACTTCCCTTTTGAAATATTTACAGATAATTATTTTTCTGACCCAAACCTTTAAGATATAGAGTGAGATATTTAGTGAAATTGAATATAACATTATTTTACTTTCAGGTGTATAATGATTTGATATTTGCATACACTGCAAAATAATCACAACAAAAAGTCTAGTGAATATTCATCATCATGTAATTAATTATTTTCATTTGATGAAGACTCTTACATCTGTTGTTTTAGTAATTTCCAAATATACCATACAGTATTAACTGTATTATTGTGTTATACATTATACCCCATGAGTTACTTATTTTATAACTGGAAATTCATACTTTTGACCTCTTTAATCCATCCTTCCTCATTCTTCCAACCCTTGTCTTCTGGCAACTACCATTTTATTCTCTCTATATATGAGCATATATACATGTTTTGGGGGGTATGTTTGGGTGTATTCATTTTTATAAATAATTGAGTTCTTACTTTGCCCCCAACTGACTCCCAGGATGAGCTATGCAGGTCTCAATTAAAATACTTGAAAATTTCCATGCTTCCTTGCTCACATTCTAGAGTTCTAAAAACATGATACTCATTTAACCTGTCTTTTCCAAATGACTAAAGCCCTTAATTGGGTGGTCATATGTAACACAATGCTATAGACTTCCTTTGTTAAATTAATTATACAGATACATGTCCAACGTCTACTAGACAAAATGCCAATGACTGTGGGTCCAATTTCCAATACACTTTATGCAGAGACATTTATGTACAGATATCCAAGATCTTATCAAGTAATCTGAATGGGACACAAAAGTAATAAAGTATTAACTATGTAGGATCTGAGTATCATTTCTGTCCTTGAGGAGCTGAAGCACTATTTGAGTTACTGATCCTGAAAAAGTAATGACTACTGGTGGCTTTGTCACTTTCCTGGAGTTTACTTTATTGTGTTGTGCTGAGAATAGAAATCCCCAAATAGCTTTTTAGAATGGCCTATTCTAAAAGAAAAGGGAGAGATGAATCATAAAAAACCTCTTCCTTGTAAAAGTTATTGTTTCTCCTATTGATCTTTCTAAGTATTTTCAAGTAAAAAGTGCAAGCTGTTGAAATGAGCTTGGGAAAGATGTAGTATATACCAGCATACACTGTCCCCAAACAGACATTTACATAAAGAGGAAGCATAACAAAACACAGCAAAAGAAAGGCAAAGGTTAACAACAAGAAACCAAGTAACATTAAAAATAAAAATTGTTCACAGATTTTTCCCTCTCACCTAGTTTTAGCTCCTAATCAATTTCAAGTTTCTTCACCTCCAAGTTTACATTGTTCTTTCCTAGTCAGTGAATTTTTAAAGAAGTTAATCAGCAAATTTAATCCCCACATTCCAGAGGTAACTTCAGAAAATTCATCTTGGTGTACCCCAGTGGAATAGCAGTTGGGTCTACTTCCTCCCACCAGCAGAGACCACATACATCCAAGGACCCCGATTAATGTCCCAGAACTGGAGTAGCATCAACCAAGATGAACAACTAAATAAAAAATATATATACAAATCTTTCTTTTTCTTTCTTTCTTCCTGCCTCGGCTCATCTTCATTCCTGTTTGTATCTTTCCTTTAAATTAAATCAAAATTATCTGTATTTGTTTTAATTATTTCATAAAACTAAAAATTTTGATAAACTTTATATGAGTTAATGCAATTTAAACCCAAATAAAAACATTGCTATCTTCCACTTGTATTTTTTTTTTTTAACTAAAATATCCAGGGGCAATTGTAAAACCTCCTGACACTGATTAGAAACATGCAGTCTGTCAGAAGTTTCAATGATTCATCTCATATAATACTTACGTCAATCCTTTGAAGTGTTAGCACTGCTATGACCATTTTATACCAGAGAAAACAAAGAAAGATGATCAGGATCACACAACTGTAAAGAATAAAATTCAGGATTAGAAGCAGAGAACATGTCAGAGTTTCTATTGTGAAGCATTACAATATATTGCTACCCACTATATTTGTGACATTGGCCAGTGCTCTTCTCATTTGCACTTGGTGGAGGAGCGATGACAAACTGCGTCAATTCAACAAAAGTGTTATGGCAGAGCCTCCGGACCACAAGAAGACTGGCAGCTGGACACTCAAAGGTAGAGAAAATGGCACTTTATTGCAAGCACAGGTGCTACCTCAGGGTATTGTCACCCAAAGCTGAGCAACAAGGGGGTTTAGGGGAGCTCTTTTTATACTCTTGAGGTAAAGATTCACCTCCTTGGCTATGTGTGGTTTCTACCTATCAGTTATGTACAACTGCAGAGTAGGGAGGCGATACTTACTTATCCTTACAATAACAGGACATAGCTGCAGTCTCCATAGAACAAGACATAGCTACTGCCTCTGTAGCACTGTGGAAAATTCCTGGCAGACTAACTTTTGCATTGGTGTCAGGGGAAATGTCTTCTAACACATTTCTCCCTTTTGATCCTCAAATTGATTCATAGCCTTGGGGATTATACAGGGATTATACAGAAAACTCTAAACTGGAGGTGAGAGCAGGGATGAAAAGTCTTCTTAGCCCAGGGGGTTGTAATGGCAGTTTGGTGACCTGATCTGGAGTAACATCTGAATCTTCAAGGTCTTCAGGCAGAAGGAGATAAAACCGGTGAGTAGCTGAGGATGCCGGGACTGAAAAAGAAAGTAAATAAGGGGCAAAGCCACAACAACCAGTTAATGTTTCCAAACCAGGAGCTTCAGAGATCAGATGAATCAGTGAGATTCTGGTTCTGAACCTTGTAAAAGCATTCATAATCTTCTATGGACATGCTCATAAGGCTGGTATCCTGGCCTGACAGTCAAGGTACCAGGTATAAAAGGGAGAGCTATAAAGCTATAAGCAATAATGTTTGGGTGTCAGAGAAATTTTCGGCAGTTTGCAGCATGTTGGCAGAAATGGATCTGCTATACCAACGATCTTCATTGACTGAAAAGCAACAGGGGCCCACAGTGCTGGTGAATAAGAGTAAAGGGGAGGAGCAGGGCCCAGAACAAAATGAGAAACAGGGTCAGGCTCAGCATCTGCTGGCGAGCCAGGTGGGTTGTTGGTCTCCACAAGTCTCTTCAGAATTTATGTCAGTCTGAGATGAGTGGGAGACAGTTGCGGGGAGGTCCAACATGGGCAGTGTTCAGAGGTGCCCTCCTTCCACTTAAGTGGTTTGTCGTCAGTTGGTAGGCTGCTTCCAAGAGTGGTGGATCCGGGTGCTCATACCAGCACCATTAAGAGCTGTGGGGATGGTTAGTATGATCAGACAGGGCCCTTTCCAGGTCAACTTCAGGGGCTCCTTGGTCCCCTAGTTTGTAGGGTTGTACAATTATTCCTAAGAAGATGGGTAGTCTCTCTATTACTCATCTATGTATTTCAAGGATTGTTTTTCCTATTCCCTGCAGTTCTTTCTGGATTTCTAGGTTTCCTAGTTACTTTAGGTCCCCCTTAGGTCTACTTAAGGGACACGGGGGTTTACCATATAGAATCTCAAAAGGGGAAAATCCTGTTCTCGCCCTAGGAGCACAGCATACCCATAGGAGAGCTAAGGGCAGTATGTCTGTCCAAGGTAGACTAGCTTCTTAACATAGCTATAGCTTCTTTGAGGGTCCAGTTCATGTGTTTCGCATTTCCTGAACTCTGGGATGAATAGGCTGTGATAACAGGACATAGCTGCAGTCTCCATAGTACCGTGGAAAATTCCTGGCAGACTAAATTTTGCATTGGGGTCAGGAAAAGGTCTTCTACCACAAAAGATTTATTGAGCATCTACTAAATGCAAGACATTTTACCAGCTATTGATAATAAAACCTAGAAGTTTTTTGTCTAATTGTTGTAGATATCTATGTCAGTCTATTTCTGGGAGTTTATTAATGTACTTACACATTATGGGTTCATAAATATGATCCTTCTTCCTAGATACATTTCATTGTCCAGCCAGAGAGAGTACCTATTCGAATCCATTTGCTTTACTTCCGCTGGGCTATATCTAATTGGTCCAGGGTCAGGAAACTGATATGCCTGAGCCAATCAGCGTCATTTTCTAGTAAATGTAAATTTGGAGTTGGCAATTCTAACTCTGGTTGAAGAGATAATTTAAAAACTCAGAAGACCTTGGTGACACTATATTTTTGCTATTATTCTGAAAAATAGCTTGTCTAAAAATGAAAAATAAAACAGACTAACATTGAGAAGCAGTATGAAAGATAGACTCGGTCATTTATTTCCAGTTGTTTCTGAGACCCAGCTGCATCTCTGTCCTTGATTTCTAAGGGCCCTTGAATCCTCTAAAATATGCTTTCCTCTTTGCTTAAGCCAGTTCAAGCTGAAAATCTGTTAGTGTCCATCCAAAAGTTTCTAAGTATAATAACAGAGACAACATAACTTTTCAAGTCCTAAATCTCTGCAAGGATTTTTCCCAATTTTTTTCCTAATGGGAGCATTTTGGACATGAGAGAGGTTAGAGCAAATTCTTTATTTCAGAAGTCAAAAGGCCTTAACTTTTTGGATAAGAGGTTAATGACTACTAATTAGATCTCTGAGAATTTTTTCAAAGATCTCCAAACTTGGGATTCAATATAGTTCTCAATTTTATCTTCCTACCTTCCATATCATTCATTTAAACTCACACTATAATAACATGTCTTTATCACCAAAGGCATCGTTCTTCTCAAGTAGGTTGACATCCAGCTGATAACCATTAATATGATAGTTTTGTCAATGTTCATTCTGACTGGTCAGACATTGATTTTGTTCAGTCAGTGTTCTTGTCATATTTGATAAATATTTTAAATTTTACCTTTAAAATTTAGGCAACCATTATATGTATTTCCAGTAGCTTAGTATATCCTTCTGCAATTGACTCAGTGGCGGATTCCAATTCAAGCATTTTGTTATTCAGCATATATTGAGCACATTTGGCTGTGTGAAGAAGGCTTCAGGGTAAGAGTGAAGCAGGTATACCCGTTGAGGGGTGATTATGAGAGTATAATGAAAAAACATCAGACAACATCAGAGATGATGATGGTAGCAATGCAGATGGTAAGAACTACTATGTTCTGAGATAGAGACAAAAGTATTTGGAATTTAAACAACATCTTTCTGTGAAGCCCTCCATAACAATATAAGCAGAGTTATTTTCTCTATCACATGTGCTTCATGGCATGCTATTAACATTTCTAGCCTTTTTGCAATGTAATAATGATGTAAATGGTTGACTTTCCTCCCACATTTTGATCTCTTTTAATTCAGGCGTCTTATTCTTTTCATCATTCTTTCTCAATTTGGAACAATGTCTAACATATACTAGAAAAATAATCTGCCTCAAGAGAGAAAAGGGAGAAATTATATGGAAAGAGAAAAATAATGAGAGAGGTAGGAAGGGAGAAGCATCTTAAGCAAGGAAGAGGAGAAAGCACTGTTATTTATTTATTTTGGTTGTTACCCTCCAGCCCCAGATCACAAACCAGGGTTCTTGAAGTTTATATGTTCCACACCTTAGCCATCAGCTTAGAGCCTGAAGCACCAAGGTGCATCATAAATACAAACTTTTTAACTGAAAAAGAATGTGCATATTACTGATATGTATTTGGAGACCATGCTCTTTCTTCCCTCAGCAATGCAGGTCTCTTTTCCAAATCTTAACACAAGATATAAGTCATTGGATTGCCCAGATACCTCAGAATTTACCACCATGTAAAATCTCCATACGTGTTATTATTAAATCTGAGTTTTTCTCTTTCTAATCACACTTAATGTTAATTTGTTCATTCATCCAGCCTGTGAAAAACCTAAAAAAATATGGGGGAACCTTTCTTCTGATTCCCAAACAAGGACTAAAACAAATGTTCTAAGTCTCTCAGAACTGGTCTCTTGTAGATACCCAGGTCTGACAGGAAGAAGCCAAGGGACAACCATGTGCAATTCCAAAGGAAAAAGGGTTCTAACGCTTTAGCTCTTCTCTTAAGCAAAGAAACCATCTGCCACACGCTGAGGCTCCATCAGTCACCTAATCCAGAGTAGTCTTCTTATCCTATTCCCTAGTAGAAAGTAAAAAGGAATGTAATTGCTCTTTGCTTTCAGAGTGTAGGGGGAAATGTAGGGCCCCAAAGCAGCAGTCTCCAGGTTTCCTTTTTAGTCCAAGACCTTCCAAACAAATAAAGTTCCTGGGAAAAGTCATGTAATCCCACCTAATGTTTTCCCCAATACAACAAGTATCTGGGATTATTAAGAGATAAGAGCAAATTTAGTAATAAAATACATATGGAGAACTTGCATGGTGTTAAATTCTGAAGTAGCTGGAGCAGACTACCTTTCTATCTTGAGCTAAGGCATGGAAATCAGAGGAGAAAGAGAAAGCAGTCTTCACATGGCTGAGAGGAATGACTTATCTTTAATAAAAATGAAGATAAATAACTCCCCTCTTTACATTCTTCTAGAGAATAGGGACAAAAAAAATTTCTTGATTAGGTTAAGACCCCTAAGTCTTCAGGGGTCTCCATGCTTCTTTGATTAAGGGAAGGGCTAAAGGGTTAGAGGAATTAGAGTTTCTCCTTTGTCTCTGGGGTTGTCCATCCCTGTCTTTGGTTTTCATGTCAGAGTGGAGACCAATTCAGAGAGACTTGGGGTGTTCTGTTTTAATCCCCTAACAGTCAATGTAAGTTCGCCATATGTGTGTCATTACACATGATATTTTCTTCTACTAATTCTGTCAGATGTTTATCTCCTTGTTTGTCTTGCCTTCTGAAGACCCTCAGAAGGATGTGAGAGTTTTCCCTATGCCTCAACACATGACAACCCTCTACTCCCCCCAAAATCCAAAGCTCATTCTTAAGTGAGTGTAAGAGAGAAGATGATAAAACCATAATCCTTGGTTATAAACTTTCTATCCAAAAACATTCACCTAAATATAGTAACTTTTGATAATCTTATGAAAGCAGACCAGTATCCTAAAGCATCAAACCAGAGGAAGCTAAAACATTTTAATGTTTAATAAAAAATAATGAAAATACTATATTTTCTAAAGATCTGTCAAGGTGAATCTGTGGAGCTACTTTTCTTGCTTTAGTAAGCATTATAGACTCATACCTCCTACATATTTGAATTATCAAGCATCTGGTTATTAACTGATAGTGATGAATTAATATAGCTGTAAGTTGTTGAATATTAATTTCATGCTAGAAACAAGTAGATGATTGATATGCATGAGAAATGTAAAAACTACATATTGTATTAGATATGATAGTCTTATTTTATTCTAGCAACTGAGCTGGGGTAAGAATTATTATTTCCATGTGATGCTAAGGGATCACTTCTTAGAGCTGATAGCTATATCACCTCTGATGTTACAAAGATTGCAATACTCTCTTATTTATTCCAAAATGCTAACTGGTCTCTCTAAAGGTAGAGTAGATTTAAATATCATAAACAACTATAACATTTACCCAGAGTCTAGTTATTTTAGTTATACTGTTCTATTTCTTTTTCTAATAAAAGACTAGAAATTTAATTATGTTCATTTATTAACAAAAAAACTCTTGTAAAATATCAGCTTTTTAAGACATATAGCTAAATCAGTCATGAAAAGAGCATAACTATTCTTTCAAGTGCTACCAAATTCATTTGCTTAGACCAATCTTTTAAATGAGCAAATAACTATGTAGAAGATCTGGCTGACACATTTTCCTCAATGAGGCATAAGAATAATTGCACTTTCATTGGAAAAAATGGAACAAATGAAGATTCTTTTAGTGACACGTACACACACACATTAACATATGTATATGTGTATATATATAATGTATCATAAGGATGAGATATGAAATAATGTTTTGAAGCAAAAACTTCCTATATTATATGTTATACATAGTCATTCATTTATTATGTATATACATAAATGGAGTCTAGAACATAGATCAATTTTAAAAGAAAGCTAATTTCTATCCCTGAAAATAATCAATCTTTTGATTTTTTATTAATTCAAAATCAATATATTATAAAGTAAACAAGCTGCCCAGAAATATTAGTAAAAGAAATACAACCAATGAAATGCATGCACTTTTTGTTGATGCAATTTCATTTATTTTGTCAATAAATTCGTAATGAAAATCATTTGATTTCTCTTAAGCTTGAGAAAAAGAACATGATAAAACTAAAAGGTCTAATTGTTTTTTCTGTCTTTAATTGTCCTAGAATTTATCCTATCAGATTGATCAAGTTATTTTCAATAAATTCCTCCTATGTTATACGGTTTATTTTTGCTTTGAAGAAAACAATTTCTGATCCCGAATATTGGTTATGCAAAATTATTCAAGGCAGTAATGTTACTTAGTATCTGAAATTATAATGATTTTTTTGTGAGTCAAAAAGTATGCAATTTTTCTGGCTTCTCAATTGTAAAGCATGCCCTTAATTCCATAGTTATTCATCACATACCAACCTTCACTGTTTGGAAAACTGCTTATTAGTAAACTTTTACTCATTTTAAAACTCAGATCGCCATTGACTGTATACATTACTCCACATAGCCCATACATGATATTAACTAGGGTTCAGTTTAATGATCCTGTTGTATGGCTAGTGGTTGAAAATCAATTTTCACTCTTAATTTTTTGGTTGAAGCATCTTTTTTTTCTGTAAGTTTTATCCAATGAACTAAAAGTAAAGCGCTATATCTTCTGTAAAATTTCTGAACCAAAAAACAGTAAATATGCATTAAGATCTTTATTTTGAAATGTTTTAATGAATCTTTTTGCTTTCAGATGAAGCACATGACAAATACATGTTTGCAGTTTGTTTCATCATTGACACTGGCACACATAGCTACAAGGGAAGTTTCATGCTTCCTTTAGTTGTGCATTCAGGTTAGATCAATTAGGAAAAAAAATTGTGGAACAAAGCAAACCTCAACACAATTATGCAAAAACGCTTAGGTTTTTTTCCTTTAAATTTTATGTAAACTCTCAACAGGTGTATAATATAATATGGAAGTTTGCAAAAACACTCGAAAATATAAAGGCAATAATTTTCAGGATCATATATGTCTGTTATTTATGATTATCATTTAATATATTCAAAATAAAATAAGAAGGCTATTCTGATTTTATTAGCTATATAGTAAACCATTAATACATTAGAGAGAATTTTTTTTTAAATCTTTAAGCATTACATAATCTAGTGAACTGGGAACTCTTCTCTTTGAGACAAACAATGTAAAATTGAATGAAAACTTCTCACCAAGTTAGTTCAACAGAACACAAGTACTAAATTCCATTTCTGGGTTCTCCACCAAAATCAACTGCTTAAAAGTAATAACTAAGCCTAGAGGGGCAGTAATAAATAGCATTGTATTAAGCAAACATATTCTACTTTAAGATGAATCCAATACATTGCTCTCCATAAGTATTATATTTTATTCAGCATTGTGATAAATATTTAATTTTCATTCTAAATTATCCCTTTAAAGTCCAAAATATTCTGCCCAAATCCTTAGAAAAATTGTTGAGCAAAGATTAGAAATCATTAGCACTGAAATATTCTCTTTCACTTACTAGTTGTTAGACATAGGGCAAGTAATTTAATCTGTGATTCAGTGTCCTCAAAAGGAAAACAAATATGATTTCAATTCCTATATAAATTGAATAAATATTTTATTAACAGCTAGTATAATAATTTGGGGCAGAAAGCATATACCTTTTCAAATATATTCATTTGGAAAATATATTGATAAACCTCTTGTCAAATGAGAAAGGTGTTTTCATGTAACTATGAGATACATTTATTTTGCTTCTGAAATGTTGGGAGAGAGAAAACATCATTAACAAAAAGAGAGAAAAGAGAAGAGAACAATGGAATGGAAATTGGGTGAGAGGATTAACTGTATGATGAAGGATAGAACTGTACTTTTGGCGGTAAATTTATCATAGTATATACAGATATTAATTTATGATGCTGCATACCTGAAATTTATTTGAAGATGTCATGAAATGTACTTCTATAAAAATTTCTTAAAAAATGAAAAGCAGGGGCATCTTAGTGGAATTGAGGTTTGGTCAGCTGCCTTGGGCCAACACAGCACGCATATGTTCCAAAGAGTGGGGCTCCTGTCCTGGGGTGAGGGAAATAACCAAGATGAACAACAAAGAACACAATGAAGTGATTCTGTCTCCTTTCTCACTGTTACTTAACTGTGTGCCTCTATTTACCTTCATTCCTGTCGGAAACTTTCCTTTAAGAAAAATCAAAATAAAAAAATAAACAAAACAAAATTCTTAAAATATAAGAAAGTGGTTGTCAAAAGGAAATGGGGGTAGGGAGTTAAAATTGGATAAAAGGAATCAATTGTATGGTGAAGGAGGAAAACAGAAACCAGACATTCCTGGTATAAACATAAAGATGTTGATTTGCAATGCTGTGGACCTAAAACGTATATAATCTGATAAATTAATGCTACTTCAGTAAATATTTAGAAAAGAAAATAACTAAAAGGAATGTGTGAGTTATCAGACTGCATGGAGAAACATTCAGTAGTGTTTTCCTCTGTATGGTGCTCTGAGAACACTTGAAAATCAGGGATGAATGGTGCTGAATTTGCAGTGATTTGAGCGCAATGTGCAAACCTTTCCCTGTTTAGGGGATCACTCCAACCAACTATTCACTAAAGTCACTGGACTCGGTAATCTTTTATAGGTCTTGTTTTACTATTTTATTATGCAAAAAATAAGAAAAAGGCCCAAACTTTGTGATGTAGAGAAATGAACTGCTCTGTTAGAGAAAGGATGAAGGAGGTAATCACTCCCTAGGTATTAGAAGAAATCCTAGGACTGCTTTAGATTTCCATGAATATAGTACCAGGATTTTTTCAGTAATCTTATCTAGATATAAAAGGGTAAGGTATTTCATAGCTGATATTGACTTTGTGGCTTTAGCCATAATTTGTTTTAAAACCACTTTGGTTTTAAAAGGAAATTTTGGGTAGATCATCTCCTTTGTTTTTCCTAGAGCTCTATGTAGGCAGGAAGACATTCTTTATTCCACTTTAAACATTAGAAAACAGTCTTTAGAAGATGAAGAATTTATCCAATATGATGTGATATAATAAGAAATACATATTTGATATTTATCTCGTTGCTCACATAGAACTCTTAAAAGTAAGAGAAAAGTATTTTGTTTATAATAAACCCCTTTCTACCAAACTTGTTATGACTTTTGACAGGTCCTTAGGCAGCTTCTAGATAGAAGCTGGTTGCTAGAGGAGTCGACCATTTATGATTATAGGGTTGGAACTTTCATTTCTACTTTTTTGACCTTCTAGGAGTGACAAAAGGAATTTGTAAGTTGTCCATGGCTAGTGAACCAATCATTCTTCCATAATAGAACACCCATAAAAAATCTTAAAGACATGGTTTGGTGACTCTGGCTTGCTGAACACATAAATATTTAGGGCAGGTGGAAATCCCCAAATTAAAAAGGAGTGGAGCTCCTGAGTTCAAAAACTTCCAGACCTCTCCATGTGTACTTTATCTAACCGTTCCTTTGCCTCCCTTATCATACCACTTAGAATAAGATGATGATAATAAACAAAATGTTTCCCTTAGCTCTGCATCATTTAACAGGAAATTGTCAAATATGAGGAAGGAAATTTGGAATCTCTGATTCAAACCCAAGTCAGAAAATACATATGAGTAAACCAAGGACCCATTACTGGTAACTGGCATCTGCAGTATGGGGCAGCCTTTGGGAGTAAGCTCCCAACATTGTGAATCTGCGATAGCTTCAGGTAGTTAGTACCAAAATGGAATGAAATTGTAGGAAGCCCAGTTGGTGTCTTCAGAGAATGAAATTTGATTGGTGTATAAAACCTACTCAATTGATAGCATAAATTTTGTGAGTAGAGAAATGTTTACCTATGTCAGACAAGTTAGTAGAACGAAGAGAGGTGAATAACCTTGGTCTCGTATTCTGTGCACAGGAACAAGAGACTATTTCCTCATAAATGTCCCATTTATGAAAACTGAAACTTATCTTTCAACCAATAAACATTCACTAAAAGACTCTGTCCCTCCTTGAGCCAATAAACTTTCTGCTTGAACTTGTCAAAAGTTCAGAAATAGATGAGGCAAAACCAAAGTACTACCTTCTTGTGATTGGTGAAAGTTTGCTGTACACACACCAACGAGGATAGCTTGCAAACTGGGAGAACTTAGACCAAACCACGACATGAAGGTCATGGGTATATTGGTACAAAAATGCTTAGCCATTGGGAAAGCAGTGACTATTTTTCACATTGATTGATTATTATTAGACTTCTCTTAAATAGGAAAAGGTTGCCTCATACTAGTCTGCTTTATGACTAAACTGGAATTTTATGCTTAGGGAAATTTCAGAACTGGTTTGTTTATTTTTTATTCAAACAGACTCGAACTAAAACATCCCCTCTTTATAGTCCCTGCCAATAAGCACAGTTTACCCTACACCCTCAAGAGACTCATCTATAACTTGCTACAATTTTCATGACCAAAATTGCCATTTCTTTGCTATTCTTGAATAAACTCATTTTTTGAACATTTTGAGCTTTCCTCAGTTTTTTCTCTTAGTTAGATATAGTCCACTATTTTCTTCTTTCTTTTCCAGGAGCATCTGTTCAGTAATGAAAGAGAAATGGATCACAAGCTCATGACTTAACTTACCCCATTTCAGTACTTTATAGCACAGATCACTATTTGCTGTCAGAGTAATTACCTAAACCCTTAAGTAATGTTCTTTCATAACTTTATGTAAGTTGGTCAAAGCTATACTTACAAAATAAAAGGAAAACTTTATTCCATGGTCATGCAAGAGAAAGTAGTTCAGTGGAATAGAAGTCAGCAATCTTCCACTATCCTGCAGTCCACTACAGACATGATTCACCAGCCTTTGTTGGGTTAGTGAAGAACAGGCTCAAAATACTTCCTCTTTCTCTCAAGACCATTTCCTGCCCAGTGATGCTCTGTTATTAAATAATTGCTTATGTTTGATAATCTTTATCTTTAAATATCTAATTTTGAAAGTGAAGCCCCTTTACTGGAACCCTGTCCTATGGTCTGTCCAGTTCAAATGTTACCAGTGTAAACACCTCTGTTGGATGATGAAAACATGGGAGTATGTGTGTCCTGCTGCTTACCTTTTTGTAAAATTTCCTTCAATAAATAGCATGCTTATATTTTTGATGGCAGTTGTATGAACTGCTATTTTCTTTTTGATCAACAATCATCAGATGGGACTTGGCACAAATCTTTATGTGGACTGTTTATTGCATCATAACATTATCTAAGGTTCAGGTGTGTATCATTTATAATAACACCTGTGTTACTATAATAAGACCAGCACTAAAAGTTAAGCTAATAACATTACATACCATTTTAAATGGGACAGTGCCATTTATTTTTCATGTTTTCTGACCATACCATTTTAATATAAAAGTCACTTTGTCTCAGGACTATCTTTAACATGGTGCAAAGTGGGCATTTGAGTTACCCCAGGTCCAGTCAGTTGAGGGGGCCCAAAAGTAATTGCCCCTTTTGCCCCAAGTTTAAAGATGGCTCTTGATGGCGCTAACTGCAGTGAGCCCCTTGCTACGACTGTTCTTGCTCTCTGTGAGGGAACAAGAGCCATATGGGAAGATATCCCCCACCCTGTGTGCCTGTTTATTCAAAGGGAACAGAACACCACAGTGTGGTTGAGTCACAGGTAAGTACTCTAGGGGTGATAGGGCATTTCGGGCTTGAACCAGTTATTGAGCATTTCTGGCCAGGGATGGTTAAAGTGTCATGAATTTTAGCCGGACATTTAGAGCAGGGCTTATAGGGGCTCCACATGTAGTTTTCACCTTAGTTGCCAAAGCTCCTTGCAAGAGTCCTGCTCATTTGTAAGAAGTCCTGCCAGGCCACATGCCATTACTGTGAGATCACTGACGGGCATCACATAGTGCTTGCTTCTGCCCTGACTGCTCTGCTTCTGCTCTGACTGCTCTGCTTCTGCTCTGACTGCTCTGCTTCTGCTTGCATCGCTTCTCCTCCACTCCCCTTGGTCGTCAGCGCATGACCTCGTTCTCTTTGGCCATCCCGATGTCCTGTTTTTGTCTCAGAGAAATATGGTCAGCCACCCTTGACCGTATAATGGACCCCTTTTTCCAGATCCTCCCCTTTTTGGTAAACACTAATTTGGTTTTAAAGTCTAAAAGTTCGCTTTTGTTTTACTTAGTTCAATAGTTTTGTTTCTCTCTATACCACATATGAGTGAAATCATACATGGTTTTTTTTTTTTTTTTTCTATCTGACCATAATTACTTCTAGGTCTATTTGTGTTGCAAATTGCAGGACTTCTGCTGTTGCTGCTGCTTCTTTTTCATAACTGAGTAATATTTCTTTGTGTATAGATCTCATATATTCTTTAATCATCATCTGTTGATGGACACTTAGGTTACTTGCAGCTACTGGCTATTGCAAATAATGCCATAATTAACATAGATTTCTTAATAATAATTCCAGAATTATTTTAGGGTAGTGTGTTCTAAACCCCAATAGATGTGATTAAAAGTATTAAGGTTAATATTAATTGCATCTACCGTAGAAAGTGAAAAACATGACCTTAAGTCTTATAGTCTATAACCAGGGGGTTGTTCTATAATTATGATTATTTTCTTGAGACTTTCTGCTGTAGCTCTTCTTCTTCCTCATCTTCTTTGTCTTTGTGCTCTTCTTCTTTAAGGAAAGCAGTGGAAAGAAATGAAAGTGAGCAGGTAGACAGGCAAAAAGAGAGAGAGAAGAAGCATTTATTTTATTTAGTCGTTCATCTTGGCTGCTTCTCCTGCCCTGGGTCTCAAACATGGGCCCTGGGGATACATGTGGACTTCCTCCATTAACCTTATCTGTTAGCCTTCCAGGGCACCCATATATCATATTCTGCAAAAGCCAGAATTTAAAATTTTTTAAAGGTAAACTTTCTAAGATTCTCAGCACCTTAGAGCTGTTGTTACCTAAACTCACTCCTATAGTAAATGGCAAGAGGAAACCACAACTCTTCCTCTTGGAAGTGTACCAGGCAGCCCTGATAAGCAGCAGGGCAAAGAGAGACTCAAGCAGATGTTAACGGGTGAGAGATACACATTTTGCAATGAGTCGAAGCACAGAAAATTCCTCCTACACCAGGTAAAGAAAGATAAGAGCTGCTGTTTAGAAGAGACGGCATCTTCTCAGGAGAAGTGAGTCATATGCTATTTGAACTAAAGCCAAAAATCATAAATTAGAATGGAGTTCTGTAATAAACATCAGTTCATTTTTATTTATTAACCACGGTCATTTATTTAAGCTAAAAATCCTGTGAAGGAGTCCATATTTCCTTTCTGCTGTTGATCAAAGAACATATTAAAATGTGGGAGAGGAGGAGGAACAAAAGGTATTTATCTAATCCATTCCACAAAATCAATCCCCTTTTACACCCTTGTCAGCAAAACCATCAGATAGACCCATCACTTGACAGTTTGTTTTTATTAAAATTATCTCAGTGAATAATAGCAATAAACACATTGAGTATCAAGGGGGAAAAAGACCACTAAGAAAGCCTGCACATCACAACAAATAGACTACACTAGGTTTCAAAAAAGGTCTACCACCCAAAAGAATTGAGAGCTTAATGATATTTTTAGATGTACTTTATTTAGTGTTAAAGTCTATGTCTTATTAGAATGTTAACCTCTTAAAGAGGTAGGCATATTCAGAATAGCTCTGTTAAAAATTAGTCAAACGTTTTGGCAAACATTTCCAACCCCCTGTCCTATCTTTTGTCCTAATTATCTCCCTCGTGTACTTCATATTGGGATCTTGTCTGTGGATTCAGCACAATTTTGTCTAAAGTTTGTGGTAATAATTCTGTATGCCTTAATATCTGCACACTATGTCTCTCCTATAAAGACTTTACCTCAGCAAGTAGATACCTTCTTAATATTCATAGAAGATAGCAAGGATAGTAAGAATTTCAGTGACATATTAGCAAATTCTGGGAGAGAAAGCTTTTATACGAAGCCACTGAAAATTGCTATCAGCAACCAAAAATGAAGGCTATATTGTATTCTCTATAATTGCCAATTAATGGTCTATTGTACTTCAATATATTTATTTATTCTTTAAAATGTAGGCAGAGTTTTAGAAACTCTCCACATCATCATATTTCAGTTTATCTGACTCTGAAATATGTCTCAAATTTAATAACTCTTCTAACTCTAAACCTACTGCCTCTTTTCAAGACTGGCTGTATTTCCCCTAGACTGTTCATTAGTCTGCTGCCTTGACAATCAGCTTTTAGCACTGCTCCTGGCCTAAACTCTCTTTAGTATTCATGCTTCTATCTAAGCTATCTAAATTTGTTTTAAAATTTCATAAAGAGTCCTTTCAACTAACTCCTCATAGCCTGTAGGGCAAAATGTAAAATCCTTGGGTATGAGACCATATCATGCCTTATTCAACTCTGTAGATTTATTGCCTATTTCTGTCTGGTTCTGAGAAGGTACTCAAGGCGTATTTGAGAAATGAAATGAATGATCCAAATATTAGAAGAGATACCTGCCTGTTAAGAAGGCTAAGAAGAATTTTACTATTCTCTTAGAGACTATTATTTGCAAGAAGTCAACTTGCATTTTTTAACTTACAGATTAGCATACCATGGCAGCAGAGGAAAAAAGCTCATTCTCATTTTGCTACTCATATGTGAAAAAACAAGTGGCAAAATGCAAAAAAAAAAAAAAGTTTCTAACATTTTAACTGGAAGTTATGAAGGATTACAGCTGTTTAACTATATAAAGAAGACAATAATAATGAAGTCCAAGAGAAATGATAAGAATCTTTATCTATAGAGCATAAGCACGATAGCAGAACACTTAGAAAATTACCCTGACACCACCTCCTAGCAAAGTAGAAGGACAAACTTGGACAAAAAATTGGCCCTGAAGACAAAATATATTTCTGGCATCTGTTCATATAAAATCTCCCTGACCTCTGAATTTCCACTTATTTTTTGAAGATGTGTCTATCAACAAAATGTGTGAAAATAAATATAAAGATTAGCTCCTATTAAAAAGACACAAGCTATGCATTTTTCCATGCCTAAGAGGACAAGATCATAATATTTTCTGAGGATTATACTTGAAATAGTTACTACTGTCAATTATACAATAATTTCAGTAAAATAAGTCATTATGTTTGGTATTTGAGATTCTAGAAAAAATTTACAATCAAAGTGTCTTATACAATCTTTTCTATTTCTATTACCTAGGACAATAAAGAATATAAGGACAATGTATCATCACATTCTAGGTCTTTCCACTGGATATTTCATGTACATATCATTTATCTTCCCCTTTAAAGTATCTGGTCTTTACGTGGTAGGAAAGTGTTTTGTGCAGATTTTGAAGCTCATAGAAATTCACAGTGCTAAGTGATCATGAACTTTGTACTAATTGATTCAATTCCTTATTAGAAAATAGAAAAAATATACTATGTGCTGTGGGCAAATTTCCACTAATTTGCCTCTGTGTTCCTAGATAGAAATACTAGCAAAACATGTCTAGTATTCAGGAATATAGATTTTCATAGGTGTAAAGTTGACACTGGACCATGCTCCAATTAAATTTATTATGGGGTGTTTCGGACAAGATTAGTATTTAGATCATTGGACTCAGTAAATTAGATTGCTCTATTTAACGTACGTAAGCATCGTCTAATCCATTGAAGGACTGAACAGAACAATAAATGTAGAAAGTGTTTTTTTCTTGCCTGCATACATGCTGGGGTTGGACATCAGTCTTCTGCCCTGGAACTGGCTTTTACATCACCAGCAGTTATCAGGCCTTCGGGCTTGGACTGGAATTATACCCTCAATTTGCATGGGTCTCCAGGCTGCAAATGGCAGATCATGGGACTGTTTGGCCTCCATAATCACGTAGCCAATTCCTCATACTAAATGTTCATTATGTATGCATGTATACATATGGTTATATGCCTATATAATTATAATTATGATCTTATACATGCATAATTACATAATTATGCATGTAATTACATAATATATCCTATAATATATATCTAATAATAATTATATATACATCCTGTAGCATATGTCATATATTATGCATACATATTTCCTACTGGCTTGTCTCTCTGTAAAAACCTAACTAATACAATGATCCCTTTAGTAAAGAAATTATGGGTTGATTTATTAAGCTAAAATTTCACCTACGAATGGCTTCGAATTTTCTCTCTTCCATAGTCATGCCTCATAGAGACCACTGTCAATAAAAATATTCTGAATTAAATATTTAACCAAACTGCAGGTGTGTTGTGGGGACTTAGTCAAGGAACCATAGATATAATAACTGCAAAGAAACTAATGGTTGGAAATGTCATCTTAAAGATGATGAAATTGCTGTGGAAATTTAGGTCTCTGGAACAGGTTGTCTTTTCAGTACATAATCATGTCTCACTTGATATTTAATGATACACTTTCTAGATTCCTGAGAAATAATAATTCAGAGATACATCACATGCAATCAAATATGTCACCATCAAATTTTAATTATGTAGGTGGTGAGATAGATCCTTTCAACAATTGGTGATGGTTCTTGAAGTGCTGAGGTGAAAAACATAGTGAACTCTAGACAGTTTCAAGTGATAGTGTTATTGGGGACTTCTGGATGCATCTGGGCACATTTACCTTCTCAGTTGTAAAGCTTTCACACAATAGATATCTTCACATGATTATCCTGGGCTTTCAGGAAAGCAAGTCAGACATAAATATTTAAGTCAGTTATTCTGAAAAAAGAGAATCCCATAAAATACTTGAATTTATCCAATTGCTATCACAATCATATGTATTACATAAAATATATTTGTATGTATATATAAACACATATAAATCAATACTTAAAAGCATTCTGAGCCTAAGAATTTACATCGATTAATTCTGAAAGCATATTTACTACTTTACTATATGTAAGGATTTGTGCAAGGAGGTGTTTCTTGAATAAGAAATATTAAAAAAATTACATTTCCCATCTCAAGGAGTCTATACTCCCTTAGATGACCAGAAGATGAATATAAACTTCATTGAGCTGACACGGGTGGTGTGGTTTGGGGAAGCAGCTTTTTATGTTTTCTAATAAGCTTACGTGGAACTTTATAACTGCCCTGAAATGGGAGGAAATGGTGAGGAAAAAGAGATGATTATTTTTATATACATCTTCATAACGTCAGGGATTTTGTTAAGTGGTTTATAAATTTGCAGTTTCTAATCCTTTCAACTATAGTTCTGCAGATCCAGTATAATTATCTCCTTTTTCCTGATGGGAATTGTTTAAGGACACTTAGTTAATAAATGGTGTGCACTATTTAGAGAATCATTAAATCTACTCTTTTATCCAATGCCAGATAGAGATTTAGAGAAAGAGAGTAAGACTTTTTTATTAGTTAGGAGGAACTATTTCAGAATTAGAGATAGGAGAATAGAGATTCATTGTTCTTTTGTTACTAAAATTCTTAGTAGTTAATAGATTCACTTTTCCTTTCTTTTTTTTTTCAAGTTTTTGTTTGTTTTTTACGTAAGGTGGAAGAAAGAACGAAGACGAGTGGGCAGGCACACAGTGAGAGAGAGAAGGAAGAAGCATGTCACTTATTTTATTTAGTTGTTCATTTGGGTTGCTCCCCCTGGTCCTGGGATACATGCCAGGGTCCTTGGTATGTATGTGGACTGTGCTCCTGGTCTTGGCTGGAGGCTGTGGACCTCACCACTGCTCCATCAGGGAATCCCAAGATGTCCTTTTCTAAGTATTGATATTGGGTTTTGCCTACCATACTTGTATGCACTTTGAATATTGTGGAAATTAACATTTTTAAGTAGATGTTTGGCAAAGACCAATTTAAAAGCTGATGCCTGTGAAAAGAGCCAGAGTTCCTTTTAAAAAAAGAAAATATAGGATATGTCAAATATTGGCTATAAAAGTTTACTGGAGAGATGCATGAAGTAAACCTCACTGCTGAAAATAAATTGGAAGTGATACTAAGGTAGTTTGAAGAGTCAACAAAGTACATTTTAGTCAAGAGTTTATGAAAGTCCCCTGTAATGGCAAAAGGCACTACCAACATCATGTCTACGAAAAACCTGCACCACACAGCTGTGTTCTCTGATTTACATCTGTGGCCACAGGAGAATCCCAAATCTCTCTCACTCGCATCAGAAGTTGAAGGCTACGATCCCAGAAACATTACTTGTCAACAGTAAACCAAAATAAAGAAAAAAATAAAGAAAGAAATCTGGGTGAATATAGTTATATATAAATCAAAATCAGAGTTAGAATAAGAAAATATGAAGATCCTTTTTAAAATTTGATCAGGCTATTTCATATCTTCGTTTTTGTTCAAGTCATGTGGACTATAGAAGGATACATTTTTTTCATTTTAAAGAGTTAGTTATAAATAAAAATCTGTAAATATTTGGGGAAATTTTTATATACTCTTTATTTTAGCTTAAAACTCATGGCAGTCAAGAGGACTGGATCATTAGGCCATGTATAAAATGTGAATGTACACTTAGAGATAGTCTATCTTAAGGGAATGACAATTTATGAAGCATGAACATTTCAGTAAATCTATATAAGAGGGGACTGACAGCAATTGCCATACCACATCTGGTGCAGGATATGTTGGAAAACTTGGCTACCAAATGAGAAGTCTTGGGTGAACTTTTTATAAGAAGACTAGAATACTGTCTCTTCAAAGAATAAGATCCAGTCTATTAGCGGTAACAATCAATTACATGAAGATACTGGTTTATAATGGTGCGTACTTTAAAACCATGTAAAGGTTATGATTCAGTGTTCCTTTAATCAAATTTCTAAAATAAAAACAAGTAAGTGCTATAATCAACTTCAAAGGAATTCAGTGCAAAAAATAAGACTTTAATGATGATTTGCTAAACCTTCCCCTCCAAAAAGTAGCAACCATATTGTGTTTAACATTGCTGAGAAGAGAGGGAAAAAAAACCCCAAAACTAGAAGGACATTTTTAATGCTCATTTGGCATCAGATATAACTATTTTGATTTCTATTCTATTTATAATCCCTAGTTTTGAGATATCCACTTTTATAATATGGTAGCAATGCAAATTCATTTCCTGACTAAAGCAGTACATATACACAAATACATCATTGAGGTCACATTTGCATGCTTTTTAAAAGTAGAAGCAGTCTACTGATGAACTACATTTCCTTTTTTTAAAGATTTTCTTCATAAAATACAAAAATAAGTTTTTAAACCTGATTTTTAAATCCATATTGGTGTTTTTATAGTTATCCCATACAAAAATATTTGCGGATGCTAAAAATCATCTCACTAAAAAATGAAAATCACCTTTGTTATCTAGAGGTAGCCATTGAGACATATTCTCTTAATCTCTGAATTAGTACCTAAGCCTGGAGGTTTTTTCTCAAATCTTTATTGGTATTGCAAGAGTATACACCAAAAAGAAGACCATGAAAGCATAGAAAGACTCCTTTTTTTTGTTAAACTGCCAGATTACTAATACATTATTTTAAAGGAAAGGTGCAGGCAGGAATGAAGGTGAGTAGGCAGGCAGGCAGGAAGACAGGAGGAAGACGTATTTATTCATTTTATTTCATTGTTTATCTTGTTTGATGCTAATGAGGGTTTACTATGGCTAGTGCAACAGAGAAGCCAGTTTTAAATTTAAGTAGACACATGTGGCTAAATTGATGCTATGTTGGACATTACAGTTCTAGACTTACTTCTGACCTTAAACATTAATTTTAATACAACCAACTTTAAATGTTCATACCCTAGTCAGAACATCCAGTATCTCTTCACCTCTTCATAATAAAAGTCTGCACATGCATACTACTTACTCTCTTTCTGTTTCCTTGTCTCCACATTTTAATTATTGTCAGTCTCTCTCTCTCTCTCTCTCTCTCTCTCTCTCTCTCTCTCTCTCTCTCTCTCTCTCACACACACACACACACACACACACACACACACACACACTGAGAGGGCTTTTTTCCTATCACTTTCATTCTTCAATAATTCTTCTCCATCTTGGAAAGCAGTGAGGCTCCCTGGGTCCTTGTTTCTCAGGTATTAAATATAGGAAATCACAATCATACCAAACTCTTCTCCTCCAGAATGATTTCCTCAAACTTACTCCTGGTGCTCACTTTCAGTGTATTTGTTTCCATGAGAAAAATCTTTATTCCTATTCAGGACATAGTCACCTCTCGGCAGACTGCTGAAGTTTTCTTGGAAGTTAATATATGCTTGTATATAGTTGTATCTCCTGACTGACATTCATCCTCTACAGAATATAAATAATGATTCTCTTGTCTACTAAGAATCAGGAGGAGACAAACATTTTCTTTGTTTATATTCATTCTTCACAGCTAAATCACTTTCAACTTTGTTTGATAAGCATTAGGAAGTTCTCTTTTTTGTTTGTTTTGTTTTGTTTATAAAGATCATTTTTGGTTTCCATACTTACCTTCTCTAGTTTACTTAATCTTGAAATATCAGTTGAGGAGCCTTTATGTTCCTTTGACTAAGTGTTGGCCATACATTTATACTAGGTTCATATTGTTCTACTTCCATGTATTTGAATCATGTGTGGAAAAATGTAGCAACAGGAACAAAACTGCTGTATATGATCAATTCTTCAGTCCCATGAAAAGATTTCCATTTAAGGCTTATCCTTCCTGAGTTTTCTCATCAGTTTCAACTTGAATTCTATGATCACAAATGACTATTAAGGGGTTCTTGTTGAACTCAGACTATAGTACTCTTACTAATAATTAAAAATTCTTATTTGCAATATATTTTCTTGAACATAATAATTACAGGTTTTATTTAATTCTTTTTTTGTAACTCCAATGACTAGGTTAATGGTAAATCTGTGTCTGTCATCTGCTTTTTTCTTGGAATTGATTCTGGACATGTCGTGCAACTCTTGATTGAATACTCAGCACTGTTTATGATAATTTTGAAGACTCTGGGTGATGTTATCTTCCTCCATAGTTAGTTCACATTATCTTCTAGTAGGCACTTAGAATTGGGTAACATCATAGTAATCCAATACAAAACTGAGCTGATTTTAAACCAGGCTTAAGTTTTCTAAACTTTGGCTATATCTGATTCATATAATTCTGAATATCCAACAAAGAACCTGTAGCCTTTAATAGAATTCTTCCTCTTTAGGGTGGCGGGATTGTCCCAAATTCTAAATTTTGTCACTTCCTTATTGTATGACACTCTATAGTTGTTTTATTTTTCAGTGGATTTTCCACTTTGGTTCTTTGACTCTTTCCCTACACACCTGTCAACTACCATTAATTAAAAACAATAGATTTACTTGACTCTGTATCATTTGCTTCTCTTTGAAATTTGTTAAAAAATGATGTATCTAGTTGTTCTTGGATGGATATTTGTCTAATACAAAGATTTCCATCTTAATCAGAAGTGGAATTCTCCCTTATGTGATCTTTCTAAGTGTATTTGATAATGCCGTTCTTTTATTCAGCATCCATAAATAACTTCACTCAGAGTTAAAGCCAAGCTACCCAATATCCTCAACAATAAATGTATATATTTCTCTGGATCCATTTGAATATTCTCTGTTCCTTGATCACTCTGCACAGTCACTTTAATTTGTTTTCAGTTCTGCATAACATTAGGCATACATGTGCATTAAAATATTTATAATCATTTTTCATACTCTTACTTAACTCAGATATCATAGTATCACAGAGTCTTCATTAAGTCTTCAAATAAGATTGAAACTTGTTAGACAGTGTTTATTCAGAGAAGCATGAACACGCTCCTCTTATTCAGTGTGGGAGCTGATTAAACAGCTTGTAAGAGGCATTTGCTTTTGTCTTCTGTGCTAGTTTCTAAAGTAAGAGAGTCAGGTCATAAGAATGAAGTGTAGCAAACAGGAATAAATCAGAACCCGTGAAGATGGGTTGGAAAACACAAGATGAACTGGAACCTAGGGAAATAAATTACAGCCTGCTTCTCCACCTTCAAGTCAAAACGCAGTATCTCAGGGGAGGTGCTGGCACCCTTCATCACCTAACTAAACACATAGGAAAACCTAGAAGAGAAAATTTGCCGTGATTTGAAGTCACAGCATGCCTGGCTACTTGTCCACTGCAAAAAGGGAAACCAAAAGATAATGAGCAAACTGCATGAGCTCAACATTTCCTTTGTGCCTACATTGTCCTCTCACGTGTAACAAGAAGATGAATGCTACTTGTCCTTCTATTTTTCCGATCTATGTGGAATGTCTCTGATGATCCACAGGCTAACAGTGAACATCCAAGGGATCGGAATGCTGGAAAATGGAGTCCCAGCCTAACTAAGTTGACAGAAGACAAATCCTCCATAGTCTATTCTTTATCAATACTTGACACTTGAGTAATGACATTGGCAAAAGCATACTTCTACTAACTCAAGCAGCTCTTCCTGTATATATGAAAATATGCCAATTATCTCACCCTAAGAAGACACAGCCTATTTATCTGTTTATGAGTGATGTTCATTATTTGGTTACTTAAGACATAGCCTCTCTTTGATATATTATCATTTTAATTTTAATATCTAAGAATAGGTATTGTCAACATAATATTACAGAGGAATGAAGAAGAGGAATAGAAAAATAGTCAAAATATACATAAATATATTCAAGTTAGAATAATAAATTTTCATAGCTATTACAATCCTTCTTTGTAAAGTTTCCATAGTTATAGGTATGTATAACAGCCTTCTTCCACTATCCTTGCATATTCTTCTGTCTTACTCAGGGTCCTTGATTGTTATGGTTCCTTGACTGATAAAGAGTGATCCAAATCTTCCTTTCTGCAGTATATGAATCATTAACAGATCTGATGGTGCTGAGTTACTACTGTTTTCCTTTAACTTTCATCAGGACATGGGAGCACGAAGAAACAACGCATGAGATGTTTTGCAGTACAGTGTATTCCTTTAATCATTATTGCAGAGTAGAAACAAATTCTCTGCATGATAATAAAGATCGATCATCACTGCCGGTCCAATAACCCTCTCTTTTGCTTTTTTATTCACTGACTTGAAGAGTCCAAACTAGCTCAGTGGTAGACTCAGATTCAATTACTGAAGCCATTAATGTTTCCTCTAAAGGGCACTTTCCTCCTTGGTCATGAAGAACTTACATTTGAAGGCAGAAAAACAAAAATTTTGCTGGCTCATCAATATGGTAATAGTGGAGAAGAGTCATGCTTCCTTCAAGCCTTTGATTTTCTGATTTGTGAATCCTGTTACAGAAGAATGAGCACCATATTGGCAGTTGATATCTTGGAGACATTACTATAGTGTTGAGTATTGCAAGTTGTTACTTGAGTCTTAAAAAATATATCCCACCTTCTGAATCTAGTCAACGTAGAGTAATAGGAACCAGAAAAACTCTTCCTATTGGAAATATTTTTTTTAAAGGCAAAATTATTTTCAATAAGCATCAATGTATATTAATGATCCCTGATCTGTTTCTATGATGAAACTACCACAAAATGTAGGATTATTCATATTTAAATAGTGATCCAAAACTGAAAAACTTAAGCAGCTTAAAAGCTAAATATAAGTAACATCTGGATGATCTGTAGGAGTAAAGAATGCATTCTTCTAACCTCTCCCCAGTATATTATGTCAATTTACATTATCATTCATTCAGACACCATTTGCAGGATAGCTTTCCTGTTAGTTTCTTACTTTGCAAGTTGATTTAGAGTATTTTTCTCACCATTGCTCTCATAGAAATTACTCTCTCTAATTTGCAAAATAAGGTAGTGCTAACATTTGGATATTTTAATATGCTATTTAATAAAAAAATTAGTGAACACAGGTTTATCCCAGTTAAGTTTGGACCCTTAATTTATTACCATGACATAGTAGATTAAAAAACTAAGACTAAAAACTAGATAAAAACCAGCAACAAAAAACAATAAACGACTGAGAAAAAAAACAACTTCAGGTTCTTCAAATGTTTTCCCCTTTCTTTATATACCATGCCAGGATTCTCACTTGTTTACCAAAAAGTGGGGAAGTATATCTTAGTAATTTTTGCAGTGATCTTACAAATGATGTAACAAATTATCATTTTTACAAAAGATTCTTGCATTTGAAAGTGGATTCAATTTCAGTGTTGCATATTATATTTTTCACCTGTATATGACAAAAATATCAGAACTTACATTAAACAAGAAGTTAGATTTCTGGGAGCTTTAATGTCTCTCTTTCTCTAGGATTTATAAGAGAAAACGACATTTAAAAGCTGGCCTGGAATATATGCTTTCTATGTTGAAAAGACTCATAAATTACTTATGAGTAGAAAATCATGCTCCTGGCAAAATGAATAAGCAATTACTTGTGAACAATGAGAGAGTATCTTGTCTTTAGAAAATAGTAACACATTCTCCAAGATTATCAGTCAAGAACCAAGTAATCCTTTATGTATTCTAAATATCGTATTTTTGAAAAGCATGAAAATTTCTACCAAGATGGAAATACTTTATTTGGTCTGTTAGAAACCTTTTTCTTATGGAAAGATTATAATAACACCTTGATGTAGACTTATAAGAAAATTATCAAAAAATACTGAAAATATAGATAGATAGAGAGAATGTGTTTTTGAGGTTTCGGCAGCTAAGCTACTGGCATGTGTACCTTATAAAGCCTCAGGACTCCAGTTTGAGGTCTAGGGCTGTGTAGGGCAAAGTAAACTAATTAAATAGGGTACTTTCTCCCCTTCTTCCTTCCTTGAAAGTTTCTTGTTTTTCTCCCTTCTTTCCTTCCTCTCTTTAAAAATACACACCCACACCCCTATAAGACTGAATACAAACACCACTAAAATCACTTATATTAGCATCCTTTGGTCCTCACTAAAATTGCTTTTAACTGAAGACAGCTCATTTCTCTTTGAAAAGATCAAGCAATAAGATTTTTAAAGCAAATAATAGAATATTAGATCTCTTTTTGTAATGAAAAAATAGCTATATTTTACTATTCGCTACTTATTACTCATGAAAATATTTCATTCATCTCTGAAAACTTAGACAGCTGATAAAGCATAGAGTTCTGTGTAATGAAGCCAACTCATTTACAGTGGGTTTTACTAAATAATAGAAAAGAGTGAGGCATTTGTTAAGCAAATATAAAGTACAATTTCCCATTTATGGGTCTTGGCTTCCAAATTATTCCAAATTCACCTACTAATCTGTTCTTTTAGCACTCTGAATCATGTCCCTGAGATCTGCTATCATAAATAAATCCAAATCTCTGAACGAAAGTTTTTCCAGACTCCTATTTAGATGCATCATACTTATTTGCATTCTTCAATCCTTTGTAGAACTGTGTTCCTATAGTAAACACTTTTCTAGCTCAGAATATTGCTTTTCTGAGAATTCTCCTTTTCCTCATCAACCACGTGCATCTTTACAATACACTCAGCAAATTAGTAAATTTTTTTTTGCACTAGTATATAGAAAATCAGCAACACAGGTTAAGGATATTTAACCATAATCACTAGGAGCAGAGGTGGTTTAAGAAGGAGATATCAAATAAAGAAGATAATGAAGGAAATATAGAAGAAGTACATCGTTGTTGGAGAGAGAAAAAAGTAACTTTGGTTACTGAAGCAATCCCGCTTCATCTCTCCATTCCCAAGTAATAAAACTAGCTTCCTATTGATACAAAAATAATGCCTCATACTTATTGATGGTTTGACATAAAACAGACAGTATTCTAGTACTTCATATACATTTTAATCAATTTAGTAATTAATATGATCCTGCATACTTTACATGAATGTATACATATATGCAGTTAAATGAGTCATAAAATTGCAGGAAAATTGTCTAGTGACACTGAGATTTAAACTCAAGAAGTCTAGTTTGAAAGTCTACATTGTGTTCTTATAAGTATTAAAATAATTTAATTAATAATTAAAACAATAAAGTAATTGTTTCCTTCTGTAGGTTTATATTATTTAAAACCAAAGGAAACTTCTATTTCTGGATAAAATAGAGTTATTACACAAAGATTTTACCATGCCACTTGGAGAAAGACCCAAATAATTGGAAGGAATATATGGTATAACTGTATTCAGGACCCTGTGCATTAGGCAACAAAGATGTCCTAATCATGGATAAGAAACAAATAAGATCAGCAATGACAAAGGCATGCTTCTATGAGAAAGTTTTAAGCAGTTGCAAGTTGTGCAGCAGACGGAGGGAAATCTAAGGAGAGACTAGTAAACGGAACCAACGGTTCAGGGAGATAAGGGCAGCTATAGTTTGCATAAAAGAGTTCTTAGAAGTTTGGAACTGAACACAAAGAGATCTCTACAAAACTGTGAATACTTCTGCAATATTAATCATAGAACTGCTCAGCATGTATATGAGAAACTACCAGAGGTCATACAAAGTACTACAAAGGGGTTAGAAGAAAGAATACTTAAGGATAACATGGTACTGGATTAGCACATTTTAGTTAGAATGCAGAATTAGGCAATATACTGACAAAGACCTTTCATCTGTAGTGGGAAAAAAATTAACCCTAGACTAATTACTCCACTTTTTCCAGTTAGAAGACACTAAAAACAAATGTTTGAATTATTTCTAAGTAACTTAGGTCCCACTCACAAAAACTCAAGGGAATTTATTGACTGCAAAAATAACCAGCACCTAAAATAGAATTGTACTCAATGGGGCAAAATTAATAATGGCTTTCATCTAATAAAAAGTTGTCAAAAATGGAAATAAGAAGAAAGGTATGTCTTATAACAAGAAGAAAAAATGGATCAATCAAAATCAACTCAGAAGAGAAATAAATGCTAGTATAATCAGACAAGCATTGTAACACAGCTATTATAACTATTTCATATATTCAAAAAAGCTATTAAAGATGAAACAAACTAAGTAGAGAATGGAAGATATTATTTAAAAAGAGCTCTCTCATTGCTAGAAATAGAAGCCATAATGACTGAAATAAACAATCTATTGGATAGGATTAAGAGATTAGACATTTCACAGAGTAAGTGAGTTAATTTGACAACGTAGGAGTAGAGACTAATAGTATTCAAACATAATCAATCAACTTGACTTAATTAACTGAAACATAATATTACCTCCAACATCTTCAGGATAAAGATTTTTTTTTAAGTGCATTCAACATTTATAGACTGGTCACTAAATATTTCAACAGATTTCAATAAATCAAAATTGTATAGTGTATATTCTCTGACCAAACAGAGCCACAAATCCAGAAAAGGGAAAAAAAAAAAGCAAATTTACATCAAAATTGAGAAGTTTGACTCTTTGAAAGATACTAGAAAGAGTGAAAAATAAGCCATAAACTTGGAGAATATATTAAAAATTACATATTTGGTAATGGACAGTGTTCATAACAGCAACAGCAAAATGAATAATAAGAAAACAAGCAACCTAAGCTTTGTAAAATATTTGGATAGCAATTTTACGTGAAAGATACATGGATAACAAAAAAGTAAATGAAAAGATAATCACATCATTAATCATCAGGGAAATAAATGCGAAATAAAGTGACAATGAAATGCAACTACTCATTTTTAATATAATTAAAATTTAAATAGCTGACCATACCAAGTGCTGCTGATGACGTATAAGAATTAGAAAAGGAAGAGAAATATTATGAGAGCAATAGTAAGAAGTAAGCTGGTATAGACATATTAATATTAAAAATTCAAAGTTGAGATTATTAAACAGAAACAAGAAACCGCTATGATGGTCGATCATTTTAATAAACTTGTAATTGATAGGACAAGTAGAAAAATAATCTTTAAAAATGCAAGAAATCCACATTTATCAATCAAGTTCATCTAATTATTAACATTTATGGGACACTATATCCCACATCTTCAGGGTAAAGATTTCTTTTAAGTGTCTATTCAACATTCACAAATATAGACCATATAATTGGTCACCAAGTATCTCAACAGATTTTAATTAATCAAAATATTACAGTGCATATTCTTTGACTACAAAGAATCACAAAATAGCAAACTTTCTAAAAAGTGCAAATTTGGAAATTAAATATTATACTTTAAGTAATGTATGTCTAAACAATTCATAGATCAAAAGAAAAATCCAGGCGATTCCTAGTGGCTTAGTGGTTAAATTTGGTGCTTCTGACCTGCGCAATTCATGTATATACCAATGAACCGGGGTTGAGACCTAGATCCTGGAAAACACCAGGATGAAGAACTAAATTAAAGAAAATCACTCCCCTCTTCTCTCTACCTGCCTGCCTTCATTCCTGCCTGTAATATGTCTTTAAAAAAGAAGAAAGAAGAAAGAAGGAAGGAAGAAAGGAAGTTCAAAATGAATAGAGAAAAGAGTGTCAAAACACAATAATTGCCAATTGTATTAAATATTTTCCCACAATGAAAACTCAATCTGAATGGTTTTACTGTTGAATCTTATCAAATAGTTAAGGAAAAAAAATACACCGATTTATAAATACTTTTTCAGAGAATGAAGTCAAAGCAAATATACATCTGCTTATACTTTGCATGCTTTATAACCTCAAAACCAAAAAGACAACAGACAAACAAAAGGGAATTATAGACCAAACTCCTAAACTAGGCACAAAATTTTCTTTAAAAAATATCAGCAAATTTAATTTAGCAATGTGAAGACTAATGAGCAAATGAAGTTTATTCCAGGCATTCAAAGTAGATCTATTATGTGTATTATTAAATAAATTATTATTATTAATCAATGTTATGCTATGTTGATAGCCAAAAATTTCAGAACTATATGATTATCTCAACAAATGAAAAAAACACATTTAACAATTTTCAAAACATTCATGAAGTGTTATTTAGCAATCAAGGTGTGGAAGTAAACTTGCTAGATCTGATAAACTACATCTAGAATAATTTATACTATTATACTGAAGGGTGAAATAGCAAACATTTTTCACCTAAGCTCAGAAACAAAAAAACTATGTTTTTATTTTTATCTGAACTACTTGATATTGTAATGTAAGTCTGAAATTTGAAGAATTATATATTACTTTCCTGATATGCTAAGCTTATGAACAATTGCACTACTAGGCATGTATCTATGAGAGGGAAAAAAACTACACAAAATAGATGTGGAGAAGATAATTGCTTGTCAATTCATCTTTAATAGACAAAAAACAGTACAACAACAAAGCATTAAAAACACCTACATGCCCATCAACGGGAAAACTAATCGACAGATTGTGGTGTAGTCATATAATAAAATATTATTTGATGATAAAAAGGAATGAACATCTTATTCACGATTGTAGACATCCTTGGTAGTACTCATCAAATGTGAAAAACGTTGCGTCAAACGAAAAAAATAATTGATATCATAGAATACTTACTTTATTATTTAACTTAAGTAAAATGCAAAAAAAGGACAAAATGAAAATGTGATGATAACAATCAGAAATGACTTCCTTCAAGAGTGAGAGTATTAACCATAAAGATAAGAGGGGATTTTCTGGTAGTAATGAAAGTTCTCTCCATCTTAATTTGAGTCATGGCTACATGGGTCTATAAAATTGCCGAAGTTCATCCCTCTGCAAATTTAAGATATTCGTATTTCAATATGAATTATATCTTAATTAAAAATAATTAAAACTACTGTAACATTATTTGTACTGTTATTGGAGTCAGGATATATTTGCATTTCTTTTCGCACTTGCACTATATCTCATTAAGGGTGTACAGCCAGTGTGTTGTATTTGAAAGCACTTATAACAACTATTATCACAGAGCGCTAATAGTTCATTTCTTTTAGTGTTCAAAATATGATTTTCTTGGTTCTATTTGATTTAATTTTTGAATTTTTATTTGTATTTGAAAGTCATATAAAACAGTCTACTTAGGGAATTTTTTGTACCTTTCACTCATCACTATTTTCCCACACTATCAGTAATGATTTTTCATTGTTTCTGGTTTATTTTCCCTATGTTTGTTTTTAAAAAACAAGCATAGATTCTCAAATTTTTTTCATAACAAAATCATATATACATGATAAAATATATGTATAATATGCACACACATACACACACTGTGTATCTTCCTTCTTATATTTAACAACAAATCTTGGAACTCCGTATTTGTTGATTATCATTCTTTTTTGGGTTGCAAGGCATTCAAATGTACAGATCCACTTTGGTATCTCAATTATCATACTTTTGCTAAACATTTGGGTTCTTCTGAAATTTGAGGATAGTATTGGAAGATGTTATCAAGAAGAATTAATGGTCATAAATGGCCCCTGAGCTAAACCATGGCAGCTAGTGACTCCTCATCACTTTAGTTTTTCTTTGTTTTAAGTTCTTTCTCTGCATCTCTTCCTAACTGCATTGTCTGACTTATATTCCTGATTATCCCAAGTTATGGAGGCAATAATTTGTCTGCTTCTAATCATTCTCACAGTCTACTTTGCTCCAGTTTCCCTCTACCTTTTTTTTTCTGAGCCTCCTATTAGAAAATCTGCTCTGTTTTCTCATTTTCAAAAAAGAGCCTTAGCTGAATATCTAAGTCCTCTACAATTTATCCTAATTTAATTTTCCTAACCTGTCTCTGAATACTTACCATCATAACCCCTTTAATTTAGCCAGGCTGCTTTCCTCATTATTCATTATGCCTTTTTAATCTGACCTCTAAGCCTAAATTCACACCACCTTCCGATTTTATTCTACTTCAGTCATGCAATTTCCTTCACTTCTCAATGTCAATCACAATTGTATAGACAAAGTAAGAAGTGTCATTAAAATAAAATTAAGTCTCTGATCATTTTTCAAATAATGATCAAGTATTCTTTGATCAGTATTTAAAATGAAAAAGTTCTTGGTTAGGAAATATATACTCATCAAAGGAAAAATTTATTAGAGTCAGAACAGTTTATGCTTTTTACTGGTAGTAAAATTCATATATATATATATGCTACCTGATTAACTGATTCATAGATAATATCACTTTGTAAGAAGATCCAGAATTCAAATGCATTCATTTATTACAGCTTTTATGTCCTACTGATATAAGATGTAGTGTGTTTAACATTAACTGAAGAGATACTAAAGAGAATTAAGTAATAGAGCCTTTTACTTTAATAGAAGTGTAATTTGTGGATAATACCCAATCAATAATTTTAATGAGAAAAATTGCATATTTAGAAATTATTGTTAATTTCAAACTTCTATTATTCAGTCAGTGGGTTAACAAAATATACTCATTTACAATTAAAAATAATCTTTCGGAGATCTCACTTTGCTTTCTGTACACATTACTAATGATAGTTTAATATATACTTTGGGGGGGCCTTATCTAAGTTATGTGATAAATAGATATATTAGAAATTAACTTTAAAAATAGGATCAACTCAGAGCAAAGTGAACGCATTTCTGCTTATTTTAAAATCTCAAGGCCTATTCCTGTCTGGAGAGCAATGAAATATATAAGAACTCTAGAAAAATTCCTTAAACTTTATACAAGGTTAGGGTTAACATTAAAGTTAGTGTTTGGATTAATTCAGCATGTCTTGAAAGGAGACAAATTGAAAATGAACATCTTTAAATAATAAGGTAAATGTGGTCATTTTTCCCCCAAATACTCTACCTATGGGAAATATGTAGATTTTTCCAATTAATTTATGCTTGACTATTTGATTTGAGATATATCTATCTTTTGTGGGACTATCATGCATCTGTTTTGCTGAATTTGGGAAGGGCTGTATGACCTATAAGGTCAATAAAATGTGCTAATAAGTGATGTGTATTATTTTTTTAAAAAACCTTAAGAGCTGATTACTCACTCTTTTCCTTCTGCATAAGACTCCCAGAAAGGAATAGTTCTATAAATACTGACTTAGGATACAGATGAGAGAAAGAACTGAAGCAGACCTCAAACAAAAAATAACTCAAAAAGAAATTTGATTGTGAACACTGAGATTTGGGTGCTGGCTATTTTTTAAAAGAAAGATACTGGCAGGAAAGAAGACAAGTAGACACATGGGCAGAAAGAGAGAGGAGAAAGAAGCATTTTTATGCATTTATTTAATCTAGTTCTTTATCTTGCTTGTTTCCTTCAACCCTGGGACATGAATCCAGGTACTTGGCATGTAAATGGACTGTGTGTGGCTGTAGTGACAGGCCTAGCCATTGCTCCACCAAGGCACACCTTGGGGATTTTTTTGTTACTACAGCATACATAGCCTAGTAAATCATGACTGAACCCTGACTGATATAAAAGGTTAAATAACCTTTGACCACTTCTTTATTAACAATATATATTTCTTAGTGGGAGTTGTGTCAGTTTAGATGTTGCATAGATGTATAAATGAAATGATTCCACATTTCCAATAATATTTGATGAATACTTTGCTTAGTTTTCAAATATATATTTATAAATATGAAATGATACACAGTGAAATGTCTCTCTGTCCTTTGTTGTTTCCTCCTCTTCATTCTTACCTCTTTATCATGGAAATCATTGTTATTAAATTCTTATATATCTTTTGACTTTCTTTTTGCATATCCAAGTAAACATAGATGAGATTCTTATTTTTCTCTATTTTTATACAATTAGTGGTTCATTATTCACATTATTATAAACATGGTTTTTTACTTAAAATATATCCTAGCTAACTTTCTATGTCAATGCACATATTTGTTTTTATGCACATAGTATCCATTATATGGGTGTATCACAATTTATTTAAACCCTTTCTTTTTTGATGGTCATTGGGAGGGTTTAATTATTTGACTATTAAAAATAATACAGCAACAAATCAGTCTGAACTATGTCATCTTGCATATATGCACTCACATATGTAGACTAAGTTTCCAGAAGCAGAATTACTTGGTCAAAGGTATATGTGCTTGAAATACTGGTTCTACTACATTTCTGAGTACAGGGATTATATTAATTTACAGTCCCACAAGCAAAGACTCTGATTCTCTGACTTGCTAGAAATTTGCAAATAAAAATGTTTATAAATCTTATCATGAATAATGACACCCCAAGTGTTGTTTTAATTTGCTTCATTGTTAACATAAAAGAGGTTGCATATAATTCCAAATGTAGCGAATCCTCTTTAAATTGGTACTTGAACACATGTTTAGGAAGACAATCCTGATTCAGTCTTTGCTCCTATTCATTTCTTCCTTTTATTTGTTGTTAAATTCTAAATACCTCTCTTTGGTTCTGTTCCTAATTTCCATGTGTATTGTTTTCTTTCTTTGGCTTAGTCCTTTTTGACTAAATTGAATATAAATATTCTTCCAGGAGAATATTTTATAACATTCTTTCACAAAATAGAGGAAACTATTAGTATATTGTCTAACAATATTTCTAACCATGAAAATCCGGAAGCATCAGGAATATATCTGAAGAGAAGATGGGAAAGGAGCATAGAAAAGATACTTGATAACAACAGAAATCTCTGCCCAAAATTTCTTAATAGAATTGACACTATTTTAATATGCAACTGAGTTATAAATATATATAAATGTTTTTACTTGAAATCTCATTTCTTTGTCTCTTGTCTCTACTCTCTCCATTCCTCCCTCCTTTTTCCTCTCTCTCCCTCCTCTCTCTCTTTCTCTTCCTCCTCTCTCTCTCTCTCTCTCTCTCTCTCTCTCTCTCTCTCCCCGTTTTAACTCACTCCATAGCAGTTGCTCAAAATTAGCAATCATGGACACAATTGACTAAAGAATTTAGCTGAATGTAGCCAGTCTTTCTTGGGGCAGCAAAGTTAATGTAAGAATTGGAGAAAATGAAACCACATTTATAATAACAGAATTGTAAGTGATTTTTAAAAATTATTTGCAAATTATGTCATGGGTATTATCATGTAATCAAATGCCCTGGTTTTATGGATATTTGTCAATAATAGCCAATTAAAAGTCTTAACAGTGTATATAACAAACTGGTTCTATTCTGAGAGTATTTGTTCATAAAATTGAGTTATGAACAAATGGACTTTTCTTTAGGTAACAATTCTTAAATATTCTGCATTGATGCTGTAGTCAATATTTAGATAATTACTATCTCCCAAGAGAGATCTTTACTAATTTCCAGATCTTTACTAATTTATAGAAACAATTCTCAATTTTATTTCACTAATGGTTTTTGCAGATCACTAGAGAATCAGAAATGTCTGGTTCTCTTTTTCAGTGTTAATCTATTTCTAGATAATCTATCAGTCATTCGTGATGTTAATATTTGACACATACCACTGGGGCTCAGGAGCTGACTTTCAGGTCATGTAAAAACCCAAGAACCTGGGTTTCAGGCAGGAAGACTTGGGAAAAAAGAATAAGATGTTATGTATCCATTCATTAGATAATTCACAGCTTTCATCACAGACCCTGCCAGAATGTCAGAATTCCTATTTCAAGAACATAACCCTCATTTTTGAATGCATAAAAATTGTAATGTTAATATTCATAAAACAAGGATGTAAATCTACATTTACCTTAGAAACCTGGGCATTTCAGAGACTCATCATGCCCTGAGCATGAGTTAAGTGCTTGTTGTGTAATCTAATCAAGTCATTCTGTATAAAAGATAACTCCATTGATGTTGGTTTATTTTATCTGCTTTTAATTCAGTTCTTTCCCTCACTCCTACTACATGCTTTGAGAAGACAGGAAAGGAAAATGCTTCCCTTGCCTAGTTATGCCATTCTTCTGTTCCTTTCCTAATTTCGAAATGTCATTGATAGTCAGCACAGACTTCCTTTTTAAAGGAAACTTATTTGTCTTACATGTATTTTACAAATTTATCTTTTTTTTTTTTAATTAAGGATATGTGCAGGCAGGAATGAAGGTGAGCAGACAAGCAGGCACGTAAAGAGAAGAGGAAGAAGCATCTTTATTTTATTTTTATTTAATTGTTCACACTGGTTATTTCCCCCACAGATGTGGGACTCAAACCCAAGGAGCTTGTTTGTGCTCCTTTAGAGGGTATTGACCTAACCACTAGTCCACCAGTGTACACCCCAATTTATCTCCATGAATAGAACAATTTTCCTATCACTGATGACAGAAGAGAATGAGAATCCCCTTCCAGTTGGGGAATACTTTACATCGCCACTATGCTCTGTTTGACTCATATTCTTTAATTGAATTTTCATATAATAGATATTTATGTACTTGACTTAACATCCTCTAGGTGGTAGCATCTGAAGATATGACTTGGTTATCCTCCCTCAAATCATTACTTAATAATATGCAAATAATAAAAAAGTTATCAAAATTTTATATTTATCTATAATTCAATATTAGCTTTTAAGGTGTATATTTTGTGTATGTGTTTGAATATGTATAGCATTTATTTTTATAAGTATGCATAATACTTGTAAATTCTGATGGAACATTCAAGCAATGTTTGGA
The DNA here is from genome assembly GCA_004363575.1 of Solenodon paradoxus. NCBI lineage: Eukaryota > Metazoa > Chordata > Mammalia > Eulipotyphla > Solenodontidae > Solenodon > Solenodon paradoxus. The sequence continues at coordinate 312,651 of RJWH01001465.1, forward strand.
TTGTTGTGTCAGTATCATTCTTTTTTTCTTCAGCAATAAAAGGTAAAAGACTTGAATCTAGAATTCAAAAGGAAAGGGTATATTGCCTTTCAACTGAATGTAATTTTGTTCTCTTTCCCTAATGCCATCCTTCTCATTTTCAATTAAGGAACTACAAATGAAGAAGAAATGGCTGTATGAAGTACTAAACATACATGTGGGAATCTTAACAAGAAAGATGACTTGAGTGACATTGTGGTAGAAGGAACTCAAGACAGCCAAAGGTAGTTTACATAAAAATCTGGCTAGGTATTCTGAGTACTCATAATGTGGCTTTGAGGAAGTCACTAACAATCATTGAACTTTTCTGCTCTATAAATAAAAAACAAAGTCATATTTGGTTAAAACAACAAGATTATTTTGATAATTAGTGGAAGTGAAAATATAAGACACATAGTAACCGAAATCAGCATAAAAATTCTCAAGAAGGCACATTCTGGTAGAATTAGAGGTTAGGCCAATCACCTCCAGGGGAACACAGGTCACATATCTCTGGGTTTGGGTCCCAGGTCCAGGGTGGATAAACCAGTGTGAATAACTAAATAAAAAATAAAAAAGTTGTTTCTTCCTCCTTGCTCTTCCTGCCCACCTACCTACTTACCTTATTCTTGCCTGCACCTTTCCTTTGGGGGAAAAAAATGAAATCTGAAGAAGACAAGGTTTTTTATGAGAATTAATCATACAAAACAAGGAATATAGCTTGTAACAGTCTTTAGTTAAGTTCCCAGTTTTATTTATTTTAAAAACCTCTCCTGTTTCAATGAACCCACATTGGCACATCTTACCCACACTCCCTATTATACTATGCTTCACTCTTGTACATTCTGTGTGTTTTGAAAAATGTATAATGGCATGTATCTTCCATTTTAGTATCATGTAAATCAGTCTCACTGTTCTAAAAATAGTTTGGGCTCTATTTATTTTACCCTTGTCTGATGGCTGGCAACTACAGATCCTTTTACTATCACCATAGTTTCGCCATAATGACTGATGCTGGAATAATACAGAGTTTCTCCATGTCATGTCCTTCATAACTTGTTAACTCATTTCTTTTAGTTATGCATAATATTTTAGATAAATAATATATTGCATTGTTTTGAATGCTAAGCAAATATTTCAAGAGTGTTAATCAAACTGGTGTTAGTGGTTTTAGCATTTCCAAAATAATACATTTTATAAGGTCTCTAATGAAAAGTGGAAAGTGAAATCACAGATCTGGTTGGAGGATTCCAGCTGTAGTCTGGTTTGAAACATTTTAGTTGCTGTTCTTCTGATTTTGCTTCTCTTTGACTGAGGTATGTGAATTTCAATTCTTTATCTGGTCTTATATTTGGACAACAGAAGTGGTTCTTTCTTCTCCTCCTTCATCTTAATATTACTAATTATGCCCAATGGGACCAAAGTGTTTTGTTAAATAGAAAGTTATATGAAATGAATTACTTAACAGAAATTTATATATCTATATTTGTGTGTATATATGTATATATATATATACACATGTGCATATACACATATATACTTTTACTATAGAATTTGAATTCATGTCAATTTCTTCTACTTCTGATATCTAAATATCCCAATGTCTGACAGCATCCTTGTATTTAGTATATCTTATATATATGATCAATTTCTTTTGACTTATTGATTCAATTGAAATATTCAGCATATTTGCATGTATGATTAATTTAGCATAATACTCTTTTTTTTTCAAAGAAAGGTGCAGGCAGGAATCAAGAAAGTAGTAGGCAAGCAGGCAGGAAGAGAGAAGAAGAAGCACCTTATTTATTTTTATTTAATTGTTCATACTGGTTGCTTGCCCCCCAGATCTGGGACTCATACCCAGGGGTACATGGTCTGTGTCCCTTGGAGGTGACTGACTCAACTGCTGCTCCACCTGGATGTGCCTACCATTTGACTCTTTGATGTCTTTTCCTACCACTTTATTTAATTTCCCTTTCCTACCAAGAACAACGCATGACACATAACTGGCATTCAGATATTTGTTTGGCTGGCCCAGGGTCAAAAGCAGCAGCGGCCATGCCCGGGAAAGGCCAAGCCCGGGAAAAAGGTGGATGACATCAGAATAAGGGATGCGACCCCCACACCTGGATTCACAGGGCCAATCCCCAACCGCCACATAGGAAGCCCGCGAAATTCCTCTGCTTAAAGAGCCGGTTCCCCTTTGTTCTGCCGGCGACTTCCAAGCCCGCGACTTCCAGGCCCTCTGCGGACTTGGGAGTTTCGCCCGGGTGTGCAAACCCCAATAAAGCCCTGGCTATTTGACATTTTTTGTCTGATTGAGCTTGTCTCCTCGCGGAGCCCAGAAAAACCTTACAATATTGTTTTTCACATTTCTAAGCAATTGCTAATTTATTCAAATGTAGGTCTTCAACACTTTACAATTAGGCTACTTCTTTCAACAGTTGTTGTTATTAATTCTTTTGTTTAGATTTCTAATTCATGACTGTTTATAACATTAGTCTTTTGATTTCTTGTACCAACTTTTCCCTAAATTCACCATTTTACAAGGCTAACAATCTAAAGTACCAGTTTCAACATATCTTTCAATATAAGCACATTCAGTGGCTGAACTTTACCATACCAGTTTGGGAAAAGCATAAACTGTAGAGCTCAAAAATTCATATTCCTTCCAAAACCTCCCCCACATCAAATATACTGAACTAACTACACTATATTCTCCAAATATACCACGTTATTTTATCTGCTTTGAGTCTAAGAATGCCTCCATTCTCAATGTAAACAAAATATTTTCCCCAGGTAATCTTTCCCAAACAAACATCTAAAAGAGAGCTAATCATTCCTTTCTTTGTTCTAATTCCTTTGCTTTTTACAGATACCTATTTTAACATGCCATGGTAAATTGCAATGGCTACTGATTATTTTCTAAACAAGGGAATTCCTCAGTTCCAGTAAATGAATTTTATGTATGCAACTCTTAAAACATAGTATGTATTGTGTAAGTGCTGGTTATTATTGCTGTTGTTTCCTTTCTATAAGAAAAGCATGGAATCTAACAGACAACAGAGGCTCATTAATATGTAAAACAAATATTTCTATGTATGCATGAATCAGTAAAGGGTGAATAAGCTAAAATATGAAAAGTGTACTAATAAACAAAACTGTACCAGATGGTAACAAATAATTTAGTTCATCTCTTGGAACTTCAGGAAGCATATCGATGTCAGCAAGTCCTCATGGGAATCCCTTCTTGTTTTCCATAGTTTATGTTGAGAATATATTTTAAGCATTATCTAGATTTGAAAGGCAGCATAGTTAGTGATGAATTTTGGAGAAACATTGATAGTTATATTGACACAATGCCAAATATTTGATGAGAATAGCTGCCAGTTAAATATAAATGAGTGTAGAAGAAAAATAATTTTCCTTCTGATAAGATGACAACATACCTTGACAATCTATGAAGCAGGTATACAGATGTATAAGCAGGAAATTAGCTGGCCAAACCTAAGGCATGCTAGCAAGCCACCAGGTATAGTGGGGATGGGGTTACAGCTAAACCCTCCCTTAATAACCTAACCATGTCCCTTGACTACAGCAGATCTCATGAGAACTCCAGATGGACTGGCAGCAACTCATGGCCAAGCCCCTGGCTAAACCCACAGAAGGGAGGAGTTCCACTCCCCTGGGATATATGTCTTCATAATTGCTTACACACATGTGGCATGGTACACTGGCATAGCACACAGCATGTGCACTGTTTTCTTCCTGCGCCTTTCCCAAGCCTCAGAGTGCTTAAACTTGCTACTACTATTTCTAATTAACTTTTCCTGTGTTACTGGTCATACCGCTCTAGGAGAATTCTTTTTGACAGACTCCTTGTCTTATAAGGATGCCCAAGTCTCACTCCTATCACTTCTATCATTCTGAATTTTCAGCCCCACCGATATAACAAAACTCAGATTAGCAAGAGAAAAATAAACAGAAGTTTGTTAGCATAAAAACTTATGTATGCATAGGAGATACCCAGGGAAAACTGAGCAACTGAAAGGTTTGGTTAAAATTAATTTATAGTTTATTTTAGCATAGGAATAATAGCATTTTAGAGAAATGACAAAACAATTGAAAAGGAATTGCTTCTCTGGAGACAACAAATTTCAGAAATATAAATATGAAGTAAAGTATTTTTAAAGACTAGTCAGTAAAATTGCTTTTGTAGATTCTAGTGGTGCCGGCCCTGCCCCACCCGGCCTCCTCACTCCAGGTTGATAGTGTTTAAAATTGTCTCTGGTGATTAGTTTTGTTTCCTTCCTAGCAGACAAGGGAGTTGCATCTTTGAAGCTGTGTGTCCTGCTTTCAAGCAAATAGAAAGGCAGGGAGATTTTCCTGCATGTGCTTCATCTCAGTTTTTTCAGATGCAAAATCTGCATATTTTGGAGTAGCATGTGATATTGTGATTCATAAGAAATATGCATTTGGTCTTCATCACATTCTGACATGAAGTACCTGTAAACCTTGGTATTTTTTAGATGATCAAAGCAACATAGGTGTCTTTTTTATGTTAACACCAGTCACTTTTGGACCCTGGCTAAGGATGAAGGTTAGTTTGCTGGAGAACCAATCATGAGATTGGAAAATTGAAACTGTAAGCCCACCCAGACCTCCTTCTAGGGAAGGGAAAGACTCTTGAGATTGAATTGAACTCCAATGGCCAAGGATTTTTTTTTATCAATTTTGCCTGTGTAATGAAGTTTTCATAAAACCCCAAAGGACCTATCTGGGTTAGTAACACATTGAGATTTGAGGAGAATGGGGCACTTGGAGAGAGGATGAAGGTTCAGTGTCTCTTAACACATACTTTGTCCTATGTGTTCTTCTATCTTGCCGTTCTTAATTATATGCTTTATAATTAACTAGTAATCTAGTAAGTGAAATATTTGTTTGAGTTCCATGAGCCGTTCTAACAAATTCATCAAATCCAAAGAAAAGGTTATGGGAGTCTCTGATGGGTAGCGGATCAGAAGTACAGATGAAGTACAGATGACAACCTGGTCTTGTGACAGTTTTCTGATGAGGTATACAGTAGGTACTCTCAAAGAGCAGAATCCTTTACTTGTGGAACCTGATGCTCTCTCCACACAGAGTTGGACTTGAGTTACATTGTGGGAAACCCAACAGTGTCTGGAGAATTGCTTTTTGTTTAGAAAGAGAAACTTCTCTCTACATTGGAAATTGGATGCAAGAAAAGAGAAATATTCTGCCACTACTCAAAGAATTACATTTGACTCAGCTGTATACAGTAAAGAAATGTTGCTATTAACTAAAACAGACAAAAATAAAATAGCTTCAAATTATTTTAGTACATATATACCTACATACATGTATATAGTTTCCATAAAGATACATGTATTATTATTTTGGAGGACTGAATTATTGTTGACTTTGGCAAATCCATGAGAATATGTAATTCTAATCTACATTTTAATTATTTTTACTTTTTTTAAAAAATTTTTATTGAAGTAGCATTGATTTACAACATGAGATATGCTTCATGGGTACAGCATTGTGTCAACATTTGTATATACTGCATTATGTTCACCACCAGAAGTCTAGTTTTCATCCTTCATCATAAAATTGAACCCCTTTATGCACTATAGCTACATCTCTTCTTTCTGGTAACCACTATATTGTTCTTAAAGTCTGAGTATTATTTTGTTTTGCTTTTACATTTGAGTGAAATCATATGGTGTTACTTTCTGTTACTTTTTTCACTTAGTGCAATACCTTCTAGGTTCATCACTGTAGTTGCAAATGATGGAATTTCATTTGCATAGTTAAGTAGTATTTAATTGTGTACACACACTGCATCTTTTATATGGAGCCCTCCATTGATGGTCACCTAGGTTGTTTTCAACTATCAGCTACTATAAATAATGGAGCAATCAACTCTTTCAATTAGTGTTTTTGTATTTTTCTGATAACACTCAGAAGTTTTATAGCTGTATCACATGATATTTCTAGGAATTGTTAAGGACTCTCCATACTGTTTCTTATGATATTTGTACAAACATATTTCCATAAATAATATACAAGTATTCTTCTTTATTTATATCCTTGACAACACTTGTTATTTATTGTTTTTGGTAATTGTCATTTTCATAGGTTTGAGGTGATAACACATTACTGTATTGATTTTCATCTTGCTAATCATAAGAGACGATCTACATCTTTTCGTTCTCTGTATGTCTTCTTTGGAGAAGTGTGTATTTGGATCTTCAGCACATTTCTTTTAACCAGGTTGTGGTTTTTTTGTCCATGATTTGTATGAAATCTTTATCTGTTTTTGACATTAACCCCTTATCAGATGTATGGCTTGCAAATATCTTCTCCCATTGATTACATTGCCTTTTTGTTTTGATGATAGCTTCCTTCAAGCTTTTACTTTGAAACAGTCTCATTTGTCTAATTTTGTTCATTTCTCTTGTCTCTGGAGTTGAATCTCCAGAGATACCTCCAAAGCTATGTCAAAGGACATATTTCTTATTTTTTTAGAAGAGAAAGGAAAGGAAAGGAATAAGAAGCATTTTAGTTAGTTGTTTCTTTTATTCCCCCCTACTGCCCAACCCTGGGTCATGAATCTGAGTTGTTGAACTTTACATGGTCTGTTCCCCAGGTTTCTCAGACTTCTGGGTTGAAAGGCACACTATACCTTTGTTGTTTTTATTTTAAAGTTTCTTATCTTACACTCAAATATTTAATCCATTTGGAATTAATTTTTTTGTATTATGTAAAAGTGATCTTGTTTCATTCTTTTACATGTGACTGTCAAGTTTTTCAACACCGTTTATTGAAGAGATTGTATTTGATCTACTCTATATCCTTGACTCTTTTGTCATAAATTCGTTGCCCATATATGTGTAGTTATATTTCTGAATTCTCAGTTTTATTTTCTTGATCTATGTGTCTATTTTAAGTTCAATGCTAGGCTGTTTTGATTACTATTGTTAAGTTTTATAGCTTGGTTTCAGGGAATGCAATGTCTCCTTTTTCATTCTTTATTCTCAAAGATGGTTTTGGTTACTTGGTGCTTTTTTTTGTTGGTCCAATTAAATTTTATGATGCTTTGTTCTGCATCTATGAAACATGTCATTGAGATTTTGATAGTAATTACACTAAATCTGTTTATTGTTTTAGTTACAAGACCATCTTAATTATTCTTCTAATTCCATGAGCACAAAATATCTTTCCATATTTTTGTCTTCTGTTTCTTTCAATAATGTCATAGTTTCAATATACAGGTCTTTCATGTCTTTGGTTAAATTCATTCCTGTTTATTTCTTTTTGATGCAATTGCAAATAGGATTATTTTTCAGATTTATTTTTGTGCTAGTTTGTTGTTTGTGCAATAATATAGATTTTCACATATTTGTGTTTTGCCTGAACATATTCTGTGTTCTATTTTTTTCTAATAGTTTTAATGGAGTTTTTGAAATATTTTTCCTCTATATTATCATGCCTTTTCAGTCTGAATACTTTTATTCTCTTTATTACCCAATTGCTATGGTTAGGACTTCTAATACTATGTTGAATAATAATAGTGAGAGTGGACATCCTTTTCTTGTTCCTGATTGTAGGGGGAAACTTCCTTTTTTCTCCATTTAGTACCATTTCTGTTTTTCCTGTTATGAATGACTTTTACTATGTGTTTGTATGTTCCTTCTGCATCCATTTTGTTCAAATTTTTAAATTTTTCTACCTATTGAGAAAATCATGATATTTTTGCTCTTTTATATGTGTGGTTTATGACATAGGTTGATTTGCAACGTTGAAAGATTCTTGCAACTCTGGATTGAATACACTTGATCATGATGTGATTATTATGTTTGTTTAATTCGTTTTGCTAGCATTTATTTAAAGTTTTTTATGTCTATTTTTACCACAGATATCAATCTATAATTTTCTTTCTTTCTTTCTTTTTTAATGATATCCTTGTCTAGTTTTGGTACCAGAGCGACGTTAGTTTCATAAGTGTGGAAAATCTTCCCTCACAAAATTTGGGAAAGATTTGAAGTTAGTTATTAGTACTTCTTTGAAAGTAACTCTTTTCTTTTCTGATTTTATTTCACCTTTCTCTTATTTATTTATTTTTGCTCTAGCAAAAGATTTGTCTTTGCTTTCAAAAAAAAGCTTATAGTTTCACTGGTCATTTCTATTGACTTTTTGATATCTATTTTGCTTATTGCTGTTCAAATTGTGATTATTTCCTTCCTTCTACATTACTCTGACTTAAATTTTTCCTCTTTTTTAGTTTCTTTTGAGTAAGGTTATAAAGTTTTATTTGTGAATTTTCCTGTCCTTGAGGACAGGTCTGTAATACTTTTGCCTCTTTAGTATATATTTTGATATATTTTGATACACACACACACATATATATATCTTATATATATATGTATATATATATATATATCTTAATTTTCATTTGTCTTCAAGTGTTTTCTGATTTCACCTTTGATTTCCTCATTGACCTAATGTTTATTCAGTAGCATGTTGCTTAGTCTTCACATATTTTTAAGTTTTTCTATTTCTTCTTGGTTGATTTCTAAATTCATATCACTGTGATCAGAAAAAAGATATTTATTTTGCTTTCATAAATTTATTGAATCTTGCTTTATGCCCTAATATATGGTATATCCTTGAGAATATATCTTGTGAACTTGAGAATAGCGTACACACTGCGGTTTTAGTAAATGATCAGTAAATATCCAGTCTGTTCTGTCTAATTTGTCGATTAAGGTAGTTTTCTCCAGGTTGATTTCTGACTGGATGATTGATCCATTGCTATGAGTTGCATGTAAAATTTCCCACAATTACACTGTTACTGTCAATGTCTCCCTTTAGGTATGCTAATATATATGTTTTATATATTTTGATGCACCTATATTGAATGTTATGTAACTAACAAGTGCTGTGTCTTCTTGATGTATTAATCCTGTTATTATCATACAATGTTCATATTTGTCTTTTTTTATCTTTATTAACTGGAAGTCTATTTTATCTAATATAAGTATTGTGTTTCTGGTTTGGTTTCCTGTAAGTTTGAAGCACTGTTTTTATTCCTTTACTTTAAGTCTGGTTTTATCTTTAATGAATCTCTTATAAACAGCAGATAGTTGGGCTTTGTTTTAACTGATCCAAGTACTCTGTACTTTCCAACTGGTGAGCTAAGTCCATTTATGTTGATAGATCAGTGTTTGCCATTGGTATTTTATCTTTGTTTTCTGGCTGTTCTATAGTTCTGTTTTGTCTTTTCCCTGTGTTTCCTTCTACCTTGGGCGTTTCTGTGGTATTTTTTTTTCCCTTTCTCCTTTATGGTTTCTTTCTCTGCTCCAGATTTTTATTTTGTGATTACTACAGGATTTGTAGAAAAGGCCCCATATATTGATTTATTGGTTTTCTGTTAATGTTGTTTTATCTCCATTTGCTTATTATTTTCTTATTTTTGTTGTCATAAAGTATCCCTTTTTATACCATGAGATCATTAGCAAATGATGTCTCTTCAATGCTTCTTATAAACCGTTACTCTGTTATTTAATGTTTAATTCTCTGTTTCAAGATAGAGCTACGATTTTCTGATTCTACCTTATTCAATTTTTTTTAACTTTCTATTTGTCTATTTCTTTTTACCATTTTTTACAACAGAGGTCTACTTGTGATAAAGCCATTCATTTTTTCTTTGGAAAAATCTTTATTTTTCCTGTATATCTGAAGGATAACTTTGCAAGACAGAGTATTCTTGATTGATAGTTTTTATCAAGTACTTTGAATATGTCATTCTATTCTCTCTGACGTGTAGTTTCTGCTGAGAGGTCTGACTGGAATACTTCTATATGTTACTGTTCTTTTGCTTGTTTTTCCCTATTTTTACCTTATTATTCACTTTGACAGCTTTATTATTGTGTGTGTTGGTGTATATCTCTGTACTTTTAGATAATTGTGGGGTTTTTTAGCTTTGTGGACTTAATGTGTATGTTCAGTTGATTCCCATCTTTGGAAAGTTCTCAACTATTATTTCTTTGAATGAGTGCTCTTCTCCCTTTGCTTTCTGGAATATCTATTATGCTTATGTCTCTTTTCATAATGGAATCAGATAGCTCTCATAGTGTTTCTTTATAAATACATTTGCCATTTATTTCTCTTTTTCCCATATGAATCATTTCTAGGTTTCTAGTCGAGCTGACTATTTGGTTTCTCCATTTGATCTCTCCTATTTCTGATACTTTCAACAGTATACTTAAAGTTATCACATCGTCATATTCTGAATTGCTATTAGTTCCCTAATTATATCTTAAATATACTTTGCAAATTGCTCCTTCTAATCATTAAAACTACTTGTGATCCCATTAAACTGATTTTATGAGTTTTCTTGTATCTCTTTAAGTTTCTTTATAATGACACTTTTGAAATCTGTCTATTAAATCACAATCTTTCACATCTTTAAATTCAGTTTCTAGTGTTGTAATACTCTTTAAAATGTGATACTACCTTGAAAATTTTTGTTCTTGGAAAACACTTTCCTTATTTTATTTAGCTAGCTCTTTTATAATTTTTGTTGTTTTTTGTTTAAAATCTATACATCAACTTAATAATTGACTAGTTTTCTTTTTCTGGTCAGGTTGGCAGCTCTGTCATCTCTTTCCCCTACATTTCACCACCCCATTGAGTCCTGATTCACTCACTTTGCATTACACAGATGTAAGATCTCTCCAGGGTCCTCAGTGAAGAACAGAAATGACTAGTAATTTTATTAGTAGAAATGGAGAAAGTACTTTACAATCCCATGATGCTGCATATTAGAACTCACTTGTTGAATGTGAGCACAATTTATATTTTCTAATCAGAGTAGCTAACTTCTCATTGAAGGGTCAGAATTTTTATCAATTAGAGGAATTTGCCATTTTCTTGACTTTACTTAGGTCTATCTTTTTCTATAGTAGCCATAGTTATAATCTATGCTGTGATTTTTTAGTGTAAATCAATACATATCTAAAATCTAATTTCTGTTATTACTCTTTATCTTTAATTATCTATCTAATGTTAACTTGTCTAGGGGTTTTCTGCTTTCCAGTATTAAATAATCATAGAAAATCAAAGTTATAGGCACACTTTGCTTTTTCTTAAATTTCAAATAAATCATAATTTTTTTCTAATCCAGGATTAGAAAGGGATACATTATGAAGTAAAAAGTTGATTCTCACATAGAAGCATCAAACTAAAAGAAAAATAAATTGTAGATTCTAAAGATATAAAAAAGAGAGTTTAAATTCCATATTTGATCTCTGACTTTGTTAGCCATGTTACATGGAAGAAATTATGATGCTCTTCAAAGCCTAAGTTTCCCTATTTTAAAAGTAAATATATCAATCTACATTATATATGTTATCATGGAACAACCAAGAATATTAGTCAAGAAACTTTATAGGAATAGAGACCATGCTTCTGTTACTGCTGTGAGTTTATCACACATAAATGATGATCAGTATTTATTTGTGTCATAAATAACAAATTTGGGGAATTGCAGTGAAGACTGGTAAGTAAATTAACTTATTTATAGTCACTCAACATTTGTACGTATTTTCATCTTCTTATAGACATTCCATGACTTTCACATTTATTATTTTGTTATAGATGATTTATATTATTGTTGAGGGTGACATATATCATTAAAATTTTAAACATTTTTGGACATTGCTGATCATTTTAATATATTAGAATATTGAATTTATTTTATATTTTAAGCTCATATTTTAGTTGTCTATTTTTAGCAGATATTAAACAAACAAAATTAAATTTCAAAAGTAAAATGCATTAGCAATAGAAGGGATTTTCAAGAATTTTCCTTAAAATAACTGTGGTGATTGAACACAAAGCTGCTTTTATTATATTTCTATGTCTGCACTCCATGGGAAGCTTTTAAGTCTCCAAACAGATTATGGATCCATGTATACAAAGAAAAAAGCAAAACTGTGATAGCTTTCCACCCCCATGAACAGCTCTGTTTAAAGAAAAAAGGAAAAGAAACCAGTTGCCTTTACTTGCATGCCACAGAGAACCAATTTGAAATCACTAGAGCTGTGTAGTATGAGACCTATTTAGAAATTCAGCAAAGCATAGACTAAAAACCCTTTTATGCTTAGTAGGAACATCTGATTGACACAGCTGTCCTTCTAAAGGTTCCAAATGCTTCATTCACCTTAAAGTGTAACCCAGATCACAGGAGAAATTCAAAAAACAGTTGAGAGCTTGCATTGACATCTGTCCTTAAGAATTAGTTTTAGTTTCTTTTAAAAACGTTGTTATTTGCCCTTATCCTTTAGTTTCTTTCAAAGGTGTGTAACATTTAAATTTGATGAGAATGAACATAATCATTTATTACAGGATTGAAAAGAATTAAAGAAAATTGTTGAACTCAGTCTTCAACAGTATTTTGAATGGAATCCAAATAACAGTTACATAAAGAGCAACAAATATTTGCATAACTCTAGAGAGGATAAACTCACTATTTGTCAAAGAAACTCATTGTATCTTCAGATGCTTATGTTTAAGAAAAATCACACTTATTGAATTGAAAGTTGGTTTTTTTCATTGTTAATCATTACAAAAATTTTCTGTAAGTAGCCATCTTGAAAAAAAATTTTCTATGTTACAGAGGCATATTCTTTTCATAAAGTAATGTCTTGATAAAAATGTATTCAGTATAAATAAAAATTTTCCCATCTGCTCTCAAATGGTATGTAATAGGAATATTATAATCTAGAATTGCCTATAGAGTACAGAGAAGTATGAATAACAAAAGCAATACTTACAGCTATTTTCTCAGATTAATTAGCATATTTTTAAAAGGGAATGCTTTCGGTAGTTTAATTTCCAATTTAAATATACTGTGAGCGAACTGAAGCACTGAGTATTGCTCATTTTCAAGCAATATAGCATCTGAGTGTACTGGGTATTCTTCTAAACGCTTCACAAATATCAATTAATTTAATTCTCATAAAAATTGCAAGTTAGATACTTTTATCCCAATTTTATGGATGAAAAAATTGAATATGCAAGAATAATGTATCCCAGATAATATAGTTAAATACTGTTGTGGAGACTTGAATATAGGTGCTTCTCTTAAAACACTCTCTCTTAACCAAGCAATCATATAAGTTTAGAAAGTAATGTTCTCATGATTGTATATTATAGATTAATGAAGGTCTAGAATTCAAAATCCATAAGAAAGGAAATGCAGAAGAAAATTTGACATTTAAGTTGGAGAGAATAAATATAAAATAAAAATATATGAAAGCTAATTCTAAGTTACAGCAAATTTGAATTTATTAATTGAATCTAGTTATATTAAAAGTGTACATAAGATCATTTAGCAGTTTATGCCTAAATGCACTAATTCAATAGCTTCAGCTTCCAAATAGCATAACTTAAACACGTGTGCTCTGTTTTATTGTGAAAGTCAATGGGATCTACTAAAACATATAATTCGTTTTGGTGACGTTATCTCTACATGTTTCAACTTCTTTCACTGCCTTTCTTGACTGTTGGTAAATATTTCTTTTCTCATTTCTTTGATGTGGCAGTCTACTAGACCTCCATTCTCTTATTCAACCAAACCACAGTAACAGTGTCTGCTCTGAAGGTGATTTACCTAGCTGTGTCTTTTTTATGTGCTTCACCACTCACCAGTTAGCAATTACAGCTTTATCTCCAGATGTTTTTATATCAGAAACTTTTTGAACTAGAAAAATGTCTTTTCTCTCTCCTCTGGCATTTTGTAGCAGAATAGCCTTGTCCTGTGTAGAGGACATATGTTGATGTTGCACCAACTATTTGAAAAACGAATTTAAGTTTTCTCTGGTAAAAACCACTCAACTCATTCAAGTTATTAGGGTTCAAGTGAAGCTGATGTCACTTCTAGCTCACAGAATAAGAAGATGACTAAAATTAAACTAAAATTAAAGTACTTAATTATGTGATACAAATATAAATCAAGTAGGACAATTAAATACTAAAAACTTTGATAGAATCTTATGTGGAAGGATCTCTTCAATTGTCTCTAGGACCTGGGACTTAAGAATCAAATAAGCTATCATTTTATTCCTTTGCTTGATGGTAATATTTGAGTCCCAGAGTTATTTCTGAAGTCTCTGATCACCAGATAGCTCTAGTCAGGGTACTACATATCTTGTAACAACAGTAACAACAAAAAAAATTCTGAGTTTTTCTGTAATTCTCACAATGCCAACTTCATGGCAGATGCTTATTTGCCACTATGGTATTCACAGTGCAATCCAAGGTTGTAAAAGTAAGACAGAAATAAAATAACAGAGTGAGGGGAAAAGCCAACTTGAAGTCACTAGTGGTAACTTGTTCTAATAACTTGGCATCTTTTTCTAAAGTCAGGATATCACTTGAACTATATCTCAGAATAGTAAATAGTGATAGCATATGTACAGAAATAGGATGATAAATATGTCCATCGACTCCTATTTTTGTTTGGTCAAAATTTGTTCCCAAAGAGTTGCTTTTCTTATATTTCTGGTTGGAAAGTAAGGGGTCCAAGCAGGGTCTCAAGATATCCCAAATCTTTCCTTTGACAAAGACTCTTTCCTTAACCACACTTTAGTCAGATTCCGAAAAACACTTTTTCAACTAGATCTCATCCTCAAACTTGACCTCAAGAACAAGAATCTTGCTAAGTCAAGTCAGTTCAGTGAGAATTTTCCACTCTCGATATTTGATCACCTCATTATCTGGTCATCCCAGATAGCTGATGAAATTCTTCATCCTCCCAACTCCCAGGTTAATTACCCTGGCCTGCCTTCAGCAAGAATCCTGTCAAGTCAATTTAGTTCAAAATTCCTCTTGACCACTGAAGTTTCGTTTTAGTACTATTTTCTATGCACCCAGTTCCTGGAGTATAAATCCTCATTTTGCATGCTATCTTCAGAATTAAGTTCAGATTAAGAGTGAGGTCTTTTTTTTTTTTTTCAATTGGAATATTTTCTGAGTAAAATATGCTTTTAATCACTTTAATGTCAGGTTCTGTTTTTATTTAACCACATCAGTAATAAGTGAAGTGAGAGGTAAAAATTTTGGGTGAGGTGTTATTAGGTGAACCTTCATGATGTTATCTGATGTACTCACTGAGGTGGTTATGGCAGTGGTGTCTGGAGTGAGTAACAGCACACACCAGGAGAATCTGAATTATTTCATAACTGGTGTTGAAAACATCTATATTCCCTTGAGATTTAACTCATAGTTTTATTCCATGGCACTGGGAGGATCCCCCCATAGAATTTCCTGGGTTGTTGAAGTCACTTTATAAATATCCCCTGTGCAGGTCATATAAGAATGTTCCTTGACAGAGGGTTGAGTTGGAATTGGTTTAAGTAAATGTCTATACTGTTAACTGCCTGATCTCTTACAACATAAGGATACTAAAGCTGAAGCGTATCTTTTCTCATCTTTGCCAATTTTTGAATTATAAACTCTATGATTTGATAATCTTCTTTTCTTTAAGACCTATCCCTTACTCCTCAGTGCCATCAGCATTTCTTTATAGAACAGCAACATGATTTTGAAGAGTAGTTTGTACCTATTTATACTCACTGGATGATTTAAAATTCAATTTTCCATTGCACATAAAATTTAAATAAGTAGAAATTCAGTGTAATTTCGTATTTATATCAATGAGAGCAAAGTAATAAGAGAACAAATAGATGAAATGACAAGTAATTGACAGCAGACAAAATGTAAGAACTAATAATTTGAAAGAATTAGAAAGATAAAGGCAAGCATCTATAAATAGTAGTGATAGATAAAATAAAAGAGTTAATTCTCATTATTAGTTGCAGTTATGTCTATAAGTCACCATGAACACTGTTAAGCAAATACTGAATCATTGTTTCTAGGGGAAATATAGGATTATATTCCCATAAGTCTTTAGTGACACGCTTATCATGCAATCAATGCATAATTCTGTTTTATGTGCATTTCTACTTACAGGTAACATACAAGCATATATGTGCATACATAAATCTAATTTATATATTTATATTGATTTATTAAAATCACAGCCAAGAACAATAGAAGTCATACCTAAAGGCATTTTTTCTAACACATATTTTCTTTAAAAACTTTATCAGAGATTTCTTGTTCTCTTAGAAATTCAGATTTATGCTTGGGAGTCATTTTAAACAAAAATATCATCAACAAAGGATATAATACTGTGAAAAGCATGATACTCAATAGTTTACTAAAAGAGTAATTGATTTCAAGAGTTGAAACAAGGTATAGAATTACCTTTTTCTCTCTCACCGGGGAACAAAATAATCAGGGACACAAATTTTTTTCAACAACACGTTTTCCCAAATGATCATGGAAGCACCACGAAGACTGATTTTGTGGTTACAAATAAATATTAGCAAGTTTGCAAACTCACAAATATAGAATCTGTAAAAATGAGTACCTACTTCAATAAAGTATAATATAAATTAAGGAAACTAAAGACAAAAAACTAGTGAATTCAAAGAAATTAATAAATGGGGCATTAGTGAATGGCGTACCAATGAAACTTTCTTTCCTTTGGAAGAAACGAAACAAAATGAATTCTTAGATTAAAAGAGTAAAATGATGGTTACTACAGGGAAAAGAGGAAATGAGATGAGTAAATTCGGTAAAGGAGGACAATTGTATGGTAGAGGATGGAAACTTGGATTTTGATGGCAGCCATAGTGTAGTATATACAGATGTTGAGTGATAATGCTACACACCTGAAACCTCTATGTTATAGATCAATATTACTTATATTTATATATGTGTATATATAAACTAGAGATAGAAATGAAAAGGCTTGATTTCATTAACTCATCTTCCACTTTAGGAGACTGAATTGCTAAGGGTACAGGTAGGCATGGGGATACAGAGAAGGCTAGGAGCCTAATCAATATACTGACAGCCCATGGAGTCAGATTGCTTGAAGCTTTATGTACAGAGACATAAAAGATTACCCAGGAAAAAAATTCAATGCTTTATCTACCTTGTATTTATAAATAATTTTAATATAATAATTTTACATTTGGAGAATTTTAACACTACTTGAGTTAAGATTTCCATGAGTATTATATTTATCACTAATTCACGTGTTTCAGCAATAGAGACTCCCTCAGGAGAAATACTTTCTCTTTCGAGAGACATGTTTTTGAATGAGAAAAAGGTAACTATTTTATTAGTATCTAACATATATTTGAAATTAATTTATTTAATATATATTTGAATACACTTGACTTCAAATTTATCAATAAAATTATGCCAAATTTAAAAAGAGATGTGTATATTCTCTACTTCATTTCTTTTCTGAGTAGTGTTTTCATTTTCAGAATTTGAGGTAATCATTCCACTCTGCTTCTGAATCATTCTTAACTGAATAAAAAAATGTTATTTTCTAGGACAGAGTAATGACCCAATTTGCCTAGGTTTTACCATTATTTTTAATGAAAACAAATTACTTTCAAATTATTTGAAAGGATCCACATGATATTTTTTTCTTTCATGTATAACATGGCTATCTATAAAAGCTGTTAGTTATTCATTTAAAACATTTTCTTGGTTTGCATTAACCACAATGAACATATTTACAAAGTGTTTGATACACTATTTTACCTATTGTAGAGATCAATATGTGGGCATGATTAAGAAACCAGATTGAATAATAAAATAAATTAATTTTTATTTTCAATGAAGAAATTCAATAATTTTTGGAAAGCTCTTACTTTATGCACATAAAATTGATTAGTAAAAATGGTAAGTTCTGTAAGAAAAAAAATTCAGAGGTCCATTCTATTTAAGTTCATATAATGAGAAGAAAAATCAATCCAGAGGAAGTTTTTAAGAAAATTTTGAACATATTCCAATAAGAGATGTGAGGTTACAATGATAGAAGATGCTACTGTGATGTCAATTCAGCGAAAAATATAGAGAGAAAATCAAGGATGAATAAAATGCATTAAAGTTTAACATATTGAAAACACTTCGGAGATAGTATTTTTTTCAGCCTGTCAAAGTAGCTAAACTGAAACCAGTTTCTGTATTTTAATAGGAAATAGCTTTGTCAGTCTCTCAGGCGGTTTCTATTTTCTCTGCCATATTTAGACTATCATTTCTCATGTGCATAACAGTGGCATCACAATGGTACCACTATAATCTTTCGGAATTAAAAAGCTAGTATCCTAAAGGTGTTATCATGCCAAAATATAATAATATTTTGAAAACTTAAGTTTCTTCAAAACAAAATGACATCTGAAAATAAGTCTTCATTCTTATTGCTGTGATTGGTATATTTTAATAGATCATGTAATTTGGATAGTTTGTATAGGCTTTTAAAAAGTTCATATTCTTAAAGAAAAAGTAGTGTTTTAAAGAAAGAAGGAGGGAAGGAAGGCAGGAAGAAAGGGAGGGAGGGAGGGAGGAAGGGAGAGAGGAAGGGAAGGGAGATAAGGAAGAAATATCTTAATCAATTTATTTATTTTGTCTTTTCACTCCAACCTGGGTAACAAAACTGGTGTTTGGCTTTACATAGTCAGCAGGCAGGGTGCCAGTCACTTGCACCACAAGGGCACACTCCAGGTTCTTTTCTTCAGACCTCTGTTTCCAAACACAGTGTATGTAGAAGATTAACAGAAGTGGTCAATAATTCAGTGTTTTGGTCAGGATCACTTAAATGATAACAGTATGTTGGGTCTTTTTGGTGTTAATCTATACATATATTTTTAGAAAATAATTTTCAAGTTATATTAATTCAGATTCACCATGATACACATATAAATTCATGCTCAAAATCATGATTATCATGTAGCCTCAGCTATTAAATAAATTTTTCAATATTTAATGCTTTCTAAGACAGAAATAAACATTTACATATTTTATAGGTTTATAAGTGAGGGTTGAAATCAGGATAATCCTGCATAATGACCAAGTAACAAGAAAACACTAAGAAAGTTGAGACTGAATTCTTGAGTAATGCTACTTAAGTGGAAGAATTTGCTTAAACTTAATATAAAAAAAATTAAATGCTTACTTCCATTTATCTGAAATTCTCTATATTCTGCTAAAACATAGCATCAGATTGTAGTAATAATAGACATCAGTTAAGTGTTTGTCTTTTCAAAAATTTGAGATCTACATTTTTCAGGATGAGGTAGAAAATTAGCAGATGATTCCCTAGTCCTACCACAAATAAGTTGCTTGTTTTCCTGACAACTGGCATCTCAACTTCCTAGTTGTCTCCTGCTTTGACTAAAGACTCCCACACCTGAATCACTGACACCCTAGCCTCACTGACCCACTAATAAGATCAGTATGAACAGTGACTTGAAGTCCACAGAAGAGTTATTCAACATATTTCAGTTTCTCAATTTCCTCAGTAAAATCACCTAACTGCCCTCCATGTTGTTGCCCATAACTCTGTCAAAGACAGTCTCTCATTTTGAAACATGCCACTTTTTAAACATGTTCAGCATCATCTCATTGCACTATTATACCATTCTGACAAAACAAACATAATGACTTTTATAGAAAACATTACAGCCTCACTCCCTCAATTCCCTCTGAACTCATCCTAACTTCTATGATTCTTTACTATGCCCATTCCTTTGCAGACACCTATAACTCTACTTATCTCCTCCTTTTCCTTTCTTACAAAATTTTAACTGTTTAAATCCAGGTAACTCACTTCTATTTAACTAAAAGTTGTTATAGAAAAATGTAGCAAAATTTTGACTGAAATCACTTGTTATAAACACAAATGAAAAATGAGTTACACTGCTTGAAAATAATTATTGCTTTTTCCTTAAAAATAATTTTTCACAATCTATTTATATTTACATATTTGCATAATATTTTGACTATTTACATAATCTGTTGTTTTAATTCTCCATACCTCCTGCTTTCCTAAATCTCAAGTAATGACATTTTCTATATTTCCTAGAAAAATATGAGATGACTTCTCATCATCAATTTTATCAAATCATTGGTACCTGTACCACATAGTCTATCTTCTCTTTTATGACAATTCATAATAATACTCTCTTTTTTGTTCTGGATATGATACCTTGGACTGCTGAGAAAGCTAATAGTCAATTCTCTGAGTCATTTTACTCAAGCTCTCTTCGACATTTGACTGAGATGATATTTCCTCCATTTAAATATTTTCTTCTCTTGAGTTCCACGATATGTATTTCTCATGGATTTCTTAATTTTTTTTATGTGTTCACAGAATTCCTTGTTACACATGGCTTGCACTGTTAGCTTTCATCCTTGACTTCTAGGAATAGTAACCAGGGCACTACATCGGTGCTTTTTCATTGTCTGCATTCTGTTCCTGAGTTATTTTGACTATTTTAACAGCTTCATATATGGTTCTACAATTATATCTTTAACTTGCTCTCTTCCCTGAGCCTAAACTTCCTAAAAAAATGTGTATTAAATTGGAGTTTTCAAGTAGATAGCTTTACATATGCATATATTTATAATTATAATACTGTTATAATATGATAAAATATTCCATACAATATTATACATTAATATAATGTATCAAATCATAATATATAAGATATATCATAATGTATTATATTATTTATTAATATATAGTATTTATACACATGCCAATTGTGTCTTAAAAACTCCATTTTAATGCCTATTAAGCATCTCTAAATATAATGGAAACAGAAGTTATAATTTCTTCTCATTGAAGTTATTTCCTGCCATTTTCTTAACTCAATAAATGATATCATTATTCATTCAGTTGATCTCTCTTTGATTTGTATATTAAAGACATTGAAGCTATAGTAATAACATAGAAAAAAATAGAGAAGAAAAGTGGTTGTGGTTGTGTTTTGGTCTCTTGTAGTTCAGTTTCCAACTGGGGTGTAGGGAGTCTTCCCAACAAGAAAAACAATTCTCAAACACCATCAGGATGTGGGAGAATTTAATTCATTTATGACTATCTCTCTCCAGGGAAAGCCTTAGTTTCCATAAATTAATGGATAATTTTCCCAAGACTATCCTCCATTTAAGATAAACAAGCATCTCCTCCCTACTCTGCAGCTCCCTACTCTGCACAACTGATAACAGTTGCCAATAGAAACCACAAGTGGCCAAGGAGATGAATCATTACCTCAGAGTATAAAGTTGTTCCCCTACACCCGCTGTTGATCAGCTATGGGTAACAATAACCTTGGGCCAGCACCGGTGCTTCCAATAAAGCCCTGTTTCTCTGCCTTTCAAGTGTGGGGCTATCAGTCTTCTCACACAGTCTGGAGGGTCTACCATAGCATTGCTGTTCCTAAATCATTGAACAATTAATATACTTAATATCTTGGGTTTTGTTTTGTTTTTGCCGTTTTCTTCTGATAATTGTTCTGATTCCAATACTCTGCATTGCTCTTACTCCGTTCTCTTTAAGTGACATTCATATTCTAACCTCTATTCTTCTTACAAAGTTTGTTTCAAGTAGTTCTACATATAAAAGGCTCATATATTATATAATTAAATATATGAATCTCAGTTCTAATTATACTTCTGGAATTAAAGTTCAATAAAAGTTTTTTTAATAAAAAGACAATATATGGTAACAATGTAGAGCTATACAGAATATATCATATTTTGATAGGAAAATAAAATGATCATCTAACATTGTTTTGGTTTTACTTCATCATATCAAGAATGGTATGTCTGAATCTTTACAAAACAAATGTATTCTCTCACAATATTTGTAAATTGATGTTAAATTTGACTCTTCTATTTCTACTTTTTTTTAAAGCTTTAGATACTTACTTTGAAATTTTAGAAATATTGCAAAATTGTTAGCAGGATATCAAGAATAGTGAACAGGATGATTTCTGTGTTAAATATATTTTAATTAAAAACCATGTACTGATAATTGTGACATGTAATAAGTCTAGGTAGTAATTTTTTATTATATTTTACCATTTAAGTTGAAGTTTTGTTCATTTGAACTGAAAAAGCAAAAAAAAAACCAAAACAAAACAAATAATTTGATATGACATGTAAACTAATATTCTCTTTAAAAAAAAAAAATAACTCTTTGCATGCCCTGGTGGCTCAGGTGTAGAGCCTGAGCATGGAGTAGAGTGCACATAGAGCCCAAGGAACTGGGTTTATAACTGCAGACTGTTGGGGAACAACTAAAATGAGAAAAATAAATTAAATGCTTCTTTGTAACATTGTATTATAACACTAGATAGTTTTAAGTGTAAACCACTATAAATCAACATCTCTAATTTACCGCTAAAAGTCTAATTGTATCCTTCAAAAAATAATTGGCCCATTTATACAATTTTCCCACTCTTCTCCCCACTTCCTTTCTGGTAAACACTTAGTCTGATAGTTTAAAACCTTATTTTTATTTATTACCCTCATTTATTTTATTTATTTATATATCATTTGTAAGTACAACCATGGGGTTTTTGTCTTCTTTCTTCTAAGTCCATCCATGTTGCAGCAGCTGTCAGGATTTATCTTGTCTTATAGATGAGTAGCATTACATTGTGTGTGCATATACATATATGTATACATATATATAGCTCACATTTTTTGTTGTTTGTAAAGGAAAGGTGCACAGAAGAATCAACACAAGTAGGCAAGCAGGCAGGTAGAAAGGAGGAAAAAGTGTTAGTTTCCCCTGAAGTTTTGGAGATTTCTTGGTTTTGGAGCATGGAAGGAGTGACCCAGAAAACTTTTGAATATCCTACAGAGTTTATTTGAACCTTCCAAAATGGCCGGCTTGCTAAAGGAACTCACCAGCCCCAGGGGAAGGGCTATTGGCTATTTTTATTGGCAGGTGAGAGTAGTTGCAGATCTTAATGAATGTAGGAGGCAGAGTGTGTTTTCAGATTCAGGCAGGGCGCTGCTGCAATTTACTCAGAGTTTGGAGAATTTCTTAAGAAATTCACTAAGATGTTAATACAAGACAATAGTCAAGGCAATGAGAATTGTTATCAGAAGAGACTGAGAAAAAGGACTAAGGTCAAAAAAGGTCACCACCAGGAAATACCAGGAAAGACTGAGACAAAGGTCAATGGAAATCCCATCCAAATGCCACACATGATGGAGCCCCCAGCACAAAATGGCATTACCCATGCCTTTTTGGTAGCCCTTGTCCTATCAAAATACACTTTATGCTTTCTTTCTTATTTCATTTTCCATACAGGCTTTCCCCCCAGAACCAAGATGTGAACCCAGTTCCCTGGGATGTAAGTGGACTGTGATCATCCAGAGGTGGCTGACCTCACTGCTATTCCATCATGCTAAAGTATCACACCTTCTTTATCCAACTATTTTTTAATGGACATTTAGGTTGTTTCCAACTCCTGGCTGTTGCTAATAATGCTATAACAAACATACGTAGTATGTATGTATGTATATATATATATCTTCAAATTAATGTTTTGTATTTGGAAGTAAATACTCAGAAGTTGTGTAATAGGAACATATGAAATTTCTATTTTAAATTTTCTGTTGAATTTCCATACTACTTTCCATAATAATTGCAATAATTTACATTACTATTAAATAGTGTGTAAGTGTTCCCTTTCCTCTATATCTTCTTTAATACATTTTGTCTCTTATCTTTTTAATAATAGTCATTTGTGCAGGTATGAAGTGATATCTCATTGTAATTTTGATTTACATTTTCTTAATATTAAAAAATAATGAACTTATTTTCATGTACCTGTTAGTCATCTGTATATCTCCTTTGGAGAAGTAATATTCAGATCCAATATTCATATAGAGATCGGGTTATTTGTTCAGGAGCATATCTCGTAACTCAGTGCTTTGTATGTATTTATAGTTTTAGGTCTTACATCCAAGACTTAGCTTATTTTTAACTAATGTTTGTATATGGTGTTGGATCATGATCTACTTTTATTATTTTGCTGGTGGCCATTCAGTTTTACTAACACCATTTATTGAAGAAATTTTTCTTATTCCGTTGTATGTTTTTGGTTACTTTTTTGTAAATTGGTTACCCATATAGGTTTGTGTTATACATGTTTGTGTTGAACTGTATGTCTACTTTTATTCTAATGCCATGCTGTTTTGATTACTATTGCTTTGTAGTATAATTCTGAGCATATGATTAGGTAATTTTTATCTTATGTCATCATATTATTGAGGAAAAAAATGAGGCTTTGAGAGTCTCTGTAAAGTATTAATAATAATAATTGATTGATGAGCCATGATTCTGGCAAAGGTCTGATTTCAATATTTAGGTTCTCAATAGCCATATTTTTTAAAATTTACTTAGAGGAAGTTGTTTTCAGATGACTTTTTAAGTAAAATAAAAACATATATATCTATCTATCTTAGATTATATTTAACTGTCTCTTCTCACATGTTTTCACTATTCAGAGAGTTGTCAAAATGAATAGCAAAATATCTAAATGGTATTTTAATAATTAGTCAAAGAAATTAGGCCAACAATGAATGAAACTGAAAGATTTAATCTCACTGTGATTACAACCTACTCAAAAGTAAAGGAGAACAGAACTGTAGGTTTTAAGTGAACTTTGATATCTACATGGCTTAATAGGGAAGGGTGATTATTGACTTCAGACTGTAGGGAGCGATGTCTTTCTATGTATTGAAATTTCTTGTAGGGAGCTCATTAATGTTTTGTAATATTTTTTATATAAGACCCATTTATGTATTTTTCAATAGATTCATAATAACTTAATTTTTTTTCTGTTACAAATGTCTTTATTGTTTCTATTATTGTGCTCTTTCTTGTATACAAGAAAATATGTATGTGCACTTTTGTATTTATCTTTTTGCCAGTTACATTACTATGCTCTTAATATTTCTCAACATTTTTTTCATTGATTTCCATGGACTTTCTATGGATCAGGAATGCTGTCTGAAAATAATGATTACACCTTTGTGACTAATTTTACCTAGTACATTAATAAATACTCATGCCTATTTCAAGTGCTAAAGTTTTCTTCAAACTACATCTCATTTAAGTATATATGTTTTCTGTTGACTTTGCTTTCCCTGTCTTCTTTATGTGTATCTTTTGTCTAATGATGTTCTCTAATATTTCCTTCATTATTTTGCAGAAAATTCAATAATCTTATCCTACACATACATTGTTCTAATTTTAGTGGCACTTATTTTCTTTAATTTCTAATTTATGTATTGTATACTTATTACATTCTGAATTGTCTTAAATACCCTGAATCTAAGCAAAATTTTCTACTTTAAAAATTATTTTTAACCCACTGTCACTTTATTTCTTCTTACATATTTTGTCTATCCTGTTGAAATCACCATGAAACTTTCCATAATTTTCAATGTTTTTAGTAGAGAATGTCAAAAGAATTTCTCTATCCATATCTTCATGTGTATATAACATATCTTCATGCCTAGGAAACTGTGGAATAGACATGATTAAGGTTGGTTTTCTTCAGATTTAGAATATTTTATCTTGTACAGGAGTTTGCTAATATTTGCAGGGCAATGAAGGTGAGAAGTAGGTAAATTATATCTTGTTCAACAAAGTAGATGTAATTTTTCTCTTGGGTGCAGTTATTTTGTGTAATTTTATGTAACTAGTGTATTTATGAATTAATAAAATTTCATCTCAGCTAGTTAACTGAGGAAGCAGTTTACATTTACAATTACCATTATTAATATAATTTTGTTTGATTAATGTGTCAGGTATTCATCTGTACTTGTCTTTATTTGAACAGACTTTCCTCCTTTTACCACTGCATAGTTTTATTACTATGTGCTGTTAACAAACAAAACAACCACACCTTCTCTATCACATATGAATATATACCACACACACACACACACACACACACACACACACACTATCCTTACCAAATAGTTCCGTCAAGGCTTTCACTGATTCTTATAGGGCCTTGCTTGTGAGGATTTCATCTTCTGTGTGTGCATTGTAAATAGGTAGGTTCACCAATTCACTTTTGTTGGTATATAGTCTAGAAATTTGGAGAACAAGAACAAAATAATACCCGAAACTTTTCACAGATCTAGATGCCTAAATATGTGTAATCGGGAGGGAGTCCTGGTTATTTCAGAGTGGCAAGAGTGAAATAAGAAAATGTGTTTCAACTTGGCACATCTGTCTCCTGGTGAAGCTTTTTCAGTAATGCAAGTCTTCCTGGACTCAAAAGAATTTTATTCTCCAAGTGTCGATTTTTTTGTGATGTCATGGGTGTCTATTTTTTTAATGTTTTCATTTTTTCTACTTTTTGTCAACAATCTAAAGACATTAGTCAGATAACATTTTATTTTTAAAGATATGCATGCTTTATTTAGAATTACATTACTACTGAGAGATGACATTTCCAGGATTGTTGGCCCTACTATACTATTATATATACATACTCAAAAACTGAGTAAAGGTTTAGTTTGTCTCTTTTTACTATTCAGCTACATTGATAATCATCTTGGATGAAGGTACTACTCAATAGCAAGCCTACACTTCTCCATCTTCCTTTTTGTTAACATGTTAACATGACAAACAATTATGTTCTGGAAAGTGGGAGATAAGCAGTGATTATCACGTAACAGAGTCCAGGAAACTTTCATAAGAGACTATTGACATAAGTTTATTTTTGTACACTTCTTAGAAGAATTACTGTAATGTAAATGTTACCCTCCTAAACTAAGTTATTATAATAGAGCAATGAGATTGAAGAAGTCTGGTTTCTTTACTCATTTCAATATGAAGAGGACCCATTTTTCTGAAACTATAATTTAATATTTTGTTAATTATTTTCTGTTTTATTTCAAGCATATCAGCAGTAATTCCTCAAGTGGAAGATGATAGAAATTAAAAAATTAATTAATGAAAAAATGCCACCAATATAAACAAAAATAAATGCATGCTTGGAATCTTTTCAATAGAACTTATAAGTTGAGGACATCCTTCAGTCAACTTGGCAATAGTGTGGATGCTATGTCATTTAACTCTTATTTCAACAGAAGTTATTAATTTGAACTCCATTTAGTCAGAATTTATAATTAATTTGAAAGGAACTCATCATTATCTAGGGAATATAGATTGACTTTAAAATTGAAAATATAAACATAGTTAACACACTTTATGCATCATTTTTTCTGTAAACAAAGATATTCTAGTTTCTAATTTTGGGCATCTGCTAAAAGCAGATCCCCTGACACCTAATTTAGACAGTGCTTGTTTATGCTTGAGTTTCTGTGTGACCTGGATAGGAGAATACTGTTTCTTCTAAACAAATTCCTGATAAAAATATTTTAGTAGTTTGGAAAAGTTTTATTTTATGCCAGACACATAAATGGAAATAATTATTATAAATTTAAGCTACTTTTGAAGGTAAGACTTAAGCAATACATTAGGCCAAATAAAGTATAACCTAGAGACTAAAGGCCCCATTCAGACACAGTACTGCACAAGAACTGGGAGGACTGGTCAGAGGGATGCTAAGATGGCACTGCAATTTTTGCTTTTAATTCTTCAGTGTAGAATATATCAAGAAACTTAAAATAATCCCACCTGCTTCTATCATAATAAAAAGTACATTTAGCAGCATTCCCTGATAGAGCAGTGATTTGATCACTGCCTCTGGCCAAATCGCAGTCCACATGCATCCTAAGGATGCAATTTTCTGTCTCATCGCAGTCCACATGCATCCTAAGGATGCAGTTTTCTGTCTCATCTTAGAGAGTAACACATGTGTGCAATTAAATAAAAAATAAAGTGCTTCTTTCTCATCTCTCTCTTTACTCTCTGCTTGCCTGTCTGCTTGCTACTCACCTTCATTCCTACTTGAACCTTTCCTTTCAATCATTCAACCAGTATGTTTAGCTATGGACCCAAAACTCTTAAGTGTATATTCTACAGATATTATTAACATGCACTTGAGATCTTTAATTGATCCTTAACCTAATTCTAAAGGATTGGTAACAACCCAGTATTCATTAACGTGGTAGTTAGTAAGTCAGCAATGAAATATCCACACATTGGAATACTGTGACTGTTAAAAACAAAGGAAAAATAAACAAGGAAATTCTCATGTGCTAAGGGGAAGAGACATCCAAGATATTAAGTTAGGTTTGAAATCGATGTGTAGAATATAATTGTTCTTACACAACTTTATATGACTCACATTACTAAAGCTAAAACAAGTAAGCAAAGCAAGAAGATGTGGATGATGTGTATGTTATGTGAAGTTTCATGAAGAAAATGAGATAAATATGTGATTATGGTCACACTTCCTTGGAAACAGAGCTATTAATAAAATCAGCTTCTTAGAGGTGGTGGAGTGGGATGGGACTGTGTTGAGAATGAGGGCTTTTAATGTTTGCATTTTATTTCATTTTTAACTAAATGAGTGTATTACTCAGAAAACACTTTATTTTTGCTTATATGATTCATGATCATAAATGAATTCAACTGAGATTCCTAAATATTTTTATGAAATAAATAAAAAATAACTGAAAAGTTTGTGTCTTCAAGATGTCCCTTGTCTAATAAATATTCATTAACAGTTTTAAAAATTATGAAATGCCAGAGCTTTTAAATACCTTACCTAAAAACATCATTCTCTTAAAATAATTTTGTGATTCAAAAGTATGTTTATTTAAAACATCTTTAAATATTCATGTTTGAGAAATTAAAACATGTACTACAGTATATATGTTATTTTTCATAACCTTGTGAGTATCCCAGCAAACCATCTAATGTTATCTATTTATTTACTACATATAGAGATATTATACGGAGGTAAGTAGTCATTAAGAGTAAAATCTACCACATTTAATGAGCACCTGCTAAGAATGTGGGTCATAGATTTTTTGATGAAACACTTACCACATGATCATAATTAGCATCATTAGGTATTTTAAACTATAGTTCCTATAAAAAGAAAAACATATCTTTAACCCACTTTGTAAAGTGTTTATAATACCTGCTAATTTTCAGCTGTGAAGGCATCATTTAACATATTCATAGAATTTTATGAAGAAAGAGCTTTTCTACTAACATTCTTTCTGATTTGATTTTATCTTTCTACACATAGTGCAGACAGAGAATTTGAATTCACTCAGCTGAAAATGCCTTCCTTTAGGTCCTATACGAGTGTGTTGTGAGCCACCTAGTCTTCGAAAATTTTATATCTAGATAAAATATAAATGGAAGAAATGGTAAATAAATGAAAGTTATGAAAGACAATGGCTGTTCCTAAGTATTAAATAAAAATTAATAGCATTTTATACTTACTAATACTTGGCACTCTAGATGCTTAATTTATATTGAATGCAATTCACCTCCTCACGACATTTACAGTCTATATGAAGTATGTTCCACTATTAGTCTGATTGCAAGTGAAGAAGCACATGAGTGGTTAAACGATACGTTCCATCTTCACAATTAGACCGCACAACTACTTTGTGCTTCCTTCATTTATAAGTGCAAAGATTCTGTGATGAAGATAAAATAAATTTTCTTCAAACCCAAACTTGTTCTCTGCAACCTGTCTTGCTAGAGAGGTTACAGATGGATTAAAAAATCAATTTACTTATTAAAATAAATTTAGTAGAATATCCGCCATGATCAGGAGCCATACAATGCCAAAGGAACAATCAACAAGCCGTAGTGTCTGCATCCCGAAAATGTGTGAGATTTATGATGCACCAGGATAGAGCTCTGCATTCTCAGAAAGTCTTGTGAACAAAGGGATAGCTAAACAGCCTAAAGAGAGACCAGGAGTAGAGGAATTTCCCTCAACAAATTCTTTTGACTTGTTCTGAAATATAAGTAGAACAGGCCATTAAAAGAGAGAAAACATGATACATGTTGCTAGAGCAGCAATTACAATGTCAAAGACAAAAGAAAATATGTATATTTAGTGAACTGCTTTAGCTCAAAAATAGCTTTCAGTTTTAGATGTAGGTGGTGTGAGATAATAGGTTGGAAAGACCAATTAAGCTATACTTAATAATTATAATTTTAACCTGAGTGTAATGCTGAACTATAGAAGAGCTTTACCTGGAGAATCGCATTCATATATTATATCATTCAACAAATAGTTGCTGACTGACTACTATGTACCAGGTGTTGTTCTTGGCTCTTGGGATAATTTCATTGTAGTTTAGAAACACTTACTTGGGTTTCAGGAAAGAAAATTAATTGAATAAAATAAAAAATAAGAACCAGGGATATTGGTTAGGATGCTATAACATAAGAAGGGAAGTTTTCTGCACTAAAAGAGTAGAAAATGGCATGGAAAATACTGTACAGATTTGAAGAATATTGCAAAGTAGAGTAAACAGAATCTAATGATTCATTCAATGTGGGTTTAAGACAGTGAGGAAATTTCAGGATAAATTAGGAAATCTTTTCTCCATCCTCTCCTCAAGTAATATTTACGCTCTAGCTATGTTATAGCAACAGATGACAACTTCAGATTGAACACAGTTACAGACCCCCTGTGTTAATGTCAAAAATGAACATATCAAGTAATAGGTCAGAAGCTCAGGAGACCAGAATGAACTATATAAGAAAATATTATTTGCACTACCAGACTGAGGTTCAAATTTAGCATCCTAAATTGCACACAGCAATGCAAAAATAAGAATAATAATAAAACAATAAAAATTATTTCACAAAAATGAAAATTAAAAAATTTCACTTAAAAAAAGAAAAACATTTGTCTAAATTGATATCCAGACTTTGGCATCACTGTTAAGCATTCCTTAAGCATTCCCTGCTCTCCCAAATAATTCTGTATTATATCATCTAATGATGAGGGTAATTTTATAATTAAACTGTAACATTTTGGAAAAAAGACTTGTATATATTTATGTGTATATATATGTATAGTGTGTATATATAATATATACATATAGTCACGTATATATGTATGTATATATGTGTGTGTAATATGTGTACACACATATGCAAATATATATTTATTTATATTTAACATTGAATTGGAAATTCTAGCATCATTAGGTAAATATGAAAGAAGTAAAAGGCATTTAGATTGGAAGGGAGAAATGAAACATTTTCTTTGCATAATATAGGCTTATCTATGTAGAAAATTTGCCGGAACCTATTACAAAATTCATTGAACTAATATTGAGCTTAGCAGCATTGCGGATTTCAAGCTTAATATAAAAGTCAAGTGTATTTCTATAGCAACAGTCAGAAATTGAAAATAAACACAATTAAATACTTGACATAGGAAATTTACTTATAAAACTGCAAAATATGTTTAAGACATATACACAGAAAACTGAAAATCTTTTCCAGAGTAAAATTTTAAAGTCTTAAATTATAGCATCTTAAATAAAGTCTTAAATAATACCTGGTGTGTGTCAAAAGAGTCAATTTTGTTATAAATTCTACCCAGATTATCTCTCCACATTACTAATAAAAGTCCTGAAGAGTCCTTCTTGTTCTTTTTGTATTCTAAAACATCTGGAAACACTCACGCCCTGGAATAGCTAAAACAAAAGAAAATCTTTTTCTTGAAAAAGAGTAAAGTTGAGGTCTTACACTATCTGAGTTCTGATTCCATGAGTAATGACATGGTCGCTATAAGACTTCAAAAGAATCCAGTATTGGTATCAGAGTAGTGAAATAGATCAAAATAACAAGAGAAAATCTAAATACAGATTCACACATTTATGAACAACTAAAGGTGCAAAGACAATTAATTAATCCATACAGGAATGATCTCTTTAACAAATAGTATTGAATTAATTGAATGTTTCAATAGAGTTATGTTTTTTTGTAATAAAAAGGTTGTTTCTGGAGAGCACCCTAAATCTAGATCACCTTCGTTCTTTAAGGCAGTGTTCAAAGTTTCTTCTGAGATCCGCTGGACGTCCGTCCACCAATAAAAAACCTGCTTTGAACAGCTTGGATAAACCGATCTGAACATTTTGGGGAGATCGATTCTATAAAAGTAACTATCATTTTCTTTTTTCTCTGCTGACTATTTTATTTTCCATGAAACTGTTCCTCAGCATGTGACCCCATGTGTAATTTTAAGACAAAGTTTTTAATTATTTCAAACAGAAACTGCTAATTCCATATGTAACTTAAACCATAACTTATGCATCATTGTCTGGAGTTTCATCATATTCTGCTACTCATTGTTTCTCAAGAAATGTTCTCATGATCAGCAGTATTGCCATCATCCAGAGGTTGTTAATATATAGAATTTAAGTCCCATTTCAGAGCTATCTAAACCAGAATCCACATTTTCACAAGAGTTCAAAGTTATTCCAAGCCATACTAAAGACCAGAGGAATTTCTTTAGCATTGGATGGTTTCAAGTTTTCCAAAACCTCAGCGGAAAATTGTTTTTTAGTGTGCAGGGGTGGAGCAAGTTGTAGGTTTGTGGTTTTCGAAGGAATGTAGAGGGCAGGGTGCGCTTTCTGCTGCTCTGGGTCAGCAAGCGTAAGCGTTTAGGACCCAGTGCTGTTGCAATTTACTCAGTCATGAGGAGTTATCTGGCAGAGCTGAAACAAAGAATCCGTTGAGGATTCCATTAAAATGTTAGTATAAGACATTAGTCAAAACAGTATAATGAGGGGCCAAGGACATGCATTAGAAAAGACTGAGACAATGGCCCAGGGTTCAAGGATGATATCGATAAACTCTGAGACAAGGGTTTGTTGACAATCCTGCTCACTGTTATACAATGAAGAAGCTTTTAGATTGTGTTCTTTAAAAATGGTGTTACTTATACCTTCCTGGGAGACCATGTCCTATCAGGAGTCACCAGACTAATGTGAGTCAATATTAAGACAAAATAACCCTATTTTTTTTCCTGTTGCTTCTTCCCACCTTCTCCACTACACTTTGCTTCCAACAGATGAAAGACGAACTTCTGAAATGTAAAACAATTTGACAGATCTGCTTGTTAGCAGGAAGCATTTGGATAAGGGAATAAGGTTAGAATTTAATTGTTCAAATGAGATTTGGAGATTTGCTCTAGATTTCATTAATATGCTACGCCTATCTTCCATTTCTGCAGGGAAATGAGAATTGAGAGTAATGAGCCCGTATTTGATGCTCAGCACAGAAAAAAAAAAGAAAGAAATCAAAACTGTCACCAAAGCATAGATTTTATACACAATTAAATTTTATATAACCTACAACATATTGTATTGAGAAGATAAAACATTTCAGGGATGAGACCCACCCAGTCATATAAGCAACTCATTGTATTGCTGAATGGCTCTGCCAGGCAACTGCTGCTTACATTGAAATCAAAGTTTGTCTCCACTCAATTTTTTGAAGTCATTCCTGCAGCTATATGGAACATAAATTCTAATTCCTCTTCCAGTTTCAGATTTTAAGTATTTGAAGGCAGAAATTATGTCGCCAAGTCCTTTAAAGCTGAATATCTTCAGCACCTGCAAACATTTTTTTGGGGGGTGTGTGTGACAACAAGTGTGAATAACGAAAATGAAGATAAAGTCAAAATGCTTCTTTCTCCTCTCTCTTCCTGTCTGCACCTTTCCTTCAAAATGAAAAACACTTCTTGCCATTCACTTTGATGAAGATTGGATCTTCAGTCTCACACATTCTGCCTCTTATTTAAGCCATCTATTGTAATGGGGAAAAGTGCCAATATATCTATTGCCCAGTTATGATAGACGCTTGGCAAAATATATACTCTCTTTTAAATGAAATTTTCCCATTATGCAAATAAAATATGCAAAATTCTATTTGCCCATAAAAATCGTAAAAATGAAAGCACTTTGTGAAAAACAAAAGAATAGTGTTACCGTTTATTTCAAATTTTGCAAATAATAGTTGTAGTAATTAAACCCACAAGTTTATAAATTAGAAAAATCTAATTTCAAACTAGAGCTCTGTTATTTATTCTCTTTGAAGTTGAGGAACTTTCTTAATCTTTCTGATCTTAAATTATGCTCCCTATAAATATATTATCAATAGCTTACATATTATTTTATGTTATATAAAGGAGAAAATCTTTACAAAATGTTGAGTATAGGGCATGCCATACCAGAAACAGTCAATAAGAGGTCTATAAATTTTACTCTTCATAAAAGACTTAATTATCAAGGGCAAATTTAATAATGTTCTTAAATATTTTGCTTGAGTTATGAAAGAAAAAAAGCATGTATGGTATATTTTAGAAACATTTCAAGCTGAATTAAATTTTTAAAAATTGACTCAAAAATCAGCTTGTCTACTTAAAAATTTAAGTAGATTGGTTCATTTTCTCATTATCTGAGAATTCATTATTTAAAGTCTGTATCTCTAACCAGTGTATAGATGTTCTTCTAAAACCCAATAATAAAAATAATATTATATGTTTTTACAGAATACTTTGTATTTGGCACTGTGCTAGATAATTTATGCATCTTCATGTAAACCTATGTTACCTTGGCGGGGCAGCTATTATATTAATTTTACAGAGACAAAAATTGGAACATAGACACAATACACTCAGAAAAAGATGAGAAAAAGACAAAACTTTATACACTTTTAAAGGACTGTTTTACATGTTATATTAAGTACATTTCTTTTTCCAGATACTTCACCAAATTTATGACAATTTAACTTTTCAAAACATGTATAGAAAGGATTTGTTAGTTGATCTTTGATATTTTGAAAAAAAATTTATTTTCTACTACTTTTAGAAATCAGGTAGAAAAAAGGGAGAAAAAGAAAGGAAATAAGAACACCTAGTTGCGAATCTATCCCGAGTGCTCACAAAAGATGTCAGCATTGCTTGGCAACTAAAATTTACATTTTTGGACAAAATAAATTCAAATTAAAATAGTAATCTCCCTTCTGGGAAGCAATACCTTAACCAGACTTTCCCTTATATCTCATCCAAAATTCTTCTAAAAGATGAGATCTTTGTTACTGATACTTTTTATGTTGGCATCCTACAAAGTTAATTTAAAAAGTGTAGAACCTTCTGTGTATTGATGTTATCTTCCCAAGGCTGGAAATCATGTTCCCTTTGCTTTCTTTCATGTATGAAATTAATCACTTCAGGAGCATTAATAAGCTTCCTTGGCAGGAAGCCGGATTCTATTCCAAACTCCCAGTTTACCACAACACTAAAAAGAGAGATTTGAGTGTTCGTGCTTTACAAAATTCATTTCTGATTCTGTTGAAGTATTTCTAAATTTTCTGTTCTTCTTGAGCCTCATCTTGAATTTCTAAAGTTTTTAATTCTGTGATTTGGGGTTTTTAAACAAGATTTTCTTATGATACATGCATAATATTATTGCAAGTGGGCAGGACACCAGTGTACCCTGAGGCACAGGGCCAGTCCCATAAAGAATTCAAGGAGAGACACTTGATAATAGCACCCAGTGATTTACTTCAAAGTGTGGGAGTCAAAGGAAAAGTTTCTCCATTTTTCCTAGGTTCTTCACAGACTGGACAAATGAACAAATTACCTTTAGGCATGGTGAGTAAGAGAAAAGCCCAAATTTAATAACATACATGTGGAGAATTTAACATGGCTGT
This sequence comes from Solenodon paradoxus, assembly GCA_004363575.1. Classification (NCBI taxonomy): domain Eukaryota; kingdom Metazoa; phylum Chordata; class Mammalia; order Eulipotyphla; family Solenodontidae; genus Solenodon; species Solenodon paradoxus. Next base: position 348,286 of record RJWH01001465.1, read on the forward strand.
AAATTCTGAGATTGCTGAGACAGATGCACATTCATATCTTGATCTGAGGCATGGGAAGGGGATATAGGAGGGGTCTCCATGTGGCAAGGAGGATCTAATCATCCTTACTCTTACTCTAAAAGTAAAGATGAAGGACTCCCTTTTCTACATTCTTCTAAAGAGTAGGTCTTGATTAGGAGAAGGGTGGAGGTCCAAGGTATAACAGAAAGCTTCTTTATTAAGGGAAGGTCTAAAGTTTAGAAACTTCTCACTTTCCTCTGGGGCTGTCCTCCACTGTCCCTGCTTCTGTTCGAGTTGATCATTACAGGAGACCAAATTCTGAGAGACTTGGGGTGTTCCGTGTCAGTATCCTTACAAGAAAGAGTAAAGTAAGGAAAGGGCACTCTAGAGTGGGCAGCTGTCTGAAAGAGAGAGGGGTCTGAAAGTTTTTTTTTCAGGAAAAGACAGAGAGATGGAAGGCTGATGTTGGGGGATGTCCCTGGACTCTGAAGGTTGTAAAACTACCTTGAGGCAGCTTAAACCTTGGATTCTTATAGGGTCAACTAAGAATTTTTTTTTTTTTTTTTCCCATTCTTAGCTCAGCTGTTTCAAGGTTAGGGTTGTTAGGGAGTGATTAGGGTTACCTGGGAAGTGTTTCCCTTAGGCTTGCTAGATTTCCTTCCCTTTGCTCTTGGTAGATTTCTGTATCTTTAGCCACTTTCTGTTGTCTTGAGGCAGCTTTTTACATTTGTAAATTTTTTTATTTTTCCCTCTTTCATTCCCTCCTGGATCCTCTTTTTTTCTTCTGTCTATCCCTTGCTCTATACCTCATCAATATCAATAGCATACTCAGTTCTTAACTGAAAACATTTCAGCATAGATAGGATTAAAAGCAAAGAGCTTTGATTAAAGATTTTCCCCTAAAGTCACAACACATATTGTCTTATCAGTTAATCACTTTAAAGCTTTACAATAACTTTTAATGACAATTTTAAGTCTTCAAATCAGGAATAGCAATAGTTTCAGTGAATAAATTGCTCCTCGTTATCAGCAAAATTTTCTTTTGGGTCTTATTCCAAGTGAGGAAAAATTGACTTTCACTGGAACAAAAAAAAACATACAATTAGCACAATTCTCTTTTTGAAAACATCAGATTATATTAGAGGTCACACATTAAGTTTCTTAGTAATATTTTTATGCCAGTGGATTTTGCTGTGAGTTAATGTTTTTTAATGATTAACATTAATGTCAAGTAAAAATGATTTCTGAGAAAAAAATTAGGTATTGATGACTCAGTAAATAATAAGGCATTAAATCAATGATTTCCTGTATGGTAGTGGATAATTGGGAAACTTTAAAGTGATGAAAATTTAATAGGGTATGTATTAATATGCTGTACCTTTTCTAAGTTCTCTAAATATATTTAAGTGAGGATATAAAGACAAGAGAGAGAAACAAAAATTTTCAATACCATAATTGTTAGGTGCCCCCAGAGAGGTGGGGGAGGGAGACTTTAGGGAACTTCCCAGCCCAGAAAGCATGGGAAGAATGACTCAGAAATGCTGATTATCCAAAAGATTATTGGAAGCTCACAGTAAGCTGATGCACTAAAGAGATACATAAGCCCCAAGACCTGGGAATGATAAGGTTTTATTGGGGATCTGCTTCAGGTGCGGACATGAGGTCCCACTTGGGTGGGTCTTTGTCTCTTGGTGTACATGTGCGGTTTTGTATGACTGACTGTAATTGGTTAATAACAGAGTGCAGAGGTCAGGATGTTCAAAACAATGAAGTTAGGTACAGACAAGAAACGAGGATACAGGATATGAGTAGGGAGGAACCAACACTTCTGAGTATACCTTGCTGTTTAATTTTGAATTTGGAAAAAAATGGACATTTTTCATATTCAAAAGCAAAATCAAATGGAAAAAGGGAAAATATATAAAAGGGAACTATAGAAACAGTTGTGTTCCTTGAAAATGAATTAATCAGAGTAATTTATGGACATGGTATTAACTATATAATAAAAATAGTCTAAAGAGGAGAAATTCTGGGCACACTGAATTTTTTTCTCTGTGGTTATGTGCTAAGCCATTCCAAACTATTTTTCAATGTGTTAAAAGATTTTGCCAAAAAAAAAAAAAGAAAGCATGTGCACACGCACATACATCTTGTGTCTTTGGATATCATGGGCATAAAATGCATTAGTGCGTGTCCTTGTGCAATTCACTCATCTAAGTAATACACATTTTATCTTTGAACTATTCATAAATCCGAAAATTGTTGAAAATTCATAATAATATGTATGAGTCTTGTCACTAGAAGTACAAATTCATCTAAAGAAGTACATTTGTTTATCTTCCTGCTGATAGATGTATTTTGTATCTATTGGTAAAGTGACTCCCAAAGTTCTTATTTCTCACAAATTTCTGCTCTTTGAAATCTCTTTAAATCACTTATATAACTTGTATCCTCATTAATTTTTAAATGAATGATTTGACATGAATTCATTTTGCATTTGATGGGAAACATAAATTTGACCTTAAAATATCATTCTTTAATAAAATGCACATCTATGTGTAAGTTTACAGTTTAGATTAACATACATGATTTTTTTAATTGAGCTATCTACTGAATGGACAAATTCTTGCAGTATAATGAAGAAACCTAGTCTAGATCTTTTTGAAGAATTTCCTGCTTTCAAATTTACGACAGGCTAAGTGAAAATAAATCCCAGGTATTTGATTAAATCATTAATAACATAAGTGCTGAAAATACCCTAAATTGGCCTGTCCAACAATTATGGACATAATCACATTGACATAGAAGCTAGCTATGGAGTTTCGGTGGGGCATCAAATAAAAAGCCCAAATCCTTAAGATAGTTATCAACAATTGAAAAATAGAATTTCATGACTTTATACTGATAATAATTGATGGCTACATAGATGAGAGATAAAGGGAAAAGGAGACCTTTTGATAATAGAAAGCCAAATACTAATTTAATAGCAAGAAATTAGATTGATACATCATAATTTTGTAACTATCATTTAAAAAATTCTCTCAGAAAAGAATCATGCATGGAAACTTTGTGTTTATCTCCTAACAGTTTGTTGTGTTATTACAGGGGAAATATAATAGTATCAATACCTTGGAGAAATCAGACAACACCTTGATCAATTAACATCATCAATAAAGGTCAGTTAGACAGAGTGTATCTCCAGGTGTGAAGTTCACAAAGAACAGAATTTTGTACTGTAATATTTTGCTAGGAATACATAAACTGAACTTAATCATAACCAAATACAAAATTAAATTAGGGAGGAGACTTAATTAAAACCAAATAGCATGCAATGTCTATAGTAGTAAATCTAGGTAATTAATAGATCAATATTTATACTCCAATTTCTAAGTTAAAAAACACTTGTACACTATTGGTGGGAATGTAAGTTGGTATAAACATGGGAAGAGTATGGAGATTCCTCAATCAATAGAAATATCATATGATCCAGCTATTACATTTTTAAATATTTTTTCATAATAATACAAAAAAACTAGTTTGAAGAGATACATGCATAAGTGCCCATCAACTGATGAGTGGGTAAAGATGATGTGATATATATATACACAATGGAAAGCTAATAGGCTACAAAAATGATGAGACTGCTACATTTGGAACAACAGCATGGATGGACTTAGAGGATATTACATCAATGAAATTAGTCAGTAGAAGAAATACAAACACTGTATGATTTCACACATGTGGTAAATCAAGAAACAAACAAATAAATGGACTAAAATAAAGCAACACCCCTGCTCCCAACTTCAGACTATAAGATAAAATTAGTGATTGCTGGAACAGAGAGGGGGAAGTATTGTATAATCAAGTTAATGCAGTCAGCTGTATGGTAAAGGACAGAATTAGACTTAGTACTGTACTTAATGTAATATATAGAGAGATGCTGGTTTATAATAAAGCACACCTAATGCTTATATAATGTTATAAAGCAATGCTGTTATAATGAAAAATTGCTAAAAAGATAAACCTTCTAGAAAGTAGTGGAAGTACTATAAAATGATTTTTCATAATGTGAACATCTATTTTATTGGTAAGATGATTTTTATTCCACAAGATGCTATCCATTTTAAGAATCTACTTACACACATTGTGCTGAATTATAAAATAGGTGATTGCATTATATTATGTAGATATCCAGAAATAAATATCAATTCTAATAATTGTGTCATATGTAGACATAATACCACAGTTATATTTTTATAAATTACAATTCATATTTATAAACTACATTATATTTCTTAGATTACCAAAGTGCTTTCCCTTTTACAAAAATAAGCATATTACAAAACAGAATAAAATTTCAATTGATTAAAATATAGATATATAACGAATTATTATCTTTTGCATCAGTTCATTGATTTTTTTTAAACTTTTTCTACATCCCATTCGTTTTCAAGGCTTATTTTTAAACAGCAATTTCTAAGATACTTGGTGTATAAGTTGTTTTCATTTTTCTTTCATAATGGGGCTTGTCTCTGTCTGTCTTTTCTATGTCTGCAAAATTTACACTCTCTGTAGCATATGGTATTACACTTCTTTGAAAACTCTGGTTTAACTGAAGCATCCAGGTGCTTCTTCCAGGCAGGTCTGCATGAAGAATGCATCTGATATTTTTTGCCTCTTGGGTTCTTAGGCTCTCCTTTGCCTTTGTATATGTTTCCCCAAGGAGACACAAAGGCACCCAGTGCCCATCTGGCTCTCAAGCAAAACAGAAGTTCAAGTGTTCCATTGCAAATAAGATACCTCATTCAGTCTTTATTCTTGTTTTCTGTTTTTTGTTTTGTTTTGTTTAGTTTTTTTCTGACAGTTGCCTCCAAATCAAAGGAGAACTCCTGGCTTATCCACCGGCGATGCTACAAAGCAACTGGGAGCGATATGTCATAAATAACATTGCTGCAGATGACAAGCCTGATGAAAGACAGGCTACTTTAATTGAAGGGAAAATATGAAAGTATATGACTGAGAGGATTAGAAACATAGATGGATTAAAAAAGAAAGTGTGGGAAGTGAAGAGTAAGAAAAATATCAAAAAAGAAAGAAGAGGATGGTGGTGATGAGTAAGTTAGTTTTAGTACATTTTTTTCTTTCCTAAAAAGCATTTACTTCCCCTGTATACAATTTAATTCTTCTAAAGAGAAAAAAATGAAATATAAGACTGTGCAAGATATGTTATTTTTTTTTAACTATACAGTGTCTTTTTTTTATTAATACACTACCAAGTGTATTTTTAGATAGCCCGTGCTGGTGGTGTTTTTGTTCATCTAACCTTGCCTTCTAAGGTATGTGGGTTGTAATTGACATAGAACTTTAAATATGGTTCTTGTTGGTGCATGTGATGAGTTAGTTATATGTGGGATGTCATTTTTTTCTCATCTTCATTTGTCTCTAATGCTTTTTATGTGAAATAATTGTTCTGTTTACTGAATACCACTCTGTAAATGCAAAATAAATAAATAAATAAAAGCTAGTAGTTCTTTTGTTGACATTCTAAATGCTTCTAAATAATATAATTTTGCTAGTAAAAAGATTAAAAAATAGGGGTATAAGGAAAATTTTATTTTGGAAAATAATGACTTCATTCATTTCATGGAAGTTTCTATCTACCCCCAAACATTTTTCTTTAGTATCTTCCTACTAAGCAAAATTACAAAGGTTAATAAATGAAACAGGTCTAATTTAATGAAAAGGAAAAAAAATAAATTGAAAAGTGAAAGGAGGAAAAATTTAAATGGCATTTGTTGTTTTATAAGGGTATTAGAATGGTGCTATTATTATACCAGTGTTCTTCTTACTTTTAAAACATCTCCATGTAAAGCAATGCATTTACAGAGAATGCATCAGATCCACTAACATATTGCCCAGAATTACCCAGTCTCCAGGATGACTACATAATCCGACTAATGGACAAAAACTTCCTCCTGTCACAAAATGGTTCATCCCATCAAAGTATTTATAGATTCTGAAATAGTTCTGAATCAGGTTAAAATGTCAAAGCCAAACCAATAACAACTTAGAAAATTAGGATACTTGTCCGTTGTCAACTTTACACGTATTCATTTGATTTTTTTATCAAAGTATTTAAAACATATAGGATTTTTTAATGACATGAAATAAATATTATTTGAATTAAAATAGAAATTAGCTATACTGAGGAAGGATTGGAGAACTCTGAGTGCCACAGAAGAAATCTTTACTGTATCACCATTTGGGCTGGAAACAGTAACTTGGTCAAAATTTAGGGCATGAGTACATTTTAATTGGTTCTGATACTTGATGCAAATTATGGCTTATAGATGTTATAAATAAAGAGGATTCCAGAGACCTAAAAGCAGAAGACTGGCCACCTGTTACTCTGAAGACTTTGGTTTCACTTAGAGCTTTCATATTCTTTTGACTCTCCTACAAGCCTTATTGACAAAAAGAAAATGAACTCAGAAGTAGACTTCAAAGCACCCTTCAGATCCTAATTTCTGTTTTTCTTCATTTACCTCCTATCTTATTTAACTTTCATGTGGCTATAAAATCACACTGATTGTGATACCTTTCCTAATTTAGTTAACATGTTGGTTTAGATCACAGATAAGAATGCAGCTCTTGTCATTCATTAGCATAATATTGCTATGAGAAATGAGCAATATGTTCTTTTAAATAGAGATGTACTTGAATAGCTTGATATTCTTTCGCTTTGCCTGTGAAACAGGTTAATCAACTAAAACTCAGGTTTATATTTTTCTCACTTCCTTGAATGATAGCTCATTATCTGGGCCGATTTAGTATAGATTAGAATTCTGTTGGCAGTTGCTTCTAGTTGTCATTGCCCATATGCTGTTGTTATAGTCACAACTCTACCTGCATTATTGTTTTAAGACATTTGGGACTAGGATATATGTCCTCTCTTGATTAAGAAATAAGATAATCAATTCAGGTGTAAAGTCCCATCATCTAGTATGCTTTTCCTATTTTAAAAAAGAAATTTCACCTTTTCATAGTCTCAGCATCAACTTTTATGAAAAATACTTAATATAGAGGCTAAATTTTAGTTTTGTTTGAAATAAAATATAGTTATTAATTTAATAGACTAGCATAAGAGTCCATCAGATTTTATTGCATATTTCCTACCATAAATACTTACATCCAAGTATAGATTTTTGGACAATTTATATCTGAAAAGAAATATGTCAGTCTTGAGTTTTGAATTTTAAGTGTAATTTTTCAGTGTTTCTACCTTCTCATAATACGGATCCAAATTCACATTATGTGTTGTACTATAAATATATAGACATCGACATGGATAGGAATATATAGATAGAGTTGATCTAGATATAAATTTAAAGAGGAAAAAAAACAGGCAGGAATGAAGGCAAGCAGGCAGCAGGCAAGCAGAAGAGAGAGGAGAAAGAGGCATTATTTATTTATTTGCCTATTTATTATTTATTTATTTAGTTGTTCACTTTGCTGGCTTCCCTGCCCTTGGGTGGAAACCTGGGTCATTGGTCTCCACTTGGACTACACCGAAGTCACAGAAGTGCACCATCAACTTGCATTTTATTCCTACGCTGTGTGCCTCATGTCTGGAGATTCAGTATCATTGCACCAATATTTGATGTGCTCAGCGGCACCTCAGGTATTGTAGCATAAAATCCTTCCTGTTTCAGTTATATATGGCCAATGTCATGATCTCGAGAAAACAGTCATAAAGCCTTAGTATTGAATAAACTTAGATACAGATGTTTACCTGCAAGCCTCAGCCTGTGAATTACCTGATCTGATCTTCCCTGAGTTGGGCTTTTAATTTGGCTGCCTCGTGCAATCTTCCTCGTGCAATCTCCGTCAACTCTGGTTTGGATACTTTTGCAGATCTTGGTCAAACTCTGCGACAAATTCAAGTCTTCGCTGGGACTCTTGTGTTGACTTAACTCTGTTCTTTATGCTTATCTCCAGCAAGCTCTTCTGAACCTGTTCTGGTGGAAAAGGCATGAGAGCAAGAGGTAAAAGGGAGCATGCAAGCACTCTTCCAGCATTTGCTTGTGTTGAGGGTTACTTGCCCATCAGCCATTGCTTTTCCATGACCAAGTGCAATTAGTTTGGGATGATAACTATCAAAAGGAGAAGAGACAGGGAAGCTTAAAAAGTCAGTGCCATCAATGAAAATAATATTCCACAGTCATTTATTGCTTTCCTTCAGGATTTTAGTTTTTTTCTTGTTATAGTATTTTTTTTTCTGGAAAAAAAAACAAAACCAACAGCTGATTGAATGTATTCATTTAATTTTTGTTTGTTCATTAAGTAACTAATATTGTGTCATCATACAGTATACATTTTAATAGTGGGAGAAAGAAATAATATAACTAAATAAAATATATAGTCTGTCAGAAATGCTAAGAAAAAAATAGAGAAGGTAATGGCGAGTTAATTTAAATGTGTGTTCAGGGAAATCCTTGTAGATAAGAAGGAAGAAAGATCAAGGCACAGAATATCTGTATGAATTTTTTTCCTGGAAGATGAAATAGAAAATTGCACAAGGGTCATTGTGGCTCAAAGTTTCCAGGAGGAAGGGATGAAGATAGAGTGATAACCTAAGTTCACACCAAATAGGGCATTGTAGGCTGCGGTGAGGGTTTTGACTTTTACTCTGAGCGAAATGGCAAAAAACTGGAGGATTTTAAAGTAAAGGAGTGAAGAGATCTGACTGACATTTGAAAGCAATTTTTTTATAGTTTCTGTATAGAATAGATTTGCAAAAATAAAAATAAAAATTGAGATTTAACTCATTGTAGATGTCAAAAACAGCCATTCCTTGAACAAGTTGGATGTGGAGGGATCCCTGATGGAAAGGATTTTAAGAGAAAGAGGAAGGTAAAAGTCGAGACAGTAGTATCACCGTTTCTTCTGCAGATGTTTTTGCATGAAGAGAACATTGGTTGGACATATCATGGTACCAAAAGAGAAGTTTTTGCTTGCTTGTTTTTTAAAACTGGGAAGAGTGTAGTATAGTATAGTGTATATATAATTACAAAAAGTAATTAAAATGTAAGGGAATATGATGCATGCTTTGAACATAGCTAAACCTCAAAACTGTCTATGCAGTGAAAAAAGCCAGATAAACCCATTTATAAGAAATATCCAGAAAATACAAATTGATGGCGACAGAAATTATTAAGATATTTCCAGGAGTGTGCATCTAGATTGAGTATTTACTGTGAAAGTTCTCATCGAAATTTTGTAAGGATGATGAATGTGTTGTAAAATGGAATTACAGTGATAATGGCATAACCTCATACATTTACTAAAAAAATGGCAAGGTGTACACTTACCATGGAAAAGTAAAGTATATAAATGATAATTCAATAAAGCTATAACAGCCTTAAGAGCCTTAATTAAGGCAACCTTTCTTGATTGACCCTGTATGATTTAGCAGATGGGAAATGAGAATTTCAAATAGGGGCTTCAAATTGCTCTTCTATTTACAACATTTTCTGTGCTCTTTGAGAAGGGCAATGTTTATTTTAATTGTTTTTTTTTTTTTTTTGTAATTCAGATTGAATGAGAATAAAGCTAAATATTGAAAAAAATGATTAAAAGCTTTGTTTTTCTGTCCAGAAACATGAAATATTAAGAAAAGAAATGTGAGAAAATATGCAACTCGTGGTGGGGATACAGTTTCCTCCTCTCCTACTGCATCAAGAAAAGCTTACCCACACTCTATGACACTCACTTCACTGTGAATTGAATATATATGGTACTGCATTCAGCAAAGGAGATACCAGAACATCACGTGGGCATATCTGTGACATGGAAAAGTCTTTGCTATATTCTATTCAAATTGAACCTCATCATACTTTGTAATGACCCTGTCTAAATTAATCCAAAAAGAGATTTTTGAGTGTTTTAATCTTGTATTGTCTTTCTATCATCAGCAAAGCTCATCTGTCATTTCCTAAAACAAAGGTAAACTTTAAAGATTAATAGTCTTAAAAACAAATATAAATTACTTTAGAAGTGTTACAGAATGCACTACAGAATCCTATAAATCTAAATGAATATTTTAGTCAACTAATTAAAGAAAGAAAACTTGGGTTCAGTATTTCCTATGTATTTTACATGTATTCAGAGGAAAGATTTAACATACAGTGTACCTTCTAGGAAGCAGAAACTTCACACTAGTTCAAAATTTTCCCTTGAGTTTACAGATGACAATTGTTCAACACTGCTTTGTTTCATATATTTTTATATAATACTAATGTGTTAGAAGAGTGAGTAGGAATTGATTATAGGACAGTAAAGGGTCATTAGAAAAAAAAGCCTCCATTCATTCTCTAATTCATATCCTTTACCCACTGAGAATTCTCATGAATAATCATTTTTTAATTTATTTTTAAAATAGAAGCTTCATACATGTAAATAGTGTGAAGATACTACCTGCTTTGCATGTACTGTGGGTTCAAGAACATATGGAGTCAAGGAAACGTCTTAGTGATATAGGTCCGAGTTTAATGCTAATATAGGACATTTGAATTCTGAAAGACTTGAAGACTTGGGCTGCATGCATGGATCATTCATACATTACGGATCATATTAGAAGATATGAGTGAAAGGGGGTTGAGATCGAAAAACATTCTATAGGAGTTTGCCTAAAGATTTAAACAAGTTTTGTTACTGCCCCATTCTCACCCTCCTGGTATGTCCTCATTAACATCAGTGAGCATCTCAATTATTAAAATTTTAAGGAAATATTATTTCTATAAGTGAGATGTTTCAGCAGGCAATCAAAAATTCAGGAAACAAAGCTATCAAGTGCCTTCACAAAACCAAACCCAGCAATAGCTCACTATTTTGCAAGTTCTATTCCTGTCTGAGAAAAGGAGTTCTTTTTGAAATGGAGGTGAGAAACTTTGCTCTGCTCCTTCGGTTTTCTGGAATTCTCTAACATGCAAGGTTCTAAGGGAAGGACTCTTGCCAACTTAACCACTTTTGCAGTTGTTGATTCATTCACATGAGGGTCGCAATATAAAATACAAGCTCTTATTTAAAAAAAAAAGTCAAATATTATTCATTATGAAATTGACAAACTACGTGGGACTCATGTAGTCCTAATCTAGTGTCACACTATCAAACAGAGCTTCAGCTCTGATAGTCTTGTCTCAAAATGAAAACTTGAAATAAAAATAACCATACGCTGTTGACCATGGAAATTTATACAAAATTCAGATAATGTAGCACTGTCCTGGGTATTCTCTGATTGTCTTTACATCTTCACTTTCTACTCTTTTCCATGCCCCGTGAATCTGACTTCTATGGACTACATCACCTGGGTCTCCTCTTGACTTCTGAATTCAATAAGAGATTCCAGTAGGAAATAGTGAATATTTATTTCTCTTCCTTCTTTTCGTTAGGATTTTAGTTGAGCAATTCCTGTGTTTTTCTATCAAGGTTCACAGTTTGGTTTCGTTCCTTTTAGTACAATGTTAGCTCTGTCCAGCTTAACCACTGTCCGTCCCTGTTCCTTCAGGCCTAGGATTGGTAACAGCTTCCTGCTATTGCTCATCCTGGCATGCTTCAGCACTCCTTATTGGCTTCTTTTAATCCTCAAATACTTTAGCAAATAATACATTAGCTTATTCTCTCTTGTATTATATAAATTGAAACTCTATCTTTCCCTGCCAGAAAACTACAAAAAGTAAATAGGTGCAGGATGATAGGCTACTACTAGCAATATCTGGCAAAATAAACATATCTGAAGATTGCACACAACTTGTTTTCTGGGGAAAATGAGACATTGGTAATCATTGCATGTAGGGAAAAATTAGAAAATGTGTTAGTAGGATGAAATGGTTGCAGAGCAGGTGGTGAGGTCTCATAAGGCATTAAGAGACACACTGTGGTGAACAAGGTCTTTCATCACTATGGTGACAGTTGTGTCACATAGATTGTAAGGTCAGTATGCAATCTATATTATTAGTGCAATGGATTTCCTGCATATTACATGGAAAATTTCCATAGTGAAATAATATCAGAAAGATCAAATTTAAATAGATTTAATTGTTATCATATGATCAAAAATGACAAATTATAATTTTCAAAAGAAATGTTAATGGCTCTTATGCAAATGTAGCATAACTTGAAAAATATCTATAATTTTTAGTGAGTTATGCTGAACTTATTTTATAAAATTGTCGAAACCATCAATATGGTAAAAATTATTAGATATTTATGAAAATTAGTAATTTATAAGCAATAGAGAATAAACATGAGAATGAAATTACTACATATAAATTAGCTAATAAACTATGAGGCAATAAGGTTATAACCATAATTTTGAGACTACTATTTCTATCAGAAATAACTAGCATACCTATTAGTTAAAAATCTACAAATTGAATTGTAAATCTATATAGAATGGGTGATAATCAAGAGTAAATAATAAAGTCACACACAGACATATTCCTCCAGAAAATTGAATAGGACTTAGGTAGGTACAATTATAGAACTGAAAGTATATGCTATCTTCCCTATGCATTTTCAAATACGTTTTTCTTGACTCTACTAAATGGTAATCATTTTTTTTATTTTGATGTTTAATCAAGTGTGATTTCCCTCATGTCTTATAGTCTCTGTAATCAGTGAAACTGGGTCAAGCTTATGAAATAATTTACTTTTGTTCACTGTAAAGATATAGACACACTCAAGGTAACCAAAATGGATTTCCAAACTGTGCAGTAAACATGCTTATGTATGAATACTTTCTAATTCTCACAGGAAAATTTTACATACATACAGAGAAAAATTTTTTAAATCATTCAAACCCCTTTGAATAGTAAGGTCAAAAAAAGTGACCATTTTTATGAAATCATCCATTCAGAGACTCAAACTTGAAAACTTGAGATCCTGCATTCAAATGAAGCATTGAAAAATAGATTGCCTCTTAGCTGTTGGAAACACCATTAGAAATTGCTTTTATATGCCATTTTAAAGTTCCCCCTGCTCACTAGGAAACTAAATGTCAGAAAATAATGAATCAACATTGTATATATATTGAAGTTGCAAGATGAGAAATAGGATTCAGATCAAAGGTCTCTGAGAGACAAAACTTACAAACAAATGAATTTTTGACATCAGTGAAGGGAGCATTGCAGGCTATTTTTAAATTCCTATATACAGTCACTGGAGCCTGTCGAATGTTTTGTATTTCTAAATTTTCTTTCTTCTTTTCTCAAAAATCTCTTCGGGAGGAATTAGATGCTTGTACAAAGCTGTTGATAAATTCATGGATGTTTTGCATTTTCTCAAATATGAAGATACATAGCAAATAAATCACTACAATTTTAGACTAATCCCAAAGATAACTTCCAAATTCTGGATTTTCATTGTTAACATAAAAGAATTACCAGACTCATACAATGGAGGGTGCTGAAATTTCAAAATTATGCTTCACAACTTCTGTGACAAAGTTACTCACCCCTTACAGAACACAAAATTAAAAAATTGTCAAATTAGTGGTTTGGCAAAGACCCAGGATTTAGCTGTGAGTTTTTTTAGAATAAATCTGTATTACTCCATTACTATTGCCCTCCAGTTTACTTTCCCATCTGTGCTTACTAGAGTCTAAACAGCAATGTAGAAATTGGATTTTATTTATATAAAAATCTTTAGGAAAAACTGTAGAGGAGGATTGTTACATGGAAGGGAATCTTTATGGACAATAAATACATGATTCTGGATTTGATTCTGATAAGGACCCGAATATTTACAAACGATGAATCGACAGGATGTGGAAGACAATTAGAATCTGCCTGAGTCCAGCAGAAACTAGCATAGAACTTTTAATTAATGAAACAAACAAGGAATAAACTAATATTACAATGGTAAGATCAATACCAATTAGAGTGAAAAAGCTATATTGTCATTACCAGCACTGGGAACCACCCTAGATAGTTAGCACAGCTCCGCCTATCAGACTCCTGGGGTGACAGTGAAAGGTGACATTTTGCTGAATTACTACCATCTGGGTCTCCACAGCAAAAGCTATTAGAAAGCCAGAGGAGTAAAACATACCTAATTTTTTTGAATGCAAACCACTTAGCCAATTAACTTTTAGCACAAGTTCCTCATTTAGTATCTTTGAAATATACTGGGCTCTCATCAAGCAATCAGTGTGGGCTAAAATTAAAATACTGTAACTTAAAAAAGTCATCTACTGATCTTCAAATACTGTGTTTTCTGTTGTTATCATCCACCGCAGTTGTAAAGATGGAAATGCAAGTCTGTGACACTTTTAGTTTGTAGTTACAGTTTTTATTAGTTGTAAATTGCTATGTATCAAATTATTTCAGTAATGAATGAATTAAAACAATAATCATTTATTATCTCAATTTTCTGAAAATCAGGAATCCTAGAACAACTTAGCCCAATGGTCTTACTGAGCGTGTTTCCTGAGGTTGCAGTCAACCTGAAATCCTGAATGAGGTTGGAGATATGCCTGTAAGAAGGCTGTCATCAAGAGTCCTCAGTTCCCTGCTGGAGTTTGGCTGAAAACTTAGTTTCTCACTATGTGGGTCTCTCCAGAATGACATCTGAATGTCCTCCAGAGAAAGCAACTGATTTCTCTGAGAGCAAGTGACCTGAAAGAGAGAAAGAAAATAAGAGAATGACAGAAGCTGAAGTGATATTTATAACCTAATCTCCAGAGTGTCATGTCATCACTTTTGAAATAGTACTGCATTTTGTTATGTTCAATGTGTGCATTGTTTGCCCAGAAATGTGAGGGAAAAATAAGGATGCATAGGGTGTGCACTATACATGGGTAGAACTAATTCTGTATCTGTATAAATGTTTTTGCTTCTTTTATTTCTTGTAACTTGTATCTGTTCTTGTGTTTCATAATTATTTGTCATATAAAATTTCTTATACCATATGTCAAAAAATAAATGCTAAAACCCCTTTATAATGCAAAAAACAAGTACTTAAATATAAATAAAATTTTGCCTTAAAAAATTAAAACAAAAGATAATTTTCCTGAAAGTTTGGGTCAAAAACATGAGTGTGCATTATACAGGGAGGACACTATGCATGGCAAAATATAGTATATCGCTCTCAAGATCAATGCTCATAAAATAAGGGAGGGGGCTACTCAGAGATGTAAATTCCAGGAGGCTTGGTCCGCTATGTAGATAAGGATCACTCTTTCTAATTTTCTCCTTTAAGAGAAAACCTTTAAACTTGATTGTGAACTTTCAAATTCAGCTAAGATTTCCCTTGCCCTAGCTAGGTATGCCATCGCATTTTTTAAAAATATATATTTAGTTTCCTCCTGAATCATGCTGTCATAAATGTCATATATTATGTTCTTAAGAATGTGCAGATACATTCCTATGCACATCATTCTGTTCCTCTGCTCTGTTAGTCAAGTTCCAAACCAAAAGCACATCATGGATTTATTAGAACAATATGCTAAGTTGTTCTCCTCTCACTGCTCTTTTTATTTACTTCTTGGTTAGTCTCTGACATTTATTCTTCCATGTTAACTTTACATTCTTTTACCCAACAAATGTCTAGCAATATACCATTTAGAAGTGCAATTGGAATAGCAGTATATTCCTTGTTAATTAAGGGAAAATTGATATTATAATAAAGTCTTCTCATTCAGAATTTGGTATGTCTTCATATTGTTTAGACTTTATATATGCATATATGCACACACATACATAATTCTTGTATATTATATTTTTATATATAAACATATACAGGAATACCTTGTTCTAGTTAGTGTATTATGTATTACTGCACTTGACCACAATTTTTACCAATTGAAGATGTGCAGCAACTCTTTATCAAGCAAGTCCATCCATCAGTGCCATTTTCTAACACTATATGCTCACTTCAACTCTTTGTGTCATAGTTTGGCAATTCGCACAATGTTTCCAACTTTTTAATTATTGTCATATCCTTTATAATGATCTGGGATTGGTGATTTTTTATGTTACTGTTATAATTATTTTAGGACAACACGAACAGCATCCAAATATGACAGCAAACTTAATTGACATATGTGTATTATGTCTGTCTCACCAACCAACTCTTCCCTTCTCCTTGGGTTTCCCTATTTCTTGAAAAAGAGCAATATTGAAATTAGACTAATTAATAACACTGCAATGACCTTTAAGTATTCAAGTAAAAGGAGGAGTCAATTGTCTCTCACTTTAAATCAAAAGCTCAAAATGATTAAGCTTAGTAAAGAAGGCACATCAAAAGCTGAAGTAGGCCCCAAACAAGATTGTTGGTCCAAACAGCTAGCTAAGTGGCAATTGCAAAAGAGAGTTTTGATGGAAAGTAAGTGCTTCTCCAGTGAACACAATGATAAGAAATCAAAACAGTCTTATTGATGATATGAAGAAGTTGTAGTGATGTGGGTAGCACCATTCTCTTGACAACATACTGTTAAACTGAAGCCAATTGAAGATGTGAGTACTTCAGCCCACTGTTGAGAGTACTGAGTACTTTAGCCCACTATTGAGACTTATTGCTCAGACAAAGAGATTTTGAATTTTTTTGTTTATTGACAATGCACTTGGTCATCCAAGAGCTCTGATGGAGATGTACATGATTAGTGTTGTTTTAATGCTTCCTAACTCAACATTCATCCTACAGCTCATAGTTTAGGAGTTATTTCAATTTTTATTTCTTATTATTTAAGAAATGCATTTTTAAGGTTACAGTTGTGATAGAGGTTCCTCTGATGGATCTATGTAAAGTACATTGAAAGCCTTCTGGGAAGCAATCACCATCCTTGATACCATCAAGAGCATTCATAGTTCATAGAAGGGAGTCAAAAGGTCAACATTAACAAGAGGCTGGACTATGTTGATTTCAACACTCACAGATGATTTAGAAGGGTTCAAGACTCATATAGGAAGTAACTGTAAATGTGGTGGAAATAAGAGAACTATAATTAGAAGCCCGATGATGTGACTAAATTGCTGCACTCTCATGATAAAACTAATGAGTATGGAGTTACTTATTATGGATGAGTAAGTAAAGTAGCTGCTTGAGATAGACTCTATTCCTGGTGAAAATGCTGTGAACATTGTTGAAATGTCAGAAAAAGATTTAGTATAATCCATACACTTAGTAGCTAAAAGCAGCAACAGGTTTAAAGGGATTAACCCCAAATTTGAAAGATAGTCTATTATGAGTAAAATGGTATCAAAAAGTCCTATGGGAACAGGGAAACTCCTATAAAGAGTCAATCAATGGAGCACATTTCATTGTCATATTTTAAGAAATTGCCACAACCACCCCAGTTTTCAGCAACCACCATCCTGATCGATGAGTAATAATCAGTTTTGATGTCCTAATATCCACCAGCAAAAAGGTCACAACTTGTTGAAAGTTCAGATTATGTTTAGAATTTCTTAGCAATAAAGTTGAGCTAAATTAAGGTATGTTCATAGTCCCTTTTAGATATAACGCCACTACACATTTGATAGACAGTAGAATGGTACAAACTTTTTCTTACTTTTAAATAAACTGGGAAACCAAAACATTCAGATGACTTGCTTTATTGTGATATTCACTTTATCTGTAATAGCTCTAATACGTGCATATTTTTGATATATAAGATGAAATAATATTTTAAGAGTTCTTGGTCTGAGGTTATTATCATACAGAAATGTTAATATTCCTTAAGTATGTTGTAGTTTTTGCTAAGTGAAGGTTTATTTCACATTTCCATTAGATCATTTTCAAAGAGTGGAGTTATATTTGATACATAGAAATTTATATTGGCCAAATTTTTATTCTATTTTATATGTTTACTATTCAAGTTTTTTAGTCAAATCATCTGAAAAATAGCCTGTTTTTTTTCTTGTTTACACCAGACATTTATTTTAAATAACAAGATGCCTCATTGCATTTTCTAAAATCTCTAAGTAAGCATTAAGCAATTATGAGGAATCACTACCTAATTTCTATATCACAGAATTTGCTATTGATTTGAGTTAAATCATAATTATATTTATGCAAGAGATATCTATACATTTAAACTTTTATTTGCTTGAAGTAACATTGCATCGTAACATGTTTCACATGTGCATCATTATAAATTAATGTTTGCATATAGTACAATAAGATCTTAACTAAAAGTCTAATTCTGTCCTTTAGCATATAATTGACCCCTTTTACACAGCTTGCTCCTTCCTTCTGATTAATTTTTATATTTATTTCTCCTGTATCTCTTTGAATTGCTGTTCTGTTTTTGAGTTTCTTCATGATTTCTATTTCAAATTATTTTCCCTTAAAAACATATAATACTCCCTGTCTCTGAATTTGGTTTCTTGAGAGATATAATTATCTCCTTGTGATATGATACCTGGATGTCTCAAATAATCTTTTATTGTCTTTTCTTTTTTTTTTTTTGACATCTTATTTCCACGGTGATTCAACAACTCAGACCTGAGCTATTTATCTTTTACTCTTCTCATAGATGGCACTTTGGCTTTAATTGATTTGATTTGATGATTTTCACCTTTTGCTGGTTTCTGTAGGTAATTAGGACAGTAAAAGACGTTTGCTTGGTCAGAGCCATGGAAGAGGCTTGTTGGGATGGAAGCAGCTGAGGTCAGGGATGTACTGGGAGGGACCTGGTTTTTGTCCAGGGAATCAGCACTTGAGTAAATCTTCCTCTCTAAAGTCCCAGATCTCAGGCTGGACAGTCTATTAAATGCTGATACACATCATGGAGAGACTGGGGATCCTGCAGGGTTGGGGAAGAGGAATGCAGTCTAGGGTGCTTTCTCTATTGTCCTCTTTGACAGGGTCTTGGTCAATGAGGAGGACCCAGGTTTTCTCATTTTCAGCTTTACCTGAGCCTAGGGCATGTGCTGATCTATCATCTCTGTTATCCCCTCTTTTGGGCCCCCTAGCAGGGTGACATCCCTCCAAACCCTGACCCACTGAGGCAGCAGATACATCTCTTTGTTTGCTTCTACTCACCAATGGGTGACTCTCCTAGATGTCCCTTCTCATGAAGCCTGTGTTGGTTTCTGTAGTGTAGGGGCTGCTTTAGTCTCACCTTGATCTTGGATTTCCTTAATGGCATCCCATTTCTGGCACAGTTTATTGTCAGTTGTTTCACTGTGAAGTGGAGTAAGGAAGGTACCGTCGACTATCTTGTTCAAATATTTTATGCTTGCATTTTTAAAAGAATGGACACTTTTTCACAATTTCAGCATTTTTCTACCATTTAATTTATTCATATGCTTTTCATAAAATTTTTGTTTTTGATTAATATCCTGATTTTAATTCTGGTTTTGAAATATTATTCTGAGTTCCTTTTGCTGATACTGTAATTGTGGTTTTTTACATTCTTATTAATAAGTTCTTAGCTATTCATTGAATTTTATTGTTTTAAAATTAATTATATGGTTTCAAATCATTTATTTAATCATTATCACACTAATCCTACAAATTGGCATAAAGATTTCCTTTTCTGAGCTTTGCTAATCACATTTTGTTACTATTCAAGTTTTATTTTATCTTAGTCTAATTAACTCACTATAACAAAACATGCTTGACTAGGGTGACTTATAAACAAGAGACTTTTATTGATCACAATTCTGGAGGTGGTAAGTTCAAGAACAAATTGCAGTCATGGTTGCCGTCAATGGAGGTCTTCTGTTTGTTGGCTGGTGTCTTCTGTGTCTTCACATGGACATTAATTCTATTAATTTCTCTGAAACATCTTTCATAAAAATCTTAATCCTATTCTTAGCGTTCTATCCTAATGACCTAGCCACCTCACTCAAGTTCTACCTCCTACTAGTGAAGACTTGGGGGTTAGGATTTCAACATAGGAATTTGGGGGAAACACAAACATTCAACCATTGCAATTTTTATCTTTATGTCTTTTAGGCCCAGAAATGTTTAAATAATATTAGAATAACTAGAATTTGGTCAGGATAACTTTTTTAAAGGTAGGTCTTTAATACCTTCGTTATTATTTTCAATGATAGACTAATCGAGCATTTCAATTTGGTTGGGCTAATTTTAATTATTTCAGGAGGTTATTTCCTGTAGATGTCTTTCATTCATTCTTCTGACCATAAATTTGCACTTAAAATTCTCGTAATTATTTTAATCATACCAGTGTCTGCTGCTTGAATTTCTTTCATTTTGTTATTTATGTTTATATTTCTCTTTTATTTTTTTAGCTTCATTGTCATTTGGTTACTGTACCAAAGGTTTACATAATCAATGTATGCAACTTGGTATGCTTGAAATTATATGTACACTAATGTTGCTATCACCATAATCCATGTAACAAGTATATCCATTACATGCAGAAGTTTCTTTGTATTATACTGTGAATTTTTTTGTTTTTTTTTGTTGTGCTGCTGGTGCTGCCGGTGCTGCTGGTGGTGCGGATGCTGCCGGTGGTGCCGGTGGTTCTGGTGCTGCAGGTGCTGCCGGTGCTGCTGGTGCTGCCGGTGCTGC